>PVJH01000496.1:0-306289 GCA_004026705.1 Nesogale talazaci | reverse complement strand
TCTGTGAAAAGAAAGCAAAAAGGTGATACTGAAAAGAAAAAGAAAACAAAAAAGGTTACATGGAAACTTCTGCCAAGGTAGTTCCAGCTTGCATGGGCGAGGGAGATCTAGAGGCAGATACAGCTTCCTCATTGACCTTCTGCGGAGTTGAATGGTTGTCTCAGAAGAAGATCGCTTGCCTGGTGGACTGAATATGGAGCCCAGAGTCTGGCACCCTTCAGTCACCTCCACCATCAGTTCAGCCCTGGGTAAGGCTCTTAACTTCTCATTGGCTGCTTCTTCCCTGTCAGCCAGGCATAAAAACATTCACCTGACCCTCAGGGGGACCCAAGGGAACCAGCTGGCAGATGACAGGACTACCCTTTATGTTTTCAAAGTGCCACATAAAAGGTCTTCTGCTTGTTGGGGCCCTCTTTGTCTTCTCTCTCACACAGCCGCCTTTAATGGGGCCCGAGAAAATCAATGCTGTTCATAAACTCCAGCAAGTCATCACACAGAACTTGAAGCTTTAACTTCGAAGACTGAAGTTGCTCAATAGGAAATTGCCAAATGCTGATCTTATAGGAATGTCAACTTGCTGAACCGTGGCCTGGCATTGGATAACGGTGGGTGTGTGGCTGTTGGTATTGGTGAGAGTCGCACAGCCCTCCCTCTGCTAACCTCCAAGCTTATTCCATTCAGCATCTTCGTCCCTGGCAGTGCCTGAGCTCTAACTCTTAAGTGTTGTTTTTCTTTCTTGTTGCATCACATACAAGAGCACTTCTAATGGAAAACATTACAGGGACACATTTCATAACATTCCCAAATATAAGAAAGGATTTTAGCAGCCAATGGGAGGAAAGCAAACCTTAGATACCCACACTTGGTCTGATTCAAGTTTCGGGGCTTTCTGCTGCCTTTTCTCCTCTAACCTCTGAAGAGGTAGCATTCGCACTCCAACCCGTCTTTCTTTTGGGAGCACTGAAGGCTGTATTCTTCACCAGACAAGGGGGCTAGGGAGCCCAGGCCAGAGGAGCAGACATATCTTCTGTGCTTTCCATTAAAAATGTAAGAAGACCCAGGAGATGTAGGTCACTAGTCTGGAAAGGGAGGGACACACGACACAAATCTCTTGTATGAGATTTGGATGTGTCAGCACAGGATGATAGTTTTATGAATGACCTCATGCCTGTAGATACTAGCCCAGTTGCAGCATATTTTCCAAGGTCCAGGCAGCTCCCTCTTTGTTGTAGTTATATAATCTGGTGTCAGTTTGGGACTTGAGAGGATTAAGAGTGAAGGGGTGGAGTCTAGTCTGTCAACCTGGTCATAACCAATGAGATCACTTGTGTGGGCATGGGCATCTCCTGAGAATTCTGGGAACTCCTGTATTCTCTCCTTGGAGGCAAGAGACACACTCTCTGCTCACTCCCTGAGAGATGTTCTACTGACAAGACAAATGGCACTACGCTGATACCATGCCCTGAGAACTGGAGGACCTATGAGGAGACTCCTGCCAGCGTTGAGATGCTTCTACCACCACTGGATCCACAAGAGTTTGCACCCACTGACCTGTGATCATCCTGTATTCAGCATCAGTGCCTGTATTCCATGACTCTGAAGAGGACTTTTTTTTTTTAATGTGGCATCACTGCCATGGTGAGAGTAGGAAGCCCAGCCTTGCTCCTGGAGAGCTGCTGCTGGATTTGAACTGACAGCCCTGTGGGCTGCAGACCCACACACAACCACTACACCACCAGGGCTCAGCCTAAAGAGGACTTTATAGATGGTTATAAGCCATATGGGCTAATATCAGCCTTATGGACTTTATTGGGACTGTGCTGGGATTTTTCCCAATATTCAACTGCTCTTATATATAAAGCTCTTTCTCTTTCTCATACACATATGAGTGAGTGTCTATGATCTTTTTCTCTAGTCTACCCAGAGTAACACACTCTTCATCAGCTTCTGTGACTCTTTGAGCTTTTTCTAGAGCTTTCCCCTACTGAGAAGCAGCACACATTTTAGGACATGTGTGTTTCATCATAGGAGCTATATAAGGATATAGTACTTCAGTGATCTCAGGAATTAAAAAGAATGCTCTGCATTTGCATATGTCTCTGTTATGAATGTAAGAGTTATGTGTGTTTACACACACAAGCAAGCACACCACGTGTGCAATAATTTTTTTAAAAAATCATTTTTTGGGAGCTCTTACGACTCCTATCACAATCTGTACATGCATGCATTGTATGCAAAGCACATTTGTACACTTGTTGCCATCATCATTTTCAAAACATTTTCTTTCCATTTAAGCCCCTGGTACCAGCTCCTCATATATCCCTCCCTCTTCTGTCCCTCCCATGAACCCTCCATAATTTATAAATTATTATTTTGTCATATCCTACACTGTCTTACGTTTCCCTTCACCCACTGCCCTGTTGTCCATATCCCAGGGAGGAGGCCGTATGTAGATCCTTGTAATCAGTTCTCCCTTTCTACCTTACCTCCCCTCCACCCTCCCAGTATCACTACTCTGTCCTGGATTCCCTGTGTTTCTGGTTCCTATCTGTACCAGTATACATCCTCTGGTCTAGCTGGATTTGAAAGACAGAATTGGGATCATGATAGTGGGGGGTGGGGGAAGGAAACATTTAAGAACTAGAGGAAAGTTGCATATTTCATTGTCGCTACACTATTCCCTGACTGGATCTTCTCCTCCCCACCACCCTTTTGTAAGGGGATGTACAGTTGCCTACAGATGGTCTTTGGATCCCCAATTTGTACCCCTCTTATTTATAATGATATAATTTTTATTTCTTTGATGCCTGATACCTGATCCTTTTGACGCCTGTGGTCACACAGGCTGGTATGCTTCTTCATGTGGGCTTTGTTGTTTCTCAGAAAGATGACCGCTTGTTTACCTTCCAGTCTTTAAGAGTGTGCAGTTTTAACATAGATCAGAGCTAAAAACAAATTGGGGTCCCTGAGTGGGCAAATGGAAAATACACTACTAAACCCAAAGGTTGGTGGTTTGAGTCCCTGCAGAGTCACATTGGAGGGAAAACATAGGGATCTACTTCTAACAATTCAGCTCTGAAAATTCTTGTGGGTGTAATAGCTGGAATTGCATCTTCCCCATTAATGTGTCAATTTGGCTAGACCAGGATTCTCAGCACTATGTAATTATCCTCTCTTTGGTGACCAACTGTAATTATCCTATGTATTATATACACCCTAGCTCTCTAATGTTAACAGAGATGTTGATGGTGAGCGGTAGTGATGTTAATAAGTCAGGGCAATCTAGAGGATTCACTTGTCTCTTGAGTCAATCTCTCTAGAGATATTAAAGGTTAGTCAAGCCAGAAACAATCAAAGGGATCTCATTCCCACCAAGAAAGAGAAGCTGGGCACAAAGCAAATCCTTTGGACCTGGGACTCCTGTGTTGAGAACCTTCTGGATCTAAGAAAATATTGATGCCCCAAATACCTGGAAATTTCCAAGGAAGTCTGGGCTTGCAAGTCCTGAAAGGAGACAAGTAACATCTCCCAGAGCCAACAGAGGGGAAAAAAAGCCTTATGCTAGAGCTGGTACCTTAAATTCTATCCTCCTAGACTGTGGGACAGTACATGCTTGTTTGTTAATGCCAACAAACAAACAAGAAACAAGAAACCCTACAGAGGACAATGCTTTTCTCACATACAGGCGGCCTCTAGGAACTGGCAAGTTGGTGTGATGAAAACGGGTTCAGTTCATATAAGAGACCAAATATTGCTAGCAGGCAAAAAAAAATCAATTTACTCACTAGCCTATTTTAAAATTTCCAATAATCAAGATAACTATTTGTTTAATTAACAAGTTCTGTATTGATTACAAACCAAAGACAACATTTTTGTTTGTTTGTCTTTCAATCATTTTTGGGGGGCCTCTTACAGCTCTTATCACAGTCCATACATCTATTCATTGTGTCAGGAACATTTGTACACATATCGCCATCATCATTTTTAAAAAGTCATTTTATTGGGGGCTTGTATAGCTCTTATCACAATGCATACATCCATGTCTTGTGTGTCAAGCACATTTGTACATCTGTTGCCATCATCATTTTCAAAACATTTTCTCTCTCCTGGAGCCCTTGGTATCAGCTCATTTCCCCCCAAAGTTAACAGTTAATGTGTCAAAATATATTTGTCATTTGGAAGGATATTTTATTTCTTGGGTCATGTATGTATAGCTCAACTGGGTAGCTCAGCTTATCTGGTACTTCCACATGTGAAATGCATTCAAGGAAGCATAGGCCAGGCTATAAGTGCATGCAGTGTGGGGAACTGAGTAATAAAGCAAGAGGTAGAGAGCTACTTCATGGACTTGTTGATTTCACCCCCCCCCCCAGTATTGTTATCATCTAATAGGCCAAATTTGGTAGTTACATAATTTGGTGTCAATTCGAGAGGATTAGAAATGAATTTGGAGTAGTCTAGCCTGTCAATCGGATCATAGCCAAAGAGGCCTTTGTGTGGGTCTGTCCTTCTCCTGAGAATTCTGGAAACACCTGTATTTCCTCTTTGAAGGTGGGAGAGACTCTCTCTTCACTCCCTTGGAAAGGCTCTGCTGACAAGACACATAGGAGATTCTGTACTGACAAGGTTAACTCTCTGTGAGACATTCCTGAGAAGAAGCCACATGGATTTACCCTGATGCTGCCCTGGGAGCTGAAGAAACCATGTGGAGACCCCTGCCAGTGCTGAGATGCTTACAATGCCACTGGATCCAAAGACTTTCTATCCTCTCACCTGCGATCATTCTGCATTCAGTGTCATTGCATGTGCTTCCTGAGTCTGAAGAGAACTTTATAGACTGGTGTCCAACTTATGGGTTTGAACTGAACTGTGTTGGGATGCTTTCTTAATGTACAATTACCCATTATATAAAACTCTCTCCTATATACCTATGAGTATCTATGAATTTGTTTCTCTAGTCCAGCCAAACTAATACACCAAACTTCAGTCAAAAATATCTACACATTAGTCTTGCTACCAAGGGGTCATATTTAATGGTATACTATATATACTCGAGTATAAGCCATTCTGAATATCAGCTGAGACACCTACCTTTACCATAAAGACTGCATAAAAATGTGCTGAGCCCCGGTGGCATAGTGGTTGTGTGTGGGACTGTGGCCCACTGGGATGGAGGTTCAATTCCAGCTCCACAGGAGCAAAGGCTGGGCCTCCTACTCCCACCACCAGAGGGCAATGATGCCTAAAAAAAAAACTCAGCTTAAATTGAAGCAAAAAAGCTATGAAGTCCCTGAAGAGCCCCAAAATGGATTTCAGGCTGGGAGGAGAAGATCCCCCATAACCCATGGGGAGATTGTCATGTAGGTCATCAAGCAGGTATGGAATTATGTATATATTTATGTATATATTTTTGCCTTAAAAATTTAACTTAATTTAATTTTTATTTAATCTCCTTTCTTTTATCTTTTTTTCTCCTTTAAATATTTTGTTTTCTCTTTGTTTGTTGGTCTATGTCATACTTGGTTTGCCTTCTTATGTAAGATAGGCATGGGAAGCAAGCCCAAGGAGAAATCAGTGGGGCCAATGGTCCTGGGGGGACTTGGGGGTCAGGGTGCCAGGGGAAGGATATGGAGAGCAGGTAGTGCCATAGAGAGGGTGACAACTAGGGAGTTAGAGACAGCAAGGAGGAGGAAGTAGAGATCCTGTGGTTGTCGGAGCAACAGCAAACGAGCTAGAAGGAAGTTCCAGGAGGAGGAAATAGGGGAGTGATGGTGGGAGAGGAGGAAGGTACAAGGAAACAGAGGAAGTATCTATGAAGCAAAGCAATGGATAGAGGTATAAGCCTAGGTGTGCACATATGTAAATGCATTTCTCCACAAAAATAGAGGTATTGGCCTATGTACATATATTTATTTGGCAAAACACTGTGGTAATGGATGGACTTGGGGCCTCTGTTCACACCCTCCCTCAATGCAAGAATACTTTGTTCTAAAAAGTCAGCTTGCTGAGATGCTCACCTCCTGACACAATCACTGAAGACAAAATGGGTGCATAAGAAAATGTAAAGAAAACTGATGGTGCCTTGTTGCTGTCAAAAGATATAACATGCGGGGTGTTAATGACTTGGGGTTAAACAAGAAGCCATCTACTAGAGAAGCAGCAAGTCCACATGGAAGAAGCACACAAGCTTGTGAGATCATGACGTGTGGATAGAATCAGGTAACCAGCATCAGAAGACAACAACCAACCAACAGCCAGCCAGCCAGCCAACCAACCCACCAACCAAAAACATATTGTTGAGAATGAGGGAGATTGGAGCAGAGACCTAAAGTCCATCTGTAGACAATGGGACAACTTCTCTCAGAAGCATCACAAGGAAGGGGTGAGTCAATCAGGCTGAAGTAGAGCATCAATGAAACACACAATATTACTCTGGTTTCTTGAGGTTTCCTCACCTCCCACTATCATGACCACAGTCCTGCCTTTCAGTTTGGCTAGACTGGAGTAGGTGCACTGGTATGGACAAGGACTCACGACACTTGGAATCCAGGTTAGAGAAACCCTTCAGGAACAGAAATGGGAGTAGTGGTACCATAAAGGTAGTGGAAAGGTGGGAGGAGGAAGGAAGGAAGGGGGACCCAGTTACAATTATTGATGTATATTCTCCCTCATGCTCCCCCACTCCCAAGCAGGGGATGAACTATAGAAACATGGGTGAAGGGAGACTGCGATTGGTGTTACATATGAAAACAACAATAATTTTAAATTATTTTAATTATTTTAAGGGGCCATGAGGATGGGAAAGGGGGTAGGGAGGGAAACAAGTGGAGCTGCTATCAAAAACTCAAATAGAAAGTAAATGTTTAGAAAATGATGATGGCAACATATGTACAAAAGTGCTCAGTGCAGTGAATGTACATATGGATTGTGATAAAAGCTGTAAGAGCCCCTAATAAAATGATTTTAAAAACCAAAAAACAAAAGTAAAAGAACATTTTTAATGTTTAAAAGCTTGATTGCTAAATAATATGGAAATAAATTGTTTAAATGATAAAAAAGAAAAGAAAATGATGATGGCAACATAAATACAAATATATTTGATACAATTCATGTATAGATTGTTATAAGAGCTGTATGAGCCCCAAATAAAATGATTAAAAAAAAGAGATGACCAGATGATTCCTTCAGGACCAGTGGTAAAAATGGCATCACTGGGAGGGTGGAGGGAAGGTGGGATAGAAAGGGGGAACCAATTACAAGAATCTACGTATACCCTTCTCCCTGGGGGACAGACAGTAGAAAAATGGGTGAAGGGAGGTGTCGGACAGTGAAAAAAATAATAATTTATAAATTATCAATGGTTTATGAGGAAGGAGGGAGCAGGGAGAGAGGGAAAAAAATGAGAAGCTGATACCAAGGGCTCAAGTGGAAAGAACATGTTTTGAGAATGATGAGAGCAACAAATGTACATTTGTGCTTGACATACAATGGATGGATGTATGGAATGTGATGAGACCCCAATAAATGATTTAAAAAAACAGGGAATGAATACACAGAATCACTGTATTCAAAAGAACGAGGTCATAGTCCACCATTTTATGATGCAGCATATGAATAAGAGCCAATGGTATCGAAGGAAGAAGTTCCAGCTGCATTGAAAGCATCAGCCGAAAACACGGCTCCAGGAATTGATGGAATAGAAATTCAAACGTTCCCATAAGCAGGAGAAGCGCTGGAAACATTCACTCGTCTATGCCAGGAAATTTAGAAGACAGCTCCTTGGCCAACTAACGGGTAGAGATCTATATTTGTACCTGTCCCAAATAAAAGTGACCCAATAGAATGCTCAAATGATAGGACAATAAATTAATATTACACGCAAGTAAAATTTGCTGACGATCATCCAGTAACAGATGCAGCAGTATCAACTGCCAGGAACTGCCAGAGAGTCAGTCTGGATTTGGAAGAGGGCTTGGAACCAGGGATATCATTTCTGATATCAGATGGATCTTGATTCAAAGCAGAGACTACCAGAAAGATGCTTATTTGTGCTTTACTGACTCTGCCAAAGCATTTGACTGTGTGGATCATCACAAATTATAGATAGCTGGGAGGAAAATGAGAATCCCAGAATGCCTCATGTGGAAACTGTATGTGGACTGCCAAAAGAACCAACAATAGTGGTCTCAGAAAAAGTCCTGCTAGAATGCTCCTCAGAGGGCAAGGATGGTGAGACTTTGTCTCACGGACTTTGGGTACGTTGACAGGAGGGCCCAGTTCCTGAAGCAGGACATCGTGTTTGGTCAAATAGAGGGACAGAGCAAAAGAAGTCCCTTGAGAGGGTGGATTGACACAGTGGCTGCAACAATGGGCTAGAACATAACAATGGTGAGGCTGACGAAGACAGGGTCATCTTGCTCTGTGGTGCTCTGGGTTGGGATGAGTCAGAACCAATTCCATGGCACCTAACAACAGCAAGAATGAACCAATCACTGGATACGTGGATACATAGTATGCATCTTTTGATCATTTTGTATGAGAAATTCTGCAGTTAAAAATCTAAAACACTTCCCTAATGCATGTACTTTCTAGTTTGGTCAATGATCAGGTATTCTGCAAGTAACCCACATTGAGAGACACGTGGATTCCTGTCTTGGTTGCTTCTTGTTGGCGATGTGATCTTCAACAGTTCATTTCATGGCCTTGATTCCTCCTTCTACTCCCCTTTTTAGTTAGTAAGAGAGAGCCAATCCCACTCCAGACGCCAGGCTTTGGCTCCCTGGAGTGCTAGAGTGATAGTGGGTTATCAGTTCAGCTGCTAACCACAAGATCAGCAGTTGGACTCTCCCAGTCTGCTCCATTGAAGAAGAACGAGAACGTCTTGAACCCAAAGGGGCAGTTCTACATTATCTCATAGGGTCAATGCAGACTTAATGGCAGTGGGTCTTTGTATTTTGACTCCCTGCATCTCCACCCCAGCTATCTTGAATCGATGTCAACATGTTAAGAAGATCCCAGGCCTTGCATAGACATGACTCTCATGACATGAACTCTTATGTAGACATAAGACTCTGACCCAAATTCTGAGAACAAGGGAGAGAAGCAACCAACGTCCTGGTGTGAGGGCTGTGAGTCCCCCTTTGCTTCCTCATGATGCCATCTAAAATAGAACCGCACATCTGCAGCCTCATGTGAGGGATGTGGGACTGTAGGGTGAGAAGCCACAAGGGGCCCATTGGGCGAATCAGGTGGAGGTAACCACATGGTGGCCATAAAGGGAACCGAACCTTGGTCTGCATTCCCAATGAGGTCACAGTCAAGTCAAGTAACATGGCTTCCCCCAATCCACATGTAGCTGACGGTCTTGAGCTAGAGTTAAGCAGAGAAAGGAGCTCAGCCTGTGAGCTTCAGGGCCTCCACTCTTAGGAAAGGAGGGAATAAGATGATTCTAGAGTCGATCGAGACCCGGGGACCCCACTTCCCTAGGACAATCTGCCTCTTGGTGTCCCTGATCGCTGCCAGTCCTTTTCTGCCCAAGGACCATAAAAAGGGGATGGTAGTGGTGGTGAGAGGAAGCATGAAGCCAGAAACAGATGGATAGGAAGTCCATTTTTTTTTTCGGTCAACCTCACCTTAGTGATCACTTCCTTCTGAAAGCCCCAGGTTTTCCCACAAATTCTCTGTTCTGATAGCAAACTTTCCATTGCCCAGCCAAAGCTAGCCTTTACATCTTCACTTTGTGTGGAATGTTCTGGACTCTCTGACTCTTTAACAAAAATAAGGATGCCTTCATCTACTTTGCAGAGATCTTTCACATATGTTTTCTAGATGATCTGCCTCCTACTAACCAGGAACTTTGCTCTGGGTGACTTGTCAATGAAAATAAAATAGACACCACGGACCCTCTGGTTCATATAGGTAAAACATGAAGGTGGAAAGGTGAACTTACTCAAAGTTACAGTGGGTCAGTGGTGGAACAGGAATTTACCCACAGTAAGACCCTTCTGTGAGGCCCGCTGCTGACATCCGTTTCATGGTGTTCTTGTCGAGTTTGGGTGCAGAAAATAGCGGGCCCATCAATTTGTCCAAAGAAGACCTGTTGGTTCTTGTGCTTTTCTGCACTTGTTTAGCTGGTGGACTCTTTCTCCGATGAGGTGGACATGGGCCACGCTGGCTGGGAGTGGCCCAGAACATGGCACTATGCGCTTGTTCAGTAAGCAATGGTGGACCTGGATGAATGATCAATAAAATCACGGACCCCAGACCGTGTGCAGTAACCAATCAGGAACTATCTACAGAGTTTTCAATTTCCATCAACCCACTCAGTCACAAGCATGCATGATGGCCAGTTCATTTTCAAATACCTGCCAGTTTTAGGAGCTGATGACCGGCTGTCTGAAAGAGGTGATGTTGCGTCAATGAACATCTAGCACATTCTGCTGATGTGTGAGGCCCTGGGATTGACCCTGATGCACCCGTCACCATTTTGCAAAGCAGGTCTTCTGGGCTAAAGGCACCCAGTGTACACAGAAAACCCATTCTCTGAGTCTCTCAATTGCCAGAGGTTTAGAACTTTCCTTTTCTTGTTTGATCTTCACTCTTGTCTCACAACCACTAACTCGAAGCAACACTGATCAAGGTGGTTTCCACTGTCTCCTTTCTGATTTCCTATCATGCAGCGGAGGAATTGGGAGTCATAGGCAGAAGCTGCAGCTGGGGGAGAGACGCAGAGACGAAGAGACACCCCTCAAAGGACTCATAGTCTTAGTCCAATGCAGAGATTGGCACATCCCTTCTCTCCCCCAGTTGCTCCTTAGCCCAGTGTTCTCAGTGAGTTTCTGTATTCCAGTCATCACTCTGGCTAAGTATGAACCTCTGGTGCCTTCCAAGTGGACCGAGAAGTCATTTTTTGAACATTTTCTATGTTTAGCCAATTTGTCCAAGCACAAAGCATAAAATACAAGAAGCTATAAACTTTGCTTTTACCAGAACACCACACACATCGTATATATTCTATATTGCACTTCTATTTAATTAATGGGGAAAATGCACGTGCTGGACATGAAGACTGGATTCAAAAGACCCTCACTTTGGCTTGCTCGCACAATGCAGGAGGCCTTGCATTCACCCTCATAGCAATTGTGCCCGCCACCTGACCAATGTCTCATCCCGAGGAAACCCAATTACCCCTGCATACATTTCATGCAGGTGAGCTGCGTCCGGGAGAGCTGGGCTGCCTTCCACCGCACGCTGCCTTGGACCATGGCCTCCTGATAGGACAATTTAAGATGCACATGAGAAAGGAAGCATCTGGCTGTCAACAAACCATGCTGCACCTTTTAATTTATCCCACGTTTACAGATGGGTAACCCGAGTTTTGTGGATGTGGCCAACGTGGTGGAGTCGGTGATGTTAAAGGAAGAGTGGATCCCTGGGCTCTGACTTTCAGTCCCTGGCTGGTCCTCCACTGCCTTTCACAAGCTATCTGGATGCTTGTCTTTCTGTTTTGGTTGATTTTAACTATGGTTTGTTTTCTATTATGATGGGACAAACTCAAAACACACAGACCTTCCCACTCCAGATATGCAGTAGAGTGTTGTATTCATTTGGACAGAAGCTTTATCTGCGCTTGTTCCTGGACCCACAATACCTCTGCTGCAACTCGAGGCTGGGGACCCAAAGAAAGTGGGTAATGGGATTTGTTGACCCTTCACGCAGAATTATACTTGCTGTATTTATTCTCACGTCTGTGTGGTCTTTCACAGTGTTTTTTCCCCATTAGTCAAATCCATCACCTTTATCATCAATTTCCTGAGCCACAGTCCCACTCCCAGCCTCTCTGTGAAATCATTTTGAATTAGCAAATGCTCATTAAATGGTCATTAAGTCAAATTCTTTTACTAACAAAGGCAGACTTGAAGAGCGGTCAAAAGCCTGGGGCTTGGAGCCGGGGCGGGCTGTGTGTACGTTCGGGCTTTGCCCCAGACTCCACGGGTCGCCGGATGTCAGTCCATGGAGCTGCCTGAGAAATAAGGACCCACCCTCCTATGGTGGCTTAAATGAAATGCAAGAAAACGTCCATAGAAGCACCCAGCACCGTCCCTGGCACCCAGTGAGGGCTCGCGATGTTTTTTTTTTTTTTTTGGGGGGGGGGGATCATTTCTAAGTGCTAAGCTCTTGAGGGACAAGGGAACATCGGGTCCTTTCCCCAAGTCAGTGGGAGCTGACAGACACGTAGACTGATGTTTACAAGACACTGTGGTTAAGTGTTGTCCAAGTATGGTAACGATGCCACAGGTCGGGATGGGGGTGGAGATGCACACCACACGTGAATGTAGTTCATGTCACTGAACCGTACACCTTAAAGGGGTTAGCAGGCCTTCTTCTCTCTCTGAAGGGGATCCCAAAGAGTCTGTGAGAAAAGGGAATGAAAAGATAGTGGGCTTTTCCTACCAGCCGTCTGAAGTCACATCATCTTGGACCACCCCAAACTCACTGCCACCAAGTCCATATAGGCTCCCAGTGACTGGAGAAGAGAGTGCAGAACTGCCTCCTGGGGTTTCCCAGGCTGCCAATCTTTATGGGCATCGAGAGTCTCCTCCTCTACTCAAGTGGTTCCTGGTGGATTCTGCCTTCTGACCTGACAGCTCAATGCATATTTCAGATTTTACAAAAAGTACTGCGAGGGCACAGTGGAATCATGTTTAATTTTCACAAATCAAACCATGTGTGATTGGCTGTCTGTCTCTTTAATATATGGGACAACTCCATTTTCACTTGCATTCTATCATGTGCTGTCTGCTATTTATGTATGATAAATGTATAGGCTCTTATTACCAAGCTGGTTTTTTTTCTTTTTTCACAAAAGCATGGCAATAAAACTTTATGGGAGACTCTAGGGGATTTCTGAGGGGTGATGGTAAGTCTGTGTGCAAGTAGCTTTAGGAAGAGTTTCGCATCGATGTCGCTCACTCAATAACCAGGTTTGCTCTGAGGAGTTGACAGAGATCTGCTGGAGTGAGGCATCCATCTGTTCTTTCATTTAGCAAGAGGGTCCCGTGCTGGTGGCAGAGCCCCACAGTGTGCTGGAAGGAGGATGCAAAGATCCTCAATCCAAGGGCCCAGGCCTTGTCTTAAGGGTCTTTCATTGAAAGGGGGGTGGTAGACAAGCAAGGTTTGCTTGACATGTGGCAGGAGTTCTGAAGAAAAGGCTAGAGGAGGGTGGTGAGTTCTGTGGGCAGTGCAGGAGCAGAGGGGTGGGGAGCTGTGGCTGTGCAGGGTGAGTGAGCAATCCTGACCAGTTAGAGTCAGAAAATCTTTTCTTCTTAAGAGAAAGGCATTGCAGGTAGTAGCCTCCAGGCAGAAGGCATGAAGTAATTAAGTCAGACAAATACATGACCAAGTTTCATTTGAAAGGACTTTGAGAGAAAGTGGTCCTCTCAGTGGCAGGGTTTTCTTGTAAACCTCCAACTTCAGCTGAGCCCCGGTGGCGCAGTGGTTGTGTGTGGGACTGCGGCCCACAGGGTTGATGGTTCAAATCCATTAGCAGCTTTCCAGGAGCAAGGCTGGGCTTTCTAGTCCCACCAGGGCAGTGATGCGGAAAACACAAGCAAACAAACAGAAAACAATCCAACTTCATTGGGCTTCCAGAAACAGCTGGGCAGTGGAGGAGTTCAGGCGGCATCCTGGGGTATGTGTTGGGGTACGTTGCCTCAAGGCTGGCAGTTCAAAATTACCTGATCCCCCTGGGGGTGGGTTGGGACTGTAACTAAAGAGTTACAGTCTCAGGAACTCACAGGACAACTTCGCCCCTGTCTTATCGGGCCACTATGAGTTGGCATCTGTTTGTTTTTTTGGTCTGTGCAGTGGGCAAAGTTCATGCATCCAGCTTGACTTTAAGAAGTGAACAAAGACTGTGACCCTTAATCAGAACATGGAATTCAGTGCCCCAGCTCAAATTTCATCCACATCCTGCAAAGTTCTACAGGAGAACAGGAACATGCGTGGGCAACCAGACATTAGAGTAATAACGACGTCAGGGCAAAAGGGCAGCATTTACCTCAGGACAAGTTCAGAAGGATTAGGGAGGAGGAGTGGAAACAGAAACACAAAGAGGGAGTGGGGCAAGTGCTGGCACATTGACAGACAGACTTGCCCTGAATGAGATGAACTGGAATGTATATGAGTGGCTGAAAGCAAAACAAATGTCTACTTGTTTAAACTTTCCCCCAAACAGTAGGAAGCTAAAATACGAAATTTAATGGCACTTAATCAAATAAACAAGAAGGCACAGGGACTGAAACCAAACAAATCAACAAACCCATTGGCGTCAGTCAATTCTGACTCACGGATCCTATTTCTTGTAGTTTTGCCCTAAGCTGTAAATCTTTATAGAAGCAGGCAGCCTCAATAGTCTCCCTTGAAGAGACTGGTGAATTTGAACTCCTGGCGTTGTGGTTAGCACCCAGCAGCGCCCCCAGGACTCCGAATGGACTGTATCTATCTTGAATTAGGGCAGGGAATTTTACTAGTGGGCTTTCGGATTACAACATGTATTTCAAGGGCACATGGTTCAATCCACCATCAAAGTAAGCAAAGAGAAGGCGGTGGATAAGTTGTATAACGTGACGGAGTTTCCACCATAAGAGGCAGAGAGTAGTTTAGGACATCAGCCAGGGGTCTACGTGGGGAAAAGGAGAGGAAGGTGCAAGCCAGCGACAAAGAAATGACAGAAGTGGGGAAGTCCAGAAGGAAATTTATTCTTTCGGATCATTCTATACACTTATATATCATCTGATTACTTTCTTAGAGTGATATGGTAGTTATATACTCTGTCATTGTGAGAGAATTAAGAGTGAAGGGGTGGAGTCTAGCCTGTCAGTCAGGTCATAGCCACCGAGGCCTCTGTGTGGGCATGGCCTTTTCCTGAGGATTTTGTGAACTTTGGTATTCTTCCTTGAAAATGGGAGACTCTCTCTCTCTCTCTCTCTCTCTCTCTCTCTCTCTCTCTCTGCTCAGTCCCTGTGAGACATTCTTTTTGACAAGCCACATGGAGACAGGCTGATGGCAGCCAGAGCCTCGAAGCTGGAGAAACCACGTGGAGACCTCTGCCAGTGGAGATGCTTCTACAGCCACTGGATTCACAACACTTTGCACCCACTGGCCTGTGATCTTCCTGCATTTAGCATCACTGCATGTGCTTCATGAGTCTGACGAGGACTTTATAGATTGGTCTCAGACATATGGGCTAATATCAAACTTTTGAACTTGATTTGGACTGGGTTGGATGTTTTCTTAATGAACAATTACTCTTTTCTATAAAGCTCTTTCTTAGACACATGTGAGTCTCACTAAATTTGTTTCTCTAGTCCATCCAGACTGACACAGATGGGTTTGTGGAAGTTTAGATTCCCCATCTTTATTTCTTTTATATATATATATATATATATATCTCCAAACATTGGTAGTCAATGATTGTCATTCATGGGCACGCTTGCACATTGGGTCTCAGTCATATGTCTATTGTTGAAGCAAATTGTTTAAAGAGAGATTTCATCACTTGGGGATCAGTACAGTGAAGAATGATTATAGTTTCTGAATATATTTCAGTTTTCCAAATTTTGCAATTGTGTGAAACTTCTGAGATGGGAAGCATCAATGAAGCAGGTGATTCTAATGATAACAGAAGTAAACAGAAGCCCAGTTAAGAATAATTAGGAAAAACTGTACCATCTTCTTGAGTATTGGTTGGTGCCTGGCATTAAAAAAATATGACTCACAAATGTCACCTGAAGGATAGATGGTTATTATAGTCATGACTAGTTACTCCTACATGACTATATTTGAATTTTATATTTATGCTCTAACTCTACAAAGGTTGCCCTTTGCTCTGATTCTCCAGCTGCGTCCTAAAGCTGTGTCTACTGTCCTGAGGCCGCTCCTGTGAGATACAGCAGAGAAAGGAGAATCCCAGCTTGAAGGCCGCGTACACAACAAAGCAAAGAGGGGCTGATGCTCCGTCTCCCTTGTAGAACCATGAGTGAACCGGGTCTTCTGACTCTTGAGCCAGGAGACCAATTTCTCTCCCCTTTCATGTTCTAATAAAACTTGAGGACTCTGTGAAAGAGAGGTCCTTGAGGGTTCAGAGCTCACTACTCAAGACAATCTCTGGAAATATTGCAACTACCTTCTAGGGACAGCAGGATGATAGACCCATGAATTCAGGACCCTAGACGCTGATCTGCGCTGGGTGACACACGAGCTAGTGATGGCCGACATTTCACATTGAGCTTACGCAGGCAATCAACTTTCAGGCAGTTATGAAAGTGCTGGACCCAGTGGCAAGCTCCCTGTGAAGATGAGGTGAAGAGCACTCCCATTGCCAGCACCACAAAAGCCAAACCCAGGTGCCTCGGAGTGGCTTTCAACTCCCAACTCCATGGGTGTCTGTGTAGACACTTGGGTTTTCACTCACTTTTTACCCCCCTTCGAAGAGGGACTGCCAGCCTCTCATCCTGAGGGACGTTGAGGTACACTCCACCTGTTAGCCTTCAGGCTGAGTGCTGAGCTATTGACACCAGGTACGTGGCCTGCACACAAGGTGAAGCACTTTAAAAAACACGCCAAAGGGAAGATTTTGCCCCTCAGGGCTGAACTGCTGCCACTACTGACATAGAAGCTTCGTTGGTTGCTGGTCGAGTCGCTCCAGGGCCCTGTGGATGCTCTTCGTGGGGACTTTAGCAACTTCTCCATCCTTCTTTGAGCTCAGCAACTGCGTCTTTGCAGGAGCCACTTTTTCCAAATGAATGTCAGCCCACCACCCACAAGTCCTTTCTCAGAAGTTGTCTTTTCACGGTGGGGAGGGACTAGGTCATAAAGTGACCAGACGTCCCGCTTTTTAACAATTCAACAATCCTATTTTTGCCTTCTATGAAATTTTTTGTTGCTCCATATAGACCAAATTTTTAATCAAGAACCCCCCCCCCCCCCCCCCCGCCTCCCCTCCGAATGGTGTCCCGCTTAAAATCTGCTCACTTTAGAAAGGAGAGATCCCAGCTGTGGTCAGTTTAGTTGCTCCTTGACGACCTCACGATGGTCTGTTGGAAGGTCACAGAGGCAGATGGGTGCCCTGGATTTGGTCAGCCCCTTTGTGGGCCTCCTTATCAGATTGGACAGCAAGGTTGGCTGCACTGTCAAAAGGGTTCATGCTCTCTTCAAGGAAAGTAAAGGGAAAAGAAACGTGGGAATATGCCGGTCGGTTCTTTCGACAACATTTTGCTTTCTGATGAGGCCTTCCCTTTTTCTCTTGGGCCCCAGGGACAGGGCACGCCTCAACGGCAGTCTGAGCCGACTGTGGCTGACCAGAGGGCACGCATGCGTATTTCACAGCTCCTTTTGGAAGCTTGCTATTTGCCCTCGTAGGAGAGGGATTTTGATTAAACTTACCGAGCGCATGATTAAAAGCGAGCATCTGAGATGACTAATAGGGAATTGAGATGTTTTGTCGTAATTTAATTTTTATTCCCTTGTAGGGGAAAAAAATTGCTCAACATAGCATAAGCCGGGCCCGCTCAAGTGGAGGGGGGGCATGCATATGTTCCCCGGTCTGCCAGGCTCACCACCAATTGGAGTGTTAGCTATTTATAAATTCAAGGTTGACTGAAACCCTCTCACCACGATACAGAGTTCCTTCTTCCTTCATGAACGTGGACCCACTGGTAGGTGTGCAGCACAAATGCTCCACAAGCCTCTTCCGGCCCTGAAATATGGAGGAGGAGAGGAAACGTATGGCAGTGGCAACAGAGGCCAGAGACGGCAGTTGGAGAAGCCTGCCAAGAGAAGGGTGGTGCTCAGAAACTAGGTCCATATGGACCTTCCCTGGCTGGGCAGGGATGGGGGAGGGACGTCATGAAGACACGTGAGGAGACAAGCACGGGGAAATGTGCCTGGGCTCAAGGACAGGGTTTGGACTGGGTGGCTCGGTGTCGGCTGTGATCTGCAGCTGCATGTTTGGAAAGGGACGTTGGAGCGATTGGGAAAGCTGGTCGTGTGTTCTTTTATTGCTGGGGATCTTAAAAACAAACAAACAAAAAACAAAACAAACAAACAAAGCCCCAAATAACATAACAGAAACAGAAAGAAAAGCTCCGTTCTCTTTCCCAGTAGAAAAGTTGAAAAGTTATTGAGAGGCAGGGGATAGTAAAGAAGAGGCCTGTTTGGGGTCATTGAGTTCCACGTGTCTAAACACCCAACCCAAACTGGCCTAAACATGGGATGTTCTTGACGGAAAAAGTCCAGAGGCGGTTCTGGCTACTCACTCAACGCACCCACTGACATGGAGTTGAGGCTGACACAGAGCGAGCCTCGGGGCCACGGCAGAGCGGCCCTGTGGGTTTTCATGATGGCCACTCTTCACGGCTATACAGAGCCCTGTCTTCTTCCTTGGGAGTGGCTGGTGGCTTCAAACTGCTGACTGTGTGGTCAGCAGCCCAGCACAGGCCCACTCTGCCCCCAGGCCTCCTATGTGCTAGCTGTAGGCCTGGCTTTTAGCCACCCTTGGGAACAGGCACAGTTTTGTTTTCTTGTGTTTTTTTTTTAATAATTTTTAAAAATAATTTTTATTGGGGGAATGTTACAGCTCTTATAACATTCCATTCATCATTTGTATCAAGCATATTTGTGCACATTTTGCCATCTTCATTTCCAAATATTTTCTACTTGAATCCTTGGTATAAGCTCCTCTTTTCCCCTCCTTTTTTTTACTATATCATTTTATTGGGGGCACATGCCCCCATCATGATCAATATACACATCAATTATATGCAGACCATATTTGCATGCTTGTTGTCATCATCACTCTCAAAACATCATTCCTTCACTTAGACCCCCAGTACCAGCTCCCAATAGTTCCCCTCCCTCCCCACTCCCCCTCATCCATGAACCCTTAATAATTTACAAATTGTTATTACTTTTTCATATCGAACATTGTCCAATGTGTCCCTTCACTCACTTTCTTGTTGTCTACACCCCAGGGAAGAGATTATATGTAGATTTCTGCAATTGATTCCCCCTTTTATTCCACCATCCCTCCACCCTCCCGGTATCACCACTCCCACCACTGGTCCTGAAGGGATCTTCTATCCTAAATTTTCCATGTTTCTGGCTCCAGTGTACATCCCCTGGTCTAGCTGGAACCTCAGTATCAGGGATTTTTTTTGTGTGTGTGTTTTTAAAAATCATTCTATTGGGAACTCTTACAGCTATAACATTCCATAGTTCAACTACACCAAGCAGTATTGTACCATTGTTATGGTAATTAGTTTGACAACTTTTTTTTCTTTCTTCTGGATTTGCTTGATACCAGCTCCTCCCCCCCTTTTTTTTTGTGGG
This sequence comes from Nesogale talazaci, assembly GCA_004026705.1. Taxonomy (NCBI): domain Eukaryota; kingdom Metazoa; phylum Chordata; class Mammalia; order Afrosoricida; family Tenrecidae; genus Nesogale; species Nesogale talazaci. The sequence continues at coordinate 286,900 of PVJH01000496.1, read as the reverse complement.
GGGAGCACCACTGTCCTCTGGTGGGAATGGGAGGCCCCAGCTTTGCTCCTGGAGAGCTGCTGCTGGATTTCAACCACCAAGTCAGTGGGCCACAGTCCCACACCCAACCACTATGCCACTGGGCTCAGCCCGGATATCAGTTCCCCTTCATCCCCTCCCTCTACCTCTCTGCCCTCCAGGAGCCCTTGCTCTTTGGTGCCCTATCCAACAGGCCTCCTGCATCGTTTGGCTCCGCCTTCTGCCCTCTTCCGGGATCACCTCTTTCTTGAATTCAGAGGGCGGGCTCCATGACTACCATCACCCCAGATTCAGCTCTGCTTGGGCAGTGGGGGGGGGGGAACCCCTGATCTTCTTCTAACACACTACCTCACAATCTGGGACCTTCTGATCCTTGCTCCACTGGGGTCACCTGCTTATCCTCCAGCCAATCACTGTGCCCAGAAGAATGGGATATGCTGACCACAGGCCTCTCCCAGAGCGGGGCGTGGCATGTGATCCAGTGAGCCATGTGCACTGAGAGGGGACCGAGCCATGGGAGCTGGGCGATCAAACCATGGCATTGTGCACTAGGAAGTGGAGTTCCACTAGAAAGGGGAGTTCTTTCCTCATCTTTTTTCATGCAACTTCTTATGGAGACCTTGAGAGAGTCATTCACCCCACCAGATTGTAGGTGGAATCCATTGGGACTCACGCAGGTTAAGTCACATTCCCAATCACACCTACTAGTATGTGGCAGAGTTGGGGTTTGAACCTACATCTATCCGACTAGACCAGTCTTGTTTATGCATCTGCTGTTGTGGGTATGGTCTAGTGGACTTTGTCTCAGACCAACCTTATAGTGCCGAGTAGAATGACCACATCACTCTCCCAGGCTGCCACCTTTAGAGACCAATTTGCCACGTTATTTCCTTTGTGGAGAAAACAGCTCACAATACCCCCAAGAGGACCCACTAATCAGCTAGCCGAATCCTACTTCGATATTGGCCATTTTTAATTTATGAACCTCCCTCTGCCAGGTGACACTGAGCCCTCTGTCTATAGGAAAAGTGGGAGGATCACTTTGTGGGCTTCAGAGTTCCTGCAATGTATTTCTATTAAGAATCACGAAGTCTGAATTGCCATCTGTGGCTCCTGACTACCAGGGTTGTGGAGAAAGAGGGGTTGTCCTTCTCCACTGATGGTCATGGTCACCTCACACCTGGGGCCCTGGGTTCTTCCATCAATGATATTTCCACACTGTCTGACCATCAACCTCACTCCTTAGTTCAGGTACCTCAATGACTGACTGCATCCTAGCCCATCAACTCTCTGTCTGTACATTATAGCACTGTGTCGCCTGGCTCTTCATCCCTTCCCTAGTGCCATTTTCTAATTGTCCACTCACATTTCTAAGTTGGATTTTTCTCCTCACTACTCACAAAAACAAGGACCCCTGTTAGTGTAGAGGGTGTTGAGTTCAGCTGCTAACTGCAAGGTCAGCTGTTTGAAAACAATAGCTCTGTGAGAGAGAGATGCGACTCTCCACTCAGTAAAACGTGGCAGTCTTGGAAATGCACAGGGGGTAGTTCCAACTCGTCCTATCAGATTGCTCTAGCCTGAACTGACTCGATTGACAGTGAGTTTGACGGGTTTTCTGTGTGTAACCCCGCTCAAATATGTAAGACCTATTTCCATTTTTTTATTGACAACTTCTGACTTCAGTAACCACCTTCAATTCTTCTGTCTAGGATTTTCAGTGCCTAACTCTTCAACGGAGACCTTGTTGACTACTGCTCCTACCTTCTAGACATACAGCACCTCCCTGATTTGTTTTTTGTTCGCCTCCTTACATTGTCAAATCGCTGTTCTTTCAAGTCCATCTTCATTCACGGAATGAAGTCCCACAGAGTGACGTCAGGTGAGTAAGGTGCCTGGGCAAGAGTGGCATGCTGGTTTTCTTGGGCCCCAAACTGGTGTACTGTGATGGCTCTATGAGCAGGTGCATTGTCATGGTGGCAAAACCAGAACCCTGTTTGCCCCAAATAAGGCCTTTTCCTTTGCATATTGTTATGTAATGTTTTCAGAACTTCTAAATAGAAAACTCGATTAACAATCTGACCTGGTGGAGCAAGCTCCAAATACACCATGAGTCAACATTTTCATCCACTCAGGAAGATGATGGATGTCCAGAATGAGGTTTGCCATCAACCTACATTTCACCTTTTTTGGAAAAAGAAGACGCCTCGCACACTAGAGTTTTCCCCATAGTGCTGTCCTAGTAAGCTGTGTTCAGCATTGCAACAGTTTCTGTGGCATTTTTCCTGCGCAGGAAACAAAATTTCACAGCTGCATGCTGTTCTCTTAAATAGGTCATGACAAAATATGAGGTTCATGTATCACACTACCTTTACGAAAAAAGTTTGCTCTGACTAGAGAGAACCTTCCCAGTTGATGCCACTGGGTGCAATAACTCAGAGAAAATTGCCCCACTGCCCCATTTCCACCTTGTGGGAAAAATGTGCACTCTGAAAGTTCTGCCCAGTGGAGATTTTTTCTATTCTGGTCTCCCTTTGCATGTACATGGGTGTATGTGTATATATACATGTAATATATATGTGTATGTGTATATATAAACATATACAGGTAGTCCTCGGGTTACAAAAGATAAAATTTCCTATGTCTTTAAGATTTAGGAAAAATTTGTAGATGAGTTTTAACAGGTGTATATGATGCTAATTTAGCCTCACTTAGTGCAAGAAAAGACTCAAAACCTTATCAACACCATAAAAACTGCACACATAGCAAGGGAGGGTGATTGCGATAAAGAATTTATAGCAAGTAGTGGTTGGTTCGATTATTTCAAAGTGCTGGCAGATTGACACAACATGAAGGAGCATGTAAAACCTGTCCATAAGGTCGATGTTACTAACCTGCAGATTGATGTCTGTCTGTCATTGCTAGTAGGTTCTGTCCAGTCAGCTTTGATTTTGTACAGCAGCATAAAACATTGCATGGTCCTATGCCATCTTCACAAGAGCTTCTGTTTTTAAGCCCATCATCACAGCCACTGTTTCTGCATGTCTTGTTGAGGATGTTCCCTTTTTATCACAGACCTTCTAATTTGCTAAGCATGATGTCCCTCGTCAGGGATTGGTTCCTCTTGACAACATGTCTTAAAGTATGTGAGATGAAGTCTTGCTATCTTCACTGTTAAGATGGATTCTGGCTGTATTTCTTCTAAGATAGATTTGTTTCTTCTTGTGACAATCCATGGTACTTTCCACATTCTTTGCTAGCACCATATTACAAATTCATTGGTTTTTCTTCAGTCTCTCTTATTCAATGTCCAACTTTCACATGCATGTAGTGCAAAGGAGAAATGGCATGGCTTGGGTCAGGTGTGTCTTAGACCTCATAGTATCATCCTTTCTCTTCAGCACTCTAAAGAGGTCTTGTACAACAGATTGATCTAATCTTCTTCTGATCACTTGACCGCTGTTTCCTGAACATTGATTGTGAGCCAAGCAAGATGAAATCCTTGAAACTTCAGTCTTTCCCCACGTACCGTGATGTTACCTATTGGTGTAGTTGTGAGATGATGATGGTGTTCTTTAAGTGAGTTGCAATCCATACTGAAGGCTACACTCTTTGATCTTCATCAGCAAGTGCTTCCAGTCCTCCTCACTTTCAGCAAGCAAGGTGTGTCACCTGCACACCTCAGGTTGTTCAGAAGCCTTCCTCCAAGGCTGAGGCCACATTTGTCTTCACAGAAGCTAGCTTCTTTGGTAATCTGTTCAGCACACAGGTTGAATCAGTATGGTGAGGTGATACAGCCCTGATACACACTTTTCCTGATTTTAAACTTATATTGCTCCCTTGTTCTGTAAGCACAACTGCCTCTGGATACAGGTTCCACATGTACACAATGAAGTGTTCTGGCTACCCCATTCTTCAGAATGGTATCTGTAATTTGCTCTGCCTTTATGTAGTCAATAAGACATGGGTAAATATTTTTCTGCCCAACACAAAGATCAGTAAAGATAGTCCTCTATGTCCTCTTTTGAATTTCTCTCAATTGTTAGCAGTTCTCTGCCCAGGTACTGCTGCTTACATTTTTGAATGATCTTCAGCAACATTTTCCAGAACAAACTTCCATTCCGCAAACAAACACAAAGCCAGCCAACATTGTGGTTTATTTTTTTTATGGGCATGCACATTTTTTTTAGGTCTGATTGTATTAAAACATACCTTACAGATAAGTTTTCCAACTGCTATAGACAGAGCTATAATGAATAAAGATGTGGTTACTAAAGATAATACTAGTGTAAACTGAATAAATTAGTTTTTTAAATATTTTTCAACACTAACTTATATTGGAGACATCCAAATGGGCCCCTAATGTAAATCAGGGATTACCTATATAGGATATAAAATTAAAGTGGTGCAAAAAAGATACACAGGGTGTTACAAAAAATTGCTCTCAAACATAAAGAATAGACTATCCCAGCAAAGTTCACATCCCTCCACAAAGACTAATCCGCTGCTTTGAAGTCAATTCTGAGACACATAGCGACCCTCTCCGGCAAGCTGGAATTGCTCACTCAGGTCTCTGAAACAGTCTCTCTTTCTTGGTGCAAAACACTTCTTGTATTAGGCATTGGCATCGAAAGATTCAAAACAATTATATCGATGTGAATGAGGGGGATGGAAGTGGAGACCCTAAGTCCATCTGTAGACAGTTGGTTATTCCTTCACAAAAGGATTACAAGGAAGGGACGATTCAACCAGGGTGCAGTATAGTTCTGAGAAAACACACACATCATTCCTCTAGTTACTAAATGCTTCTGCCTCCAACTACCACGACCCAGTTCTATCTTCCAAACCCAGCTAGATTGGAGAGTACACATTGGTACAGATAAGAGCTCTTCACACCTGGAATTCAGGACAGATAAACCCCTCTGGAGGGCTGAACTGCGGTGGCGTAAGTGGTTGAGTGTGGGACTGTGGCCTGAGGCCTTTGCAGTTCAAATCCAGCGGTGGCTCTCAGGAGCAGTGCTGGGTAGCTCCCACGGCCACCAGAGGGCAGAGATGCCCCCCCAAAACAAGAGCCCCCTCTGGAATGGTAATGGGAGTAGCGATCTCATAAGGGGTGGGGTATAGAGGTGTAGAGGAGGAGGAGGAGAAAGGGGGAACCCATCACAAGTTTGGATATACAGCCTGCCCCCACAGGGAGATAAGTAACAGAAATGTCGGCGAAGGGAGACAACAGACAGTGTATGACAAAAAAATGACAATAGTATATAATTGATGAAGGATTCATGAGGATGGGAGGGAGGGGAAAAAAGAGGAGTTGATACCAAGGGCTCAAGTAGAAAGAAAATGTTTTGAAAATGTCGATGGCAGCACTTGTTCAAGTGTGCTGAAGACAACTAAATGATGGAATGTCATAAGCTTTGTAAGAGCCCCCCAATAAAATGATTCATAAAACAAACAACACCCCCCCCCCATCTTCTTCCCTGGGAGAAGCAGATGAAAAGGGGCCTTTTTCCATGGAATCACCCGGCCTCACACAAAATGCTCAGATTGCAAGGAATAACTCCCAGAGTCGGTGAGTCTGCGTGAAGCTGGTTTCAGAGTGGCCCGATTACAGGAGGGCTCTGAAAGGAGGGCTTGTGTTCTGGTGGGGGCGTAACGGGAAGCACAGAAGGAACACCTTTCATCTGGATTCCTGGTGGTGTAGTGGTTAAAAGCTGCTGGGTCGGCAGTTGTAAACCACCAGCAGCTCAGAGGGAGAAAGACTGGGCTTTCTACTCCCACAGAGAGTTTGCCTCAAAAACCCACAGGAGGTCGTCACCGGAATCAGCATCGACTAGACGGCAGTGGGTGAGTGAGGAGTGAACACTTTTAAAGGTCCCACAGTCGGCAGACCACCGAAATAGAACAATTGAGAAAGAAACTCATTTACGACACAAACACAGAGTAGCTGTCATTGGATAGTGCTGATGACAACGGTCCTTCAAAAATCCATTGAATTCTCCTGGAATCCAGATTTTCAAGGTGCATGCATTGGTTCTCAACCTGTGGGTCGCAACCCCTTGGGAGATCAAATGACCCTTTCACAGAGGTCGCCAGATTCATAACAGTAGCAAAAATCACAGTTATGAAGTAGCAATGAAACTAATTTTATGTTTGGGGGTTCACCACAGCAAATTAATCTGATAGAAAAAGTCCAAGTGATAAAGCATTTTAAAGACCATTTTGAATCTTCACATTGTTGGATCTTATTGAGGGGGGTGGGGGGAGAGGAAACCCATAAAAAAGAAAGTACCTCATATTTGCATGGCTTTGCATATGGTTGAATTTAGTACTATTTTATATTCGACTCTTTTCACTGGATGTGATTTTGTGTCCACAGGTACTTCTGGTGACATGGTCCGGCATGCATATTCTTTTAGGAGATACATAGTTTATGGGACTTTCTATTTTGAAGGAAAGGAGTTTTGTGACTTTCAAATTCAAGCAGTAACTGCTGACAGGACAAGGGGAAGTGGAAAAGTGGAGGTTGCCTATGCATTTAAGAGACTCCTGTAAGTGCTTTAACAAATAGATAAGATGTGCTTGGAATGAGCTCATCCATCGTTTGAATAAAACCTGCAGGGAAGGTGGTGCTTAAGCAGTTTGTGGGCTTTGATGCAAATAGGGTCGACAGTCCTTTTGCTTACATTGTTCATGCTTCCTTTCAAAGCTGGTGTGCCCAAGCCTTAGTTCAGTGTGTTCAATGACTGTACACGTGCCAGTGTCAGGTGCTGGACCACAGTTCTCCCTGCACATTCGCATTCTCTGGGAGCTTTCAGAATTTCTGAGGTCCAGCCCCTCCCCAGACCAACCAAATCGGAAGGCCTCGGAGGAGAAGAAGGTTTGGGTGCTGTTTTTACTCCAAAGCTCCTTAAGAGATTTTAATGTGTTGCCAGATCTGCGAACAACTGGTCAACAGAATATCATCAGCGATCTGTAAGCCATCTGTGTCTTCTGATTTCTACATTGAGGTCAAGCAAAGGGTTATCTTGATTCCTACATGACAAATCTGTCAACATTTGTCAACCCCTAAAGAGCAAGTGAAGGAGACTGAGAAGTCGATAGGTCAAGATGGAGATATTTATTCATTCAACCAACATTTATTATCTATTATATCCTTCAGAAATACAGATGGTTCAAAAATGAATAAGAGTTTGCCTCTTGCCCTTGTACAGTGTAATGGGAAAGATGGTAAATGTAAAATGAGTAACATTAATAGAAGACAAACATGATTTCAACTCCCAAGAGAGGTTCAGGTAAAATGAAAGTGTTAAGTAGCCAGAACAGGGGCCAGGTTGTCTACTGGGCATGCTCCAGATTCAGGCTCTGAACCCAGAAAGGGGGGTATGCATAAGTAGGCGGGACGGAACCTCTGGCCTCCATGTAGGTCAGGTGGACTTCATCTTCAGCCAATGGGGTCAGCCAACACCATTGACCACTCCTTTCAGCCCTGAAAAGCCAGAATCCGAAGCCCACCTGGCTCTTTTCCAGCTGCACCTTGCTCTTCCTCCTGTTCTGTGGCACCAGACTGTGGTCTCTCTCTCTCTCTGGTTTGTGTTCAGTCTTCTGTAATGCCCGACACTGCTTCTATCCTTAATAAAAACCCACTTGGATCTCAAACCAGGCTTCGGTGTGAATTCATTCTCCTGCGGAGCCAAGGAGTGAAGTATTTCTAACCCTAGAAACCTAGCAGAAGTAAAGTTTAGTTTAACTTGTGGATGGGGGTGGTTGGGAAGGCTTTGCAGAGCAAGAGGAATTGAAGCTGCTTTTAATTGCAAGAAAGTGTTGCCCATCCTGAGGTGTGGCCAAAGCCTGGGAGTAGAGATGCAGGAAGGGTGTTTAACTGGGTAGGAACCAAGCAGGACAGAACAGTAAAATAGAAAGCATATGGAGAATGACTGGTATTTTAGTTCATCAAAGATAGGCGGTCTAGATTAAGCAGTGCATGCCTCTCTGGGGTTAGTGTTCACACTATGGAGGTGAGTTCATTTCCAGACCTACAGGGTGATTAAGAGTCATGTGACAGAAAGTTCAACTTGTCTCTGTTACTCCAGTAAGCTCGGTCTTTTTGACGCTCTTGAGTTTTGTTGCATTTTTTTGCCTCCCACTCTACCCTCAAAGCTCACAGAGCCAACAGCAGTCATAGCAGGGCATTATCTATTTCTTCTGGTCTGTGAATCATACCAGCTGGGGTTCCTATGGTCCATTAGTCCATCGAACTAATTGTCTCCTGTGATTTTCTTCACTCTTCCCTGCGATGGTCATGACTGCTTGAAAACTTTTAAGACCCTGGTTGCTATGGACCAAAGTAAGCTGTGGTTTGTTTTTGTGAATGGTGTTGCACCAATTGGTCATCATGTCCCTGATTTTATGGTTCCAAGCCTCTAGGTCCAATGATTCATTACCTCCAAGTGTTTGGTTATGACTATACTCTATAGTCACTGCCATCGACTTGCTTCCAACTCAGAGACCCTATAGGACAGGGTAAAATGTCCGCTATGGGTTGCAGAACCCTTCATTCTTTATAGTCCAGTGCATACCCATGAATCCACCAGATGTTGATATACTCCCCCATTTGCTCTATTATAAACATGGATATATTTACTGTACATAGCAATATGTCTATAGAAAATTCATCTGTTACCTACTTATGCTCTTGCTCTCATCTACCTATATCTGTTCATCTGGCTTATCTCTGTAGGCATCCATTTGTACACTGTTTTAGGGTGCAAAAGAGACTTGCATACGAAGGAGAATTAAGGGACCATTTATTAAGTCTTAAAAGAGACAAAGACAACCGTGTTGTGTATACACACTCATATGTGTATACGAAAGACCTTTTGTGGAGCAGCTGGTGGTTTCAAACTGCTGACCTTGTAGTTCGTAGCCCAATCCTCTATGGCACCCGGACTCTAATATTGTTGTGGTTGTAAGGTACTATCAAGTGGCCTCTGATTCATAGAGACCCTGTGCACAACCAAAGGAAGCACTGCCATCTTGTGCAGTCTTCAGGACTCTAAAGTATATTAGAACACCCTTTTCCTGTAGTGGCTTCTTCCCATTCTCAGGCATTCTCAATATTAGCTGATTGGTTTATGGTGAACTGTTTCAAACACAGAATAAAGAAGATTATGGTGGAAAAAGGAAAGAAAGACCTTTATATAAGAGAGCAATTGTATATTGAGAAGACAGCCCAGCCCTGTCCAGATCAAGTCCATCAGTCAGCTATTAGCCCATATGTCTGATACTGGTCTATAAAGTTCTCTTTAGACTCATGCACCACATGCAAGAATGCTGACTACAGGAAGATCACAGATCAGTGGGTAGAAGGTCTTGTGAATCTAGTGGCAGTGGAAGCATCTCAAAGCTGGCATGGGTCTCCATGTGTCTCCTCCAGCTTTCTAAGTGTCTCAATATCACTAGCAGGAAAAGGAAGGCAGAGAGACTGGGTCTGGACTTTAGTGAGGTTCTTTTTTTTTTAACTTTGGGGATTTTGTTCTTTCAGATATTGTCTTACCTAATGACTCTAATCTCTTGTGTTTCAACAGATGTAAATCAAATTAGGTTGCAAAGCACAAGAGGGAGCTTGTTCTCTTTTTAATTAATTTTTTAAAAATCAAATCATTTTATTGGGGGCTCATACAACAACTCTTATCACAATCCACATACACATCCATTGCGTCAAGCACTTGCGTACATTTGTTTTCCTCACTATTCTCAAAACACTTGCTTTTCTACTTGAGCCCCTGGTACCCGCTCCTCATTTTCTCCCTCCTTCCCTGCACTGCCCTCTCCCATGAACCCTTGATAATTTATAAATTATTATTATTTTGTCATATCTTATGCCATTTGATATCTCCCTTCACCCACTTCTCTGATGCCTGTCCTCCAGGTAGGAGGTTATATGTAGATCATTGCAATCTGTTCTCCCTTTCTACCCCACCTTCCTTCCCACCCTGCCAATATCGCCCTTCTCACCACTGGTCCTGAGGGGTTCTTCTGTCTTCGATTCCCTGTGTTTCTATTTCCTATCTGTACCAGACTTGAAGATAAACAAATGGTCATCTTGCTGAGAAGCAACAGAGCCCACATGGAAGAAGCACAGCAGCCTGAGTGATTGTGAGGTGTTGAGGGGGTTGACCACCAGGCATCAAAGATAAAAAAAATCATATCATTGTGAATGAGGGGGACTGCAGATTGAAGACGCCAAAAGTCCATCTGTAGGCAACTGGACATTCCCTCACAGAGGCTTTCAGGGAGGGGACAAGGAAGTCAGGGTGCAGTGTAGCAAAGATGGAACATAAAATGTTCCTCTAGCTCTTCAATGCTTCCTCCCACACCCCCATCATGATCCCGTCTACCAGTGAGCTATTTATCTCCACCACACCTCTAAATGAGGTCCTCAGGCTGAGACCTGATTGTAGGTGAGACTCTATTCTTTCACTCAAGTCGACAGGAGATTATGTAACTGCCACAACAATACAAAGATATGAACACATCATCCTGATGAAGGAGGCCACCTACATGAGGTTGAAATAGCATCCCGGGGCTTTTTGAGATACAGAACTTTAAGAAATGGCATAGGAGGACAAAGGAAATTGCCATAAAAGCATAATTTGTGGCAGATCAATGCATCACAATTACAGGTGGGACTATAGAAGCTAGGCACATTGGGATATGATTGGGACACACATATCATTAGATTGGTTCAGGGCCTTCCAACTAAGGCAGTCTGATTGGCAGGGCCAAACGAATTGGGCACAGCTCATGACTATGTGACCCTCCTGTACTTTCCACATGTAGACCAGCTCCAAAGAGAGACCGCCTCTCCTTGGGCTGGTCAGAGAAGAATGCAGGACATCCACTTTCAGAAAACATTCAATGGAGGCTTAATTTCGGTGAGGACTCTACAAATGGATTTTGGGCTGTTACTGCTACTCATTCCCTTTTGCAAACCAGGGTGCTCAGAATTTAAACCCTAATACAAGAATAAAGTTTTGGGCTGAGCCCCTGTGGCACAGTGGTTGTGCGCAGGACTGCGGCCCACTGTGCAATTCCAACAGCTGCTCCACAGGAGCAAAGGCTGGGCCTCCTACTCCCACCACCAGAGGTCAGTGATACCCCCCAAAAAGAATAAAGTTTCATTTATTTATTATTTTTCCTTTTAAAAATCTTTTTATTGGGGATTCATACCACTCACCACAATCCATCCTTCCATCCATCCATCCATCCATCCATCCATCCATCCATCCATCCATCCATCCATGTGTCAAGCACATTTGTATATGTGTTGTCATCATCAGTCTCAAAACATTTTGTTTCTACTTGAGTCCTCTGTATCAGATCCTCACTTTTTGTCTCCCTTTCTTTCCCCTCCTTCCCAAACCCCAAATTAAGGTTTCCTAGTCTGCTAACGGAGGATCATATGTACAGTAGTAGTTATTCATGTTGTCTGTAGCTTTTGGCACTTTTCTGTCTTCCTTCTCTTGGGTGATATGGTGTGGTGCAGAACACCCTCATTGTATATTGCCTTTCTTTTCTTTTTTTAATTTAAATAATTTTACTGGGGGCTCTTACAGCTAGTATATCATTCAATACATCATCTGTATCAAGCACATTTGCACACATGTTGCCACATTCATTTTCAAATATTTTCCACTTGAGCCCTTGGTATAAGCTCCTCTTATAAAAAACTCCTCTTTCCCCTCTCTCTCCCCTCTTTTAAAAAATGAATCATTTTATTGGGTACTCATATACTTCCCCTCACAATCCATGCATACATCAATTGTATGCAGATCTCATTTTCACACTTGTTGCCATCATCACTCTCAAAACATCCTCCCTCCACTTAGGCCCCCATCTCCACCTCCCCATATTTCCCTTTCCCTCCATTAACCTTTAATAATTTACAAATTGTTATTTCGTATCGTATACTGTCCAATGTGTCCTTTCACTCACTTCCCTGTTGGCCATGCCCCAGAGAGAAGGTTATATGTAGATCCCTGAAATTGGTTCCCCCTTTCTACTCCACCATCCCTCCACTCTCCCAGTATCACCACTCCCATCACTCATGCTGAGGGAATATCTATCCTAAATTCCCCCTGTTTCCGCCTCCAGTGTACATCCCCTGTTCTAGCCAGACTTGTCTGGAAGACCTGGGAGCATGATAGTGAGTGGGAAGAAGCATTTGAGAACTAGAGGAAAGCATATTTCATTGTTGCTATACTGTATTTTAACTGGCTCATCTTCTCCCTGCAACCCCTCTGTAAGAGGATGTCACTTTACCTATTGATGGGATTTGGGTCACCAATCTGTACTCCTCCCTATTTGTAATGATATAATTTTAGTTCTTTGATGCCTAACATCAGATCCCTTCAACACATCGTGGTCACACAGGCTGGTGTGCTTCTTCCATGTGGACTTTGTTGCTTCTGAGCTGGATGGCCGCTTGTTTATTCAAGCCTTTAAGACCCCAGATGCTACATCTTTTGATAGCCAGGCACCATCAGCTTTCTTCACTACATTTGCTTATGCACACATTTGTCGTCAGTGATCATATCAGGAAAACGAGCACGCAATGTTATGGTTTTTAGTTCTTAAACCCTGATAACTGATCCCTTTGACAACTCATGGTCCCACATGCTGGTGTGCTTCATCCATGTGGGCTTTGTTGCTTCTGAGCTGGATGGCCACTTGTTTTCTCAAGCCTTTAAGACCCCAGACACTACATCTTTTGATAGCCGGGCACCATCAGCTTTCTTCACCACCATTGCTTGTGCACACATTTGTCTTCAGTGATCGGGTAGGGAAGGTGAGCATAATGGAATGCCAATTTAATAGAACAAAGTGTTCTTGCATTTCGGAAGTACTTGAGTGGGGGTCCAATGCCCATCTGCTGTTCTACTACTAAGCCTATATGTATAAGTTCATTTATCTATTTCCCTCATTGTCACGTATAAATATATGCATCTGTCTACATGCCTGTATTTGAACCTCTATAAATGCTCTTTACCCCCAGTTCTTTCCTCTATTTCCTTTTACTTTCCTCTTGTCCCACTATCACACTCAACCTCTATTGGGTTTCAGTATTTTCTCTCTGTTTCATTACTCTTGATCAATCCTTACTGGACTTCTCTCATCCACGTTGTCTCTAATTTTGGATCAAGGATAGACAGCTACTGTCTCACCATGCTGGCATATAACGATGTCTCATGTCTTAGTGTTTTGCTGAGGCTTCTCACACTCTGTTCTTTGTTTCTGTTTACAATTCAGTTAGAGTTCATGATTAGTTGACAAACCTTTCCTGTTTCCCTTTCCAAAAAGCCAACCTCACTGCCACTGCGTCAGTTCTGACTCATCATGACTTGATAGAACAGGACAGCACCTATGGGTTTCTGAGACCCAAATTGTCACGGGAGTCGACAACCCCGTCTCTCTCCTGTGGAAGACTGGTGGATTCAAACTGTTCACCTTGTAGCTAGCAGCTCAGTGAGGACCCCACGCCACCACCAGCTATCCTGCTTCTTTTAAGAAGTTACAAATCAACCCACCTCCATTTGAAGGACAGAACTCCATCATGGTGGAATGTGGACACTCACCTATAAAACCAGAACCATCTGACACCCAGATGGCCTTTCTCAAACCAGAATGCTCCAGAAGGCACCCTCTGGCGAAATTGTGCCTATAAAACACCCCTTGAGCTGTTGCTCAGGAAGGCACATTTTTGCCTGACAAGATAGATTCTGCCACTTGGATACAAATAGTCAATAATTCATACTCTTATCTTCCATTCTTCCTGTCTCCTGTCTTGACTCACTCACAGCAGGCTGCTCAAATCAACCAGTTGCTGCATCAACAAAAGGGGTGCAAATTTCGGTATTGGCAGGTTCCGTGCTTTCTATCAGTGCTATGGGAAGTTTCTGCTTGTCCTTTCCAGCTTCTGATAGTTCCAGGTGTTAGTTGGTTTGTAGATAAAACTTCACTTGGTGTTTCCTCCCCATGTGTGATTGCCTCCGTATGTCCTTTTCTATCATAAGATGTCACTCAGAATGGATTAGGGCTCACCCTACCCTAGAGTGATCTCATTAACTTAATTGGCAACATCTTCCAACAAAGGACCTATTTTCTAGCATGCTTGCGTTCCAAGATGCGAGGGTTCTGAGAAGGCTGGGACCATGCTGTACGTTATACTCCTGCCACATTTAATAAGGACTAAAACTTAACTGTCTCTTTGTGAGCCCAACAGTCCGCGTTGTCTGTTGCACAAACACAAAGCCATCATGTGTCTTCTGCAAACGAGAGCAGCTGACTTGGAGAGGAGAACTGAGCCGCAGCAGGCAAGGGTGGAGGTGTTCAGTGTGCATTGGAAGGAACACGTCCTCCTAGACAGAGCAGCCTGGGGAGCTGAGCAGGGGATGTACTGAAATACAGCAGGAGAAAGTACCCAGCACCCTCTGGCCCTAGCTTACTGTAGAATAAACGTGTTAAAAGGCTTAAAGACTGAATTCAGAGGGAATGAACTCAACAAAGGGCTAGGATGATGATTTTCCCTTTAATTTTAAGAAACGTTCTTCTCAGGTCTCTTAAAATATCATCACACTGTATTTCAAACACACAGACCTCTCCCACTGCTGTAGAGTGTGTCCCACTTAGCTCACAGGGACCTTACAGGACAGGGTAGAGCTGTGGCAGCGTTCTCAAGTCTGCACATCTTTATGGATGCTGATGGCCTCCTCTTCCTGATGCCCAGCAGCCGGTGTGAATGCTCTACCTTATGGTCAGCAGTCCAAGGCTTAACCAACCAATGGCGCCCCCACGTCTCCTTGAAAAGAGTGACAACTACAGACATGGTAATTTTGGGCATCACCCAAGTTCTGTATTAAGCCATATCTCCTTCACATTGTTTAAAAGAAATAAAATTTAAATATGGGCCCTATCTACAGAATGCTATTTAGATTTTTTAAATGCTGTTTTTTCTAGTATGTGCTGTTCATGGCTTTAAAAATTGATATAAGGAGTGCCTTATTATACAGATTATTTGACAACTTCCTTTCTTCACTCAGCATTATGTTTTTGTGATTTACTCATATTGATTTTCTTAATTATAGCTTATTCACTTTAATAGTTGTTTGCTATGCTGTGTTATATGAATATACTACAACTTGCTTATCCATGCATATTGATAGACATTTGGGCTGTTTCCAAACTTCCACTTTACGATGGATGCTACGGTGAATGTTCTTCAGATATGAGGGTTTCTCTGGGACTTAGGTATTGAGAAGAGGCCACTGAGACTGGCTGCATCAATGACTGTGGCAGGGAAACTCAGAAGAGCAGTGTGGAGACTATGGGGTGCCTTCTCCTCATCTGGCCTCAGACTACCTAACTAGGAGACAGAGTGACAGGGAGGCTGGTTTCCTGGTTCCCAGAGGCAGACGGATGCCAAGGAAGGGAGGACATGTCTGAGAGGCTGAGGACCAGCGAGAGGTGTCAGTGTGGCCCAATGGCTGTGTCCTCATTTTTTGTGGATTCTGATTTGTGGTAACCTGTTAGCTTCCCTAATACTCCAGAACTTTCACACTCACCACCATTCTGATTCTGCCCTTGTGGGTTGGCTGAATTTTTGTGGAATTGCTTATAGGAGCAGAAAATCTTATATTTCTCTTTAGGAGCAGATAGTGGTTTTGACCTACTGACCTTGAGGTTAGCAGCCCAAGGATAAACCACTATGCCAACAGGGCTCTTAGATTCCATAATGAACCTCCATAATCGTGACTATTATTTATGGTTTTGGGGTGGCCATTGCAATGAATCAGCATAGATTATTGAGTGCCGTAGGAGAAACAACTGGTATCAGAAGAGGGAAAGAAGGACTGAGAGGGGAGGGAGGCATGTCTGATTTCTGCCCCATGGGAAAAGGGAAGCTAGAGGAGGTCCGACATGGCCCCCATGCTATTTTACAGTGAGTGATTAAATCATCCCCCAGTCAAGCATTAGACCTTAAGTGAGGACTCTTTCGAGGGGGGCGGGCAATTGAAAAGATTCTTACATTGAAATGTGGTGGTGGTTGGAAGCCACCTATAAACCTATGAAAATATCATAGAGGGTATACTTACATCAAGTGGATTACAAATATGTAGATTATATCTTGATAGAGCTGCTTTTAAAAGAAAGAGGATTGAAGTTCCAAAGCCCATTTTAAGTCAAAATCTGGTTCTAATCCTTTAACTTCTCTGTGTCTCCAATTTTAGCTGAAGAGAAGAACCTGAGGCACACATGGATGAGCTCAGAAGTCCTTGAGAGGGCCGGGGAAGTGGACTGCTTGCTTGGGGAGCTCATGTGGGCTGGGGTTGCCTTCAGTCCCTATCCAGCGTCCGTGGGATATGAGGTAAGCCAAGACTTCCTGCCATTTTCAGATGTAGAAGGTTCGGAGTAGAAAATCGATAGACACAGCAGAGGAAATGATCTTTAACTTATTTGAACTAGCTTTTTGGAAGATGTAAAGTTGAATTGCCTTCATAAAGACTTTCTTAGAATTGTTTTGTTCTGGTAATCGATTGCTGCATAACAAGCTCCTGAATCCTGTGGATCAAGAATCGGGGAGCTACTTGGCTGAGGGCCTTACATGTGGCTGCCAGTAGGCATGGTGGGAGCCACAGCAATGGGATTGAGAGGTGGAATTCCTTTTTTCACATCTCAAGGCCTCTCTATGTACTTTCTTCACATTGGCTAGTGTCGTCAGGCCATTGGATAGCTACTGAACAGCTCAAGACTAAGGGTAAATGCCATATGAAAACCAGGTGTAAGTTAAATTGCTTTCTGAGACCTCACCTGTGGTCACATAGCATCCTTCCCTATAGTCAAATTCCATTGGGAAGAAAGGACCATACTCACATCAACGTCACATTGTAAGAGGGATGTATGTGATGAGAACTATTTTTAGGATCATTTCTCTGCATCTTCCACATCCATCCTCTGTCTTTCCATCTTCAGGTTCACACCAAATCATAAAACCCAAACTAAACACACAGCCCATGAGTTTATCCCCCCTCAGAGTGGCCGGATGGGGCACAGCAAACCTCTCCTTTGGGTTTCCAAGATTGTAACTCTTTCCAGAAATAGACAACTTGATCTTTCTCCTGTGGAGGAATTAGTGGATTTGAACCATGTCCCTTCAGGGAACAGGTTAGTGTGTCATCCATGAAATGACCAGAGCTCTTTAGGCAAGGATTTTTCAACATTTGACTTCATTTCATAAGTATAAGGCAGAAACGGATTTGCTGGATCAACTTGGCACAGTGTGAAGCTATAGGAGGGAGGATGTTGTGTTTATTGATTTTCAATTTGGCTGAAATGTATGTGTATCCCACAATAAGTGATGACCACTGATATTAGGGATGTGAGGGAGAGGTGCTGAGAGGGAGCGAAAGACTCTGAATCAGCCCAATCTTAGCGAGCTGGTGGAAGTAATAAAGCGATGTGAGAAATGATCCTTGCTTTCTAAAACCCTTTTATCTAATGAGGGACACAGATGTTAAGAGAGAAAGATGTTTAGAGAACGTTGCAATAATTGTGTGTTTAGAGCCAAATGAGATACCATCCAAGCTATGGAAGTCAGAGGAGGATGGGCAAGTTAGCGGAGGCGCCACCGGAGATGTGTCCCTTGAGATGGGTCTTGAAGAATGGGGAGGGCTTGGAGTCACAGAAATCAGGGGAGAATACCCCCAAAGAGGGGGGGTGATAGAAGCACTCAGATGTATCTGGAGGGCCCAATAGGATCATTTTGGCTGACCCTGTATTTTCTCAGAAGAATGGAGAAATCAGAAGAGATATAGGAACATGGCAGGTTAGTACCATGGGAGGAGAAGGCAGAGGCATGATGTGTAAGTACTACAGTGGTCATGAGAATGAGGAAGTGTCCAGTGGTGACTGGGGAAAATTGGTTGGTTTCCATGGATTCTGGACTTCAAATAAAGACCCCAGGGTTATTGTTGCCAAGTCAATTCTGACCTAAAGCAACCTTATACACAATGGAATGAAGCTCTGCAGGGTCCCGCACCTACTCACAATTGTTTTCATACCTGAGCCAATTGTTGACCACTGTGCAAATCCATCTCATTGAGAGCCTTCCTCTTTCTCCCTGCCCCTCCCCTTTACTGAGCATGATGCAATGCCTTTCTCCTGGTACTGTTCTGTCTTGACAACCTGTCCAAATATGTACGATGTAGCCTTGCCAATCTGGCCTGTACGGATCACTCTGGTCTTATTTCTTCCAAGACAGATCAGTTTATTCTCTAAGCAGTTGAAGGTATTTGCAATATTCTTCTCAAGAACCACTATTCAAGAGTTTATTTTTATTATTTTATTAGGGGGCACATACAAGTTTTATCACAATCCATACATCCATTCTTTGGGTCAAGTACATTTGTACATTCATTGCCATCATCATTTTCAAAACATTTGCTTTCTACTTGAGCCCTTGGTATCAGCTCCTCATTTTTTCCCTCCTTTCCCCCACTTCCTCCCTCATGAACCCTTATTTTTTCATGTCTTACACTGATCAATGTCTTTCTTCACCCATGTGTTGTCCACCCCCCTAAGAGGGGGTTATGTGTGATTGGTTTCCCCTTTCTCCCCTCACCTCCCCCTTGCTCTCCTGGTATCACAACTCTCAATATTGATCCTGAGGGTCTGTCCTGGATTACCTGTGTCTTGAGCTTCTATCTGTACTACTGTGTAAGCTCTAGTCCAGCTGGATTTGTAAGGTAGACTTGAAGTCATGATAGTGAGGGGAGGAAACATTAAAGAACTAGAGGAAAGTTGTGTGTTTCAATGGTATCATATTGTACCCTGACTGTCAAGCACCACTATTCAATTGCATTGATTCTTCATTCATTTTCCTTTTCTATTGTTCAAGTTTCATAAGCATATGAAGTGATGGAAAGCTAAATGGCTTGTTCGGTGCACCTTAGTCTTCAAATTAATACCCTTGCTTTTCAAGACTCTTGAGATAGTCAACGTTTATTGTGCCAACACATTAACTGAAGGGTGGAGACATAAATGCCTCCTCAAGCCTAGCCTTTTTGCCTTTTGATCTTTCATTATCGGACCAGTATGCAGTTGTTTTTCTTGTTCTGTGCCTCCACATGCAAGCTACACTACCTGTGAGACACCTCATCTGTGGATTGTGTAGCTGTAATTCGAGGATCCTTCAAGACCTGCTTCACCACACTATAGAAATATACATCTCTTAATCTGGGGACTGTCAGATCCTGCCATCTGACTGACTGTTGGTGACTTACCTGCCTCGCTGTTTGCTGCTGGTGGTCAGATAGCCTGAATTGCTCTACAGAGGACTTACCCAGCAGCCCTTAAGACTTGAGGGACTGCCAATGTCTCCCAGCTGTCTCATGGGAATGATTTGCACTGAGCCATTTGTACTGCTTTAAAGATTAAT
The DNA here is from genome assembly GCA_004026705.1 of Nesogale talazaci. NCBI lineage: Eukaryota > Metazoa > Chordata > Mammalia > Afrosoricida > Tenrecidae > Nesogale > Nesogale talazaci. Next base: position 267,390 of record PVJH01000496.1, on the reverse strand, counting down.
TAATTGTTTATTTCTTATGTAATGTACTTAGCTACCTATCAAATATATATATATATAAAATTATTAGCATTCTGGTTTTGCTTCTCTAGAGAACCCTGTCTCACATAACTCTAAATAGATTTTGCAGAACAGATTTAACCAATGCAATGCGTCTTTTCATCTCTTGAGTGCTGCTTCCATGAGAATTGACTATGGATCCAAGCAAAATGAAATCCTTGACAACTTCAACTTTTTTCCATTTCTCATAATGTTACCTATTGGTCCAATGAGTTGTAATCTCTAATGAAGGCTGCAAGTCTTTCTCACTTTCAGCAAGCCAGGTTGTGCCATCTGCGTATTGAAACTTGTTAATAAGCCTTCCACCAAGCCTGATGCCCAAGTCTTCATATTATCCAGCTTCTCGGATGTTTTTCTCAGAACACAAATTGAATAAATATGGGAAGAGGATACAATCCAATGCACATTTTTCCTCTAGGTCCAAGAGGTAGAGAAAGAATTATTATGTTAAAGGATGTCCTGGTTTGTATGAATTACACACTGTATTAGAATCATAGAACTGTCATGAAAAATTACACTGCCTGAGTGGCTAACGACAGCAGCAAATGAAGTGCCTTGCATTTCCGGAGGCAAGAAGTCTGACACCAAGGAGCCAGATGGACCCTGCTTCTTCTAAAGGTCTGAGGAGGTGATTCTTCCTTGGTTTTTCTAGTTTGTGCTGGGTTTTGGCCATTTCTGGAGTAGAATCTGTGCCTCCTCTTCACATGTTCATCTTCCCTCTCTGCCTTTCCCTTCTCTGTTGGTAAAGACACTGCCCATAGTGGATTGGACACCCCCCCCCCTTGGGCATGACCTCGTGTTAATGAGTGAGCTCTACAGAGGCCACCTGTTTTCAAGTCGATCATGTTGACTGGCATCAATGGCAAAGCCTTCAGCCTGTCTTTCAAGAGAAGAGAATCCAGCCCTGAACACATACCCAAGGCTTTGGGGTGATGGCGCATCATGTTGGCAGTTTTCTCTCAGATGATTCAAATGTTAAAGGTTCTTCATACAGCTCTTTAAAATATGAAAACAATGATATTAAAATATACAAAGAAGCAACAGCAGCAGCTGGCTCTAGAGAGTCTTCGAGTCTTCCTACACTTCTGGGCATAGGCACGTCTGATCCCACAGCACTGACCTCCTTCGAGTGTCAGAACAAAGCAGTTGGCCCCCAATTTTTTAGCTCCATGACCTGTCACGGGAAAGTCCCCTCTGCCACAGACTGTGATCTCAAGCAAACCACAATACAGTCATCAATACCTGGACATTTTCACTGGTTCGATACTCGCATTGCATCCTTAGCCTTCATCAAAATCTGTCAGTGGCTCCACCAATCTTCTTTAGAGTTAGAGGACCCCGTTCAGAACCACGTGTTGTGTTGAGTTAGTATGACTCCTTAGAATGAAAGAAAGGAGAGAGGGAGGGAGGGAGGAATGATAGAAGCCTGGAAGCTTCTTTTAGCTTTTTACCTGACAGGCTCTAGGAACAGCAATGCTCAATATTTTGCCTTTATTATCTCTTTAAAATCTGGCAATTTAACATTCTGTGCCCAAATGAAAGGAGTGGTAGTTTGGATAACTATGGAATAAATTCTGCTTTAAAATAAATTTTGTAGCAGTCATAGTTATTTTTGCTCTCTGATTTTATTTAACTCGCAAATACACATATGTGGGTCAGAGATGTGTTGGGAAAAAATGGAAGCTGATTCTTGCGATCTGTTAACATCCCTAGAGGAAAAAACTGAGATGGAAAAAGAAAATGTGGCACTTATTGCTCAGTGCAACAGTTGAACCTAAATGCAGCTTCTGAGACACGGACTCCACTCCCAAGCTTGACCTGAGTGAACTCCTTGTTTAGAATCAGCAGATCTTGCTTTGATTTTAGCTTAGAGTTTTAGAGTCTCCGGTTTGCTGACTTCATATAGTTTTCATTTTGCACATGGATTCTTGGCGGTGGGCTGGGGGTAGTGTAATGTGCATCTCTGAGGGATTGGTGACCCAGGCATTTGTCTTCCTCTGATAAGATTTCACTTTTTTTTTTTTTTTTTTTTAGCACAAGAGTGGATTTTTTTTTTCAGATCAGGTTATAGGAAGGATCTGTCCTTTTGTACTGAGTTGTTTGACACCATCCGGTCATTCATGTCTTAATTCAGCTTGCATTTCGGGAGCATCCAGCATGGTCCCATATGGATGTACAGACATGAATAAGGATCATTCTCATTTCATGGAGTTTGTGGTTGGACCTCATGAGAAAGGTCTGGGAAGATGCTTGCGCTCAGTGACAGAGACGGAGCAAAGCTGAGGAGAGGCCTCAAGGAAACCCTCTGGCCTTGACCAGTAAAGGCATTGGGGAAGATGTGCCCTGATTTGCATTGGACACCAAGACAAGAAATTCTACTTTAGGTTGGCCAATAGTTGACTTATCAATCAACATATGAATTCTGCCAGTGACATCGATTTAATTGGAATCATGCTACTCATGATAGGCCTTTGGCATATGGAGGAGGCATGTTAAATAAACTCTCTCTACTGGGAAGCCCTCCATCATAGGCTGTTAAAGCTCATGAAGCCCTCAGTAGGAATGTAAGACCCTCATTTGAAAGGAAATAAAGGTCCCATGAATGACTGTCTCTCCCTCTGACTTTAAAAGTGAGGGTCAGATTGCTTTAAGGAGTGCACCAAGAATCCACCTGGGGAGGAGCCCCTCAAATAATTAAGGCAGTGAAGCAAAAAGTGCAAATGCTCATGACATGGCCTCTATGTGTTCTGTGTAACAGTTTTCTTATCTATGATCTGAGGTGAACAATATTTACCAAAAATATGTCTTAAAGAAGAAATGGGAGTGTGTGGTCACATACAGCTTGGCATACACTCAGCACCTAGTGAATGCTCAGTCCCGGTCCTACAATCGTTTTCTGAATTGTTTACTGGGGATACAGTTCCCCGTGATCTTCTAGTCCCTTCTACTCACCTACTCACATCAGCTTGAAAAACATTCTCAAGTACTACTTCTCAATCAGTCCTTTCTAGGCTTCTTTCAATGACCACAAGACTTTTTGCAACAGGAAGAGTGTGACGGCCATGCTGGGACATGCCTCCTTTAAAGACCACGATGTGTTCACGTTTCACCACTTTACGTTAGTGCTGATTTTGAAGGTGGGAATGAAGGATGATTCGCGTGGATTTGAGGTTCGGGCAGTTTCTGTCTCACTGCCTGTTGTCATTGACAGGGCCCCGACATCCTGAGCTGGGGCTCACGATTGATTTAGCTGAAGGCGTGGGCATCATTCTGATCAGCGACGTTGTGAATAGATATGCCTGTGGTCTCCCATGAGGAAGTAGCAGTAAACCAAGCACTGATTGTGTTGTGAGGGTCAGATGATTCTAAAGGCCATTTGGAAGCATTTGATCGAATCTCACCTTTGGATAGCACAGGCTGCTGCCCGCCTATCCAACTGGAGATGTTCCTTCAAGGATGGTTTATGATCTTGTTCCAGAATTGGGGGCCCTGCTGCTCCTGTCATTGTGAGAAACCTTTGCAAATAAGTCACGCGAAGGGGTGAGTCATTTAATCACAATCTACAAGGGGTCTCAGCACCCTGTCTGTGGGGATGAGGGTGAGGGGTTGCTCTGTGGATGTCAAGGAAAGAAGTGAGGAGCACCTCCCTTCGCTCATCAAGAAAGTTACTTCTGGGCTGCCATCTGGCAGCAGAAATTACTTCTCCAAAATTGCTAGTATAAGTTAATGGGGCCTAGAGTACAAATAACTGGCACATCAGCCACAACCTGGACTGATTGGCTCCTTCCCATGGTGCACAGAGACACACGGCCCTAGGGATGTGGTGTGAGAATTCTCTCTCCTGACTTCCTTTTATACTCCCACTGTGCAAGTGTGTAAAAAGTTCACAGTTCCATAACATGGCGCCTCTTTGAGGCTTCCATGTGATTTCACTGAGGGTAGTGGGTCGGGCCACCAACTTCAAAGAAGGCCATGCCGAGGTTAAGAAGCTAGCTTGCAAACAGCCTGGCTTTATGGGTGTTCCTGTGAAAGTGCATCTCCCTTTGGGTTTATGGTTCTCATTTTAGTCTATTGCTTCCTTCTTTCTCTCGCCTTTTCACCCTTCTCAGAAAATTTGCCTATATGCCTTAGCTGTTGGAGGGTTAATAAATATTGCTGAAGGATTGAGCAAGGAGTATCATTGCCAGTGTGTCTCAGCCCTTGGGAGGTGCAAGGGTGAGGGTGGGAGGAAGTGGGGAGAGCTGGCACTGACTGACCTAGTGATGGGAAGTAGATGGCCCTGGTTCCCTCCGACGGGGAAACCAGTGGGAACTCTGGAAAGGAGGAGTGGGTGGGGGAGAGAGAAAAGATGATGATGAAGGCTGCGTAATGTTATGGATTGAATTGTGTCCTCTTAAAAGAGATGCCAAAGTTCTGTTCCCTGCACCTGTGAATGTGATCTTGTCTGGAAATAGATTTGGTAGCGTTAAGTCTCACTGAATTAAGGTGGCAGGTAGATTAAACTTTGGGCTGCTGTGGTGGTGATATAATTTCATTCCAACTTGATAAATAGAGTGAAGGGGTGGAGTTTAGCCTGTTATTCAGGTCACAGCCTGTTGATGTCTCTTCATGGGCATGGCCCTCTCATGAGGATTCTGGGAGTTTCCACTCTTTCTCCCTGCAAAAGGGGACACACCCCGTGGCAGTTACATTATCTCCTGTCAACTTGAGGAAAGGGCTGGAGTCTAGCCTGTCACTTAGCTCATAGCCAATGAGGCCTCTCTGAGGGCATTGGCCTTCTCCTGAGGATTCTGGGAATTCCTGTCTTCTTCCTTAGAGGCAGGACACATGCTCTCTTTCTGTTTCACCTTACTGTTGACACACCACATGGAGCTACACTGATAGAGCCAGAGCTTTGGAACTGGAGTAGCCACACGAAGTCCATGCTAGCACTAAGATGCTTCCACCGCCATTGGATCCACAAGAGTTTCCTCCCACTGGCTTGTGATTGTCCTGCATTTGGTGTCATTCTATGTATTGCATGAGACTGATATTAGATATATAGGCTAATATTGGACTTGTGGACTTGATCTGGACTGGGCTGAGATGTTTTCTTAATATACAGTTACTCTTTGATATAAAACTCGATCTTGCATAAATATGAGTGTCTCTGGATTTGTTTCTCTAGCCAACCTGAACAAACCCACCCTCTCTCTGTTTTACCTTGCTGTTAAGAAGCCACGTGGAGACCTGCACCCATGCTGTGATGCTTCCTTCCACTGACACTGTATCCAAAGAGTTTTCACCCACCCGCCTGTGATCTTCCTGCATCGGGCATGAATGCATGTGCTGTGTAAGTCTGAAGAGGAAATTATGGGCTAGTCAGACTTATGGGCTACTATCAGACTTATGGACTTGATCTGGACTGGGATGGGATGTTTTCTCAATGACTGCTTTCTCAGTCAAGCAATGACTGCTTGACAGAAAACTCTCTCTCACACACATATACACATCAATGAATTTGTTTCTCCAGTCAGCCCGACCTCACCCAGTTGTCAATGCAAAGGTCAGTAGTTTTTACGCACTAGCTGGTCCTTAGAAGAAAAATGGGGCTGCTTCCCAAAAGATTTATAGGCTTGGGAACCCCTCAAGGTGGTTTTCTCCTACCCTATAGGGCCCCTATGAGTTGAAATTGTCTCAATGACAAAGGGTGGGTATCCTTATGAAGGAGAAGATACCCAAAGGTACCGAAGGAAGACAGCTATGTGACCACAGGGTGACGCTGTGGTGGGAAGCCAAGGAAACCCTGGGACTACCTGAAGCTGGGAGAGGCAGAAAGTATTTCCCTCTGGAGCCTTTGCAGAGAACATGGCTGACACCGAGAATTTGGTCTATTAGTCTTGGGAGCTGTAACACCATAAATTTCTGTTGTTTAAAGCCACCTACCTTGCGGTACTTTGTTACGGCAGCCAGAGGAAATGGATATACTTGGTTTTAAACCATCTGGCATAAGAGCTTCCTTTCTGAAGAAAGTATTTAGAAAATGGAAAGATAAGCTATAAGGCATGCAAAGAGGGGAAAAAAAAGTGATTTAGAACCAAGCGTTGTCCCCCGGCTTCGAATGGTGATAAATAAGGAAATGATGGAGATGGATGATCCGCTGTGAAGCATGCGATGATGCGGAGTTGGGAGCCAGCCACCTGAAGTCCTCGGGGGTTCTCAAGGTAGCTTGCTGTTCTAGAGACTTAATTACCACTGTAACTCATGACACGTAATTATGTGTCAGATAGGCTAGTTTCCATGCTGAACCGCAGCCTTTTCGAAATAAATGATGCGCCTTTCTCCTTCCCCTGCAAATTGACCCTCCAGCTCTCTGATCCACATCTTGTTATTTATTTTTCTTATCCCCAGTCTTCAGCAAAAATGGTTCCAGTGAGGTGATTTCAAGTAGAACTCACATAACACACATAGAATCACAGTCTTAAGTTTGTATATTGGGGGCTGACCTATTTGGATATCTATTCTCAAGTGTAAAAGTCCACGAAAGTTGATTCAAATAAAGAAGGGCATAAGTCAAGTTCCAAGGAACTTTCTTGTTCAAGGATATTAAAGCTAAGCTTAATTTAGAAACTTTGAAATTCCATATAAAGAGACATTAAAATATATATGTAATGTTTTGCTCCAAGCTTATCATATTTGATCATAATCCTGCTGAGGTACAAGAAATACTAAATTGGAATTGGTAGTTTCCTTTGGAAGAAAATAAAAAAACAAAGACAGAACTTGAAAACTCAGTAGAAAAAATTAGAAAGATTTTATTAAGCTACCCAGTAATTGTTTTCTGAGTGGAGTAGTCACAAACATTTTGTGTTTCTGAAGAGTCTAGCTTTATTGCCCTGTAGCCATTCATTTAAATTTACAATAAAAATATTTTAAAAGCTCAAGATGATAAAATCTATGAATTTGCAGCCAGATGTTTGAAATGTCTCTCATGTGTAAAAGTTTGTCACCTTCTCTTAATGATGTTTCTGTGGGCTTCCCTTTACCCTGGGCCTATCAAGGAGGGCCGATGCAAAGGGGAGGTCTAGGGCTGAAGATTGATATTTATAGTCCTTGATGAACTGCATACATTTACAGGCTGCATTTTGAAATCATAATGATCTAATATGAAGCAATCAAAATTCCAAAATCACCTAATCAAGAATGACATCAGAGGCAAACTCTCTCTCTCGATGAAGTAGGTATAATTCTCTCTGTAAATCTCCGATTTAGAGCAGATGTTCTAATTCTGTGGACTAAGAAGCGTTGAGCTAAGCTGTCTAGAAGACCGTTATTTAGAAAAAGTGAGCCAACATGAAAATTGGCTTTCCTAACCGAAAAGAGAGGCTCATTGGTCATCCATCTCTCCATTCCCCTGCCTATCACCATCTTCCCGCAGCCCTCTGAAGAGAATTGGGTTGCCAACTTAACCAGGGAGGTACAGCCAACTCGAATCACAGGCTTTCCAAGAACAGCCCCAGGCTGACCCAAATCTTGCAGAAGTGAATAGCTTTTCTTCTGGAAAATTCTCCTCCTCCTCCATCTAGGTCTAAGAACAAAAAAAGAACAGCAGTACGTTCTCCCAGTTTGTCGATTCCAAGGAGTAGTTATTTTGGTTCATTGATCAAGTGAGACATATGGGTTCTGAATTATGAGATGTGTATGTTTTACATAGCTTCCCTTCTTATCATGTGGCATCTCTACCAAGCTGGACCTCCTGCGGTGAAGGGCGGACTGAGGACACATTGATAACGGACCCGGGACTGCAAGGTTTGGGCCCTGGCCTCTCATCCAGAAGCAGCACCACCATCTCCGAAGGCCTGTTGTTAACAGTTTATGCAGTGTTGTCAGAAAGCCACATTCATTCTTTACTGTTTTCTTATTGCTTTTATAATAAATATTTACAGATTTATTGCATACTTATTTTCCAAATGGATAGACATTTTTAGAAATGACATTTCTGAAAGTGCAGAAGCTATCTGGCACATATACAGTGTATCGTACCATGTGTTTTCTGACAAGAGCATCATCAAAACTGTCTCCATAGTTTATCTGCTGAAACTCTACTGCAGTGCGTTGTATCAAGTTTATGGCCCCATTCTTCTCCTCTATGCTTTTCATTTTTACATCTGACATCGTGAAAGTGGCAAGATTTTCTTTATTCCCCAGCAAAGGAACCTGTAACAACCATTGAGACTTCTTTCTCTTTTTCCCTCCCCACAAATGGAGATGGAGATCCTGTAGTCTACAGCCGGTCCTCTCTGCTTGGGAATGTATTTTGGCTCATTGTGTGAATATACTGATTCTTCTTAAAGAAGAAGGATGACATTCAGGACACTGTAAGATGTTTTAATGTTTCAACTGTTATTTTTGAAATGCCTTAATAGCCAACACAGGGTGCTAGTAAAAAAGAATTCTCTGGATAATTTTGGTGCCATCATGAAATACAAACCAGTACTTTTTTGACAAGCTATGGCAATGTTCCAATGCCAAAGAAAAGGAGGTTCTGTGACATTCTCAGGAGTTGACTGTGACAGTGGCTCATCTTATTACCAGTGTTCTTGGTTTTGAAACAATCAGGTATTCTGGCTATGACATCTATGTTGTTGTTGTTATTGTTAATCAAAGGGGCGCCTATTAAAATATAATTGGAAGCACAGAGTTAACATCCTCCTCTCTATGTGCCTTAGACACTGTGTATAAGGGCTTGATTTGGATAGTTTGTGGCAGCAATCAAGGTGTCTGGGTTTATAATTGTTAACACTTGACTTCATTTGATGTGCTGGAGGAAACCTAGTTTATGGCAATTGACCTGTTTTGTCTCCAAAGGCACCCCATTGGCCATTAGATAAAGGAGAAGATAAATGACAGGCCTTACGTGTCTCTAAAGAAATTGCAACATGAACCAAATAAATTGATGTCTCAAAGAAGGAGGTTTTGATGAATTACAAGGACAAATTTCAAAGGACAGAAGACTTTTTTTTTTTTAAATTAACAAAATGGCCTTCGGAAGACTGGGAACTCCTTGTTAGTAGATGTGTTCCGACTGGGGTTGGGTGACTTAGAAGGAATCCCTGCATTGTAGGAACTGATGTGCCAGAATTCAATCTGCCCCTTGAAAGCATTCTGGAAATTACCGTTCCACCAATGTATGTAGCGGGTTATGCATTGAACTGTTAATCATGAGGTTAACAGTTCAAAACCACATCGGGAGAGAGATGGGGTTTACTACTTAAGTAAAGAGTTATGGGCTCAGAAACCCACAGGGCCTAGGCCTATCCTAGAGGGTCACAATGAGTCAGCACTGACTCAATGAGCATGAAAAGTAGAGATGGTCCACATGGATGAACTGATTTAAAAAACCCACCAAATTTTCCAGTCTTTCTAAATTTCCTTTACAAAAACACATCAGGTCATACCCCTGAACAATCTCAGTGATACACATTGTAAGACATGGAAAAACTACTAACGTTGTCTGTCCAGGGGGAACACTAGTCAAGAAACCAAATGATAGATATAGAGTTGGGTCAATTTGCTGCAAAAGACTTCTTTCAAAAGCAAAGATGTCATTTTGGAGATGAAGGTATACCTGACCCAACCCAAATCACGGTGTTTTTCATCTCCTCATATTCATGCAATAACTGGACAATGGGTAAAGAAGACTGAAGGATTGATGTATTTGAATCATAACGTTGGCAAGTAATCATGACTATACCAAGAGCTGTCAGAAGAACGAACACGGTTTCCTTGGAAGGAGAACTGCCCAAAGGCTCTTTAGATGTGAATTTGGCAAGACTTTGTTTCATGTGCTTTCGATCTGTTATTCGGAGGGACCCATTCCTGGAGCAGACTTGGAAAAGCAGAAGATCAATACAAAGCAGGAAGACCCTCACTGCGATGGATTGACATGGTGGCTACAGCCATGGAAGCAGGCAGATCAATGATTGTGAAGATGGAGTAGGGCCCCGTAGCATTTTGATTTGCTATATTTAAGATCATCGGATTGGAACCATTCAAGGGCACTAACAAAATATGTAGTATTCTTAGATGCGAATACTATGGAACTAACTACCCATGTGTCCCAAACTCAACTCAATTTCATAAGTTCAGTTTCTCTTGCTTTCTAGTTCCATTTCCAATTTTGTGCTATATAAACACCAAAGTGCTCTGTCATGGAGTCGATGCTGACTGAGAACAACCCTGCAGGACAAGGTAGACCTGCTGTTTGGATTTCTCTCTAGCTGTTTATGGGATTAGAAAGTACCGTGGTTTTGAACAACCTTGTGGATCGCCGCAATCCAGCGTGTCCTCTGTAGGCCCCAGAATAATATAATAGTTATTGACAAGGTGAATAAGTTGAAGTCATGGAGGGCAAGGGAGCCTGAGTATTGGTGTGCTCTATCTCATGGCTAGTAACTACTTTTTCAGCAGGGATTTGGAAAAATTAAAAAAGAAAATCTTTGACTATTTCAGATACAAAATGCCGAATGGATGTTGCCAGAAAAAAAATGATGTAATTACCAGAAGAAAGATAATGAGACGAGTGTTAAAAATTTAATTTCCACACATTCGATTTGTGTACTAACTCATAAGCTTTATTTGCTTTTCATTACTTGGGAGAAGACTAGTCTGGAAGCCAGATAAGAGCTCCAAGGAGGGGACCCAGTGGAAGGGGCTCTGTGGGCTAGACACCCCGCCACAGGAAAGGAGGTGCCATTTGAATTGTTCTGAAATCTAGATTTCTGGGGTCAGGGTCCTTGGGGTGAGTCACTCAGACCGTCTGTCCTGAGATATTCTTTTGAACCTTGAGCCTCGAAACAACTGCTTTTCAGAATATCATCTTGAAGTCAAACAATAGTCTTGCTAATTAGTAAGATCATTTTGCTTTAGGCATTGTGTTCTTTTGAAGGATTCAGTCAGTGTGAGGAAACAAAAAAACAGGAGGGTCTGACTGAAGCTGTGGTGTAGGGTAAATTGTTAGGATAAAACCGCTCTTCTGACCCTTGTGACTATGACGACGTGGATAAGGTGGAATGTAAGAGTTTGGGAAGGTTTTCTCCATTTCGGAATATTTTTGAGTCCTTGGTTGAGATGCCGCTGCAATTTGTAAATTATGTATTAAATAAACTCCGATCAATATTTATTATTGACTCTAGAAGATCTCTTGAAAAACATAAATTATATGGGGCAAATTTCACATTGGCTGATAAATGTTTCTTTCCTTATGTGGGGTGAAAGGGACATTTTGAACTAAATTAAACTGGATAGGTACATTCCAGGTGGTGAGCTTAGGTTTCTGTTTCTGAGGGTCTCTCGATTCACACAGGTTTTAGCTCCTGGGAAGGTTAGGAATGTACAGGAGACAGAATCTAGATAGGCTTGGGTTTCCTTAGCCTAAGTGACACATCTTGGACTTGCACAATAGTCAGATGAAGGGGAATTATGGGACAGGCCATCAAAATACCTTTCCAAGAAAGTCATTTCGATGTCTGAGCAACCAACAGCTTTAAGAGCTCAGGCACCACTTATGGATGATCCGTCTATATGGGGCAATATTGAACTTTGTCTGAGTCTTGTGTCCTTGGAAAAGAATGTTGGTGAAGAAATCCCCTCACCAGTTTTGGTCCCGTGCAATGACTAATGCAAAAGAGGACCCTGTCCTGCATGTTCAAAGATCAGACCCTTTCCCATTCTTCCTTGTGGCTCCTGCAGTCGCACAAAGATTCCCTTGCTTTCTCAGATTTATGGATCTCCAAGTTCTCTTCCTCTTCTACATTTCTTCTAAATGGATCTTCTTTCTATTCCAACGGCCTGAATAAAGCCATCTTCTTGATTAACTGATTACAAATGTTAGCATTTATAAGTTGGAAGGTTTTTTTCTTTTGTTCATGTGAGAGTAAATTTGACCACGAGAAATGATGAAAAGAAGGAACAAGGGATACATATAATAAAGAGGTCAGTGTTCAAGTTAGGAAATACCATTTGGGCAACCCCCACCAAACTGAATCCACTGTCATCAAATTGATTTCCTCTCATAGCAATTGATAGAGGATTTCTGAGACTGTTAAGTCTTGAAGGGGGAGCGGGGTGGGGATGAGGGAGTCAGATGGCCTCACCACCTTTCTTTCTCCTGGGGTGTGACTGGTGGATTTCAACCACCAACCTTCTGGTTAGCTGTCCTCATTAGCAAAAGCTTGGTATTAAAGTACAGATGATGGTTTTGTGTGCAGTGCATCTACAAATCATGAAAGGCTGTTTTGTAAAAAGAGATTAAAGCACACTTCAAGCTAAAAAAAAAGGAATACTCTACTAATTTATAACATTTGAGGGAAAAAACCACCCACTATGAAGTAGGATATCTCGAATACTAAAATGACCTCTCTGTTTCTCACTTCTTTGTCAGATAGCCCCTAACAACACCACCAAATGTTCCCCAAATAATCCTGAGTCCTTTGATTTAGACCACATCAAAAGGGCAGCTTTACCACCCCCAAGTGACTATACCCTGTTCTTTTTAAATATGCTTTGAAATATGGGAACAAAGAGAAGGCTGAAGGGCAAGGACAAGACTGCAGGGGAGACTGTGGGGGAGACGGGGCAAGGTTTCTCAGGGCAGCCCTGGGCATTGTGAAGAGGAACAAAGAAAACTCCTTAGTGCAATGTTTTGGGGCTTTTCCTCACCAATTCAGTGTTTCATGTTCTTAAAACATCTTTATAATAATTCCCCATGATTGTCCCATATCCCTGATATATGAAGATTAACCCTTTCAGAATTCCAAGAAGCAACCACATTCCTCTGACCTTTCTACCTTGGATGTAGTCTTCTTGGAAGATTCCCTCGTTCATCTGTTTTGATCGGAGCTTCTTTGGAAGGCCCCCTCTAACAAGACTGAGACAGGTTTATGATGTCTCCGTAGCCTGCTGATTTCAGAGACATGTTTGCACAGTCTTTGTGGGGAATAAGCCCATGTGTGTAGAAACCAGAGTCCTAACAGCAATACCTTTTGACTTAGCATGAGGTAATTACTTTGTGTCTGGCACTTATTGCTCTAGGGGTTAGGCCCTAGACTGGTGTCACCATGGTCATGCCTCCTTGGAAGAAGTTGTGAAACAGGACACTCAGATCACGTGCCTATGACCACAGAGTTGTTAGGGAGAAAAATAAGGGTTTGCTCTCCTGTGGTCTGGACCCTTGGGGGTGCATGGTGAAGCATGGGCGGTTGGCCCCAATGATGGTGGTTAGGACCCCATGGTTGCCCCAGGAGAGAATGCCCTGGCAGTCTACTCCCATCACGACCACTGTGTCGGAAAACCCCGCAGAGCCTATCTACTAGACCACGCTAGGTCACTGTGATTGATCACTGGTTTGGGGGGGATTGTGGTCGGGTCTAGACTCCATACTCTTAGCAGACATGCTCTAAGGTCTCTGTTGAGGAAAGCTAGCCTTTTAAGGATGCCAACGGAGCCTTGCAATTCTCCAAACTTGCAAAGACTCTTCCAGGTAGCCATGCCAGGCCAACACTCCCGGAGGGGATGAACAACAAGTCTTTGGGTTCAGAGCCATCTCAGTGAATTAAGTGCCTTACCCAAGGTCAGAAAGTGACTGAGCAGTGAAGCCAAGGACGGTCTGGGCTGAACACTTGCAGCTCCCCACCTCTCGCTCAGTGCTAGTTTATTATCGCAGCTGACAGCGTGGAGAGAGGGAGAGAAAAAAATGAGTCGCGTTTAACAGTTTCTTTCCTAGAGCTTGTCATGCTGCAGACTTCTTTAATGTTTGGCACGCGCGATAATATGTGGTCTTTGCTGGGACTCCTGTGGCTTGACACCAGCCTATGTTAGAGATTATGGCAGCTTTTGTTTTCGGAAAAAGCTGGCCGTTCGCAGGATGTAGGCTTGAGAGAACAGAAGCGAGCTTGGTTTGGCTCCAACAGAGCAGTCAAGTGTAACTAATACTGTATTATTAGCATGGGGTGAAATTTCCAACTTTCAGTATCTTGACGAAACATAGACAATAAAAATTGCTCAGTGACTTTTTCTAACCTTTCTAACCTGTATTTTACTCCCCAAGACCACGCTCTACTTTGCACACGCAGACAATAAGCCGGGGAGCTTGAAAGACTGCCACTCATGGCGAAGGGTGGCTTCCTCGGAAACGAAGCCGCTGCATCTGCCAACTTTAAGTCTCAAGAAGTCTTAAGGTACCCAAGTGTCCTTCTTAACGACGGGCCGAAATAATTGTCGAGGCGCCATTGGGGTGAGCATCTCCCCATTAATAGAGGCTGCGAAAAGCAGAGTGAAGGAACAGAGCTGGTCAAGTCCCCAAGAGTGCTAAGAAAACATTTCCCGAATCCCTGTGGATATTTAATTAATCTAATTGTTCTGAGAGGTTCTCTCGAAAGATACAGTAGGAACACAACAATGCAGCGTATTAAAATCCCAGTGGTCTCAGTCAAGCACCATTAACGCTGCCAGTATGGAAATGCATACCCATATTTTCACTGGGGTTGGTCTCCTAGTTCTCTCCTCTGGGCATTTGGGAAGGCCTGGGAGAGGGGGCTAGACTTTGCAGTGTTCTTTCTGGTTGTCAGGAGGAAAGTGATCAGGGCCCGTGGGTTTGTCCTCCAAGAAGAAGAGAACGCATCACGGAAGAAACAGAGAACGCCCTCTGTGACTGCTTCTACTCTTGTCTTAAGTGAGAAGATAAAGCCATCGTCAAGGACAGTTCATGGCACAGCGATACGATCTTTTTGGAACGTCACTCTTCTCCGTGGGGGTCCTGAGAGTGCTCCCCTTCTCCTGGTCTGAGTCTCACTCTGATGTCAGCTGAGGAAAGGATTTTCCCTGGAGCCCCCCAAGTTCCTGACTAATCAGCCGGATGTTTCTTGATTGCAGACATTTTTGGCTTGTGAACAGAACATTTGCAACAGTGGTGTGTGTGTGTGGGGTGACACCTGACCTCTGGTGCTGACACTACAAAGGGAAAAGAGGAACCAGACTTAACATCAGCATGAGGTTGGTCCCTGTGAGGGGGAGGTCAGGCATGCCCCCCCCCCTCCAATCTTTTTCAGTCCAGACACCAAGCATAGTGTTCTCTACTTCTCTGCTAGGTTGAGGACTCTGTTGCAAAGGCTGTGCAGAACTCACAGACAATACTCATGATGATGAGAGCTTAGGAGGGTAGTGCTTGATCCAATTCAGGATCAGAAATGCTCAGATACAGTTCCGTAGGCAGAAGAGTCTCTCTCAACCAGGCCTACTGACTCCCTTCTCCTCATGTGCCCCTTGGCTTCTCACCTTGCTCAGGCAAGTGCTACAAAATTGTTTAGCTCAGAAAGGGTGTGGGAGGTAGGGTCCAATCTCCTTGGATATCATCAAGATCAAACTCATTGGTCCAAGGTCTGTTTCCACGAGGCAGAGGTCAGGCATGCCTGCAGCCTGCCACCATCCTTTCTAACCTTGTTCGGACACCAACCTCCTGAAGCACTCCACTTCTCTGCTCAGCTTGACCGTCTGTTTCAGAGAGGCCATACAGAAATTACATAGTCGGCACAAGTGTGAGGATTTATAAGGGAAGTTAACATGCTACATTTCAGGACCCCAAACATCAGTTTTTCAGCCCAAAGCACCTCTTCTCAGCTCCACTAGAAGGCTTGACGCTCTCTGGTCCTTGGCCCCTCTGTCATGCGGCCCGTTGGCCTCTGCCCTGCTGGGGACATGTTCAAAAGCTTCTTTAGTCCTGATAACTGCCCAAAGGGTATCTTACTCTGCCAGCCAGCCTCCACCCAAAGACACCTAGCTTTACTCATTTGATGGGCTTGGCCACCTGCAATTCTGATGCACTTTCTTGGTGCCTCTGCTTCCGTGGCTACCTCTGCCATTGCTGCTTCCCCATACAGGGACCCTGAGGTGCCAAGGATGTGCTTCACTTCTGGTTCTTCTTTCTCAATAGTAATGACAGTCCCTTTGTATACTTTGGAAAGGGCCCACAGTAAGCCTAGCAGGCTGTCAGAGCTTACACTAAAGTTCTGTGCACTTTGTTTGCATGGTAAAGCCTTACAAGGGGATGATGTATCTTTATTTACATGATAAACAAGCTATCCAATCCCCTTTGTAGGGCACAAACACTTCCCATTTGTCTAGATCTACCCTATCATTTGGTGGGATTTACAAAGACTGTATGGTTAGAAGACTCCTACAAAGAAATTGATCGTTTGGAGAGCGGTAAACTCCAGTTTCAGGAAGATGCGAGGTAGGCAGGTACCTGAGTTGACTGGGAGGTAGTATGCAGACTTTAGAATGAATAGAGATAAGCATCAAGAAATGCAAATTATGGTTCAAGTCTGTCTCTGGAACAAACTATTTCAAACACCAGTGTCTTCCTTTGACTTACAAAATAAGGAGGCCATGGGCTCCAGGAGAAAGTGTTTTGAGAATGATGATGATAACTAACATACAAATGGGTTTGACACAAAGCGTGTGTGTATGGATCGTGACAAGAGTTGTAGGAGCCCCCAATAAAGTGGTTAAAAAAAAACAATAGGGAGGACAATAAGAAAAACTTTTCTTTATGTTTCAGGACTTGTTCTTTATTAAAGGGAAATGTATGCTTCAGTGTAATAGGACTGTGATGGTGAGGTCTTGTGACAGTTTGGTTTGGCTGGGATTCTCAGTGGTTTGGCAGGCAGGGCTTGGTAATCCCCTATGCTGTGACATAACTGTGTAGTCAACTCAAAGCAGTTGTTAGAGGAATAGGAATGGGTTCAGCCTTCTTGCTCAGGTCACAGTCCTGCTGCGATTGGAAGGACGTTTCCTTTGGGCCAGGAGCCCTGGAACGGTGGAAATGACACAGTGCGCTGGGGTTCACAGGGTCAAGTTTAAAACCACCAGCAGCTCCTCAGGAGAAAGACCGGGCGTTCTGCTCCTGTCAAGCGTGAACAGTCTCAGAAACTCAACGAAGGTCACAGTCAGCAATGACTCAGTGGCAGTGAGTTTAGCTTCCCCCCCACCCCCTGGGGTGTGACCTACTTCTGTTTCAGCAGACTCTGCAGGAAGGTTTGTCTCTTTCTGTGTACATCTGTCTCATTGGTTTACAGTTCTTTGGACTTGAACCAATCACCTGCTGTCCCTAGGAGGTATTTGCACACTGCCTTATCGCCCACCTCTACCAGCCTGTGACCTTTCGAGTTTGTCTTCCTGCCTCTTAGTTCACTTGTCCTGGTATGTGGGCCTGGAAAATTTTCCATCTTAACATTTGACCCACAGACTTGAATAGGTTAGAATTACTTGCTTCTACAAATGTGTGAGCCACTTCATCTATCTATCTATCTATCTATCTATCTATCTATCTATCTATCGATCTACATCATTGATTTTGTTTCTATAGAGAACCCAGTCTAACACAAGGCCCAAGCATCAGTCCAGGGTCAAGTTGTTCTTTAGAGGAGAAGAACTGCACTCTTGTCCCTTTCTATTTTCACTCTCTTAGGCTTCACCCACCAGGTGAAGACACTTGGATAGAAGACCGTGTGATGAGACACCACGTGGAGAAATTTCAGAAAGATGTGACCATCTTGGACCTTCCCGTTCCAGCTGATTGTCCATCGGAATGCTGCCATACAAGTAATCTCAGCTCACACATCATGAAGTAGAAGCGTCACCCAGGTGAGCTCAGTGAGTCCACTGCAGAGGAAAAATTCAGGGTTTCGCCTTTACCCCACAGACCGATGAGGAAAAAAAGGGTTGATGTTTAAACCTTCGACTTTTGATGTGGGTGGTTATACAGTCACCCATTAGTGAAACACAACTCTCAGGAATTTAGAGGGGCAGCAAATTTCTTAGACTTCTCATATGCAACTCAAAACCTTTATGTCGTTCCTTCGAGGCTCAGATGCACATCTCTTCTCCAGGTGAAGCTGGGGTTGAACGTAACTTTTTGGCCACAGGATGATATGGATGGGGATTGCCACTTGAGCCGCCCACAGTCCCCGCAATAATTATAGGATTATATACATATATATGAGGAAAGTTTAACTTTATTATATATAAAATGTAAGTATGCAACTCATCCATCCGTGGTTTGCTTTTCCTTGGATAAGTAATACAGCGAGAGTTGCCCTTCGTCCTACACAGGTGCCAAGGGTAAATGACTTTATTGTAAGGGGTGATCTAGTTTTTAACTTACTCCTAGGCGAGACTATGTGTTCTGAAAGGACCTGTTTGCACTGTGTCGTCACCATGGCTATAAGCAAAATGACTCATGAGTGAAAGACAGTGAGGGCAGTGATTAGGAAGGCCGTCTTTTGCCTGCTTTCTGTTCACCAGAGATTAGACTAAAGGGCTGGATTTACTGGTCTAGGCAACAATAAAATCATGTGGGAGAGTCTCTGCCACGTGGGAATGGATGCCAGCATTGCAAGATTTCAGATGAGGAGCACCAAGCACTTATGCTACTGTAGTGCCTCTATGCCCTTTAAAGCGATGTCAAGTTTTTTAGAGTCCAGAATATGGAAGGTTATGTGTTAGACAGAGAAGGGAGGTTTGGAGCAATACAAATCACTCACTGGCTTTTCCATGAAAATAAGTTTGCTGCTAGTGTGGTGTGATGTGATGAGATATGATGTGATATGATATGTGTCTTAATACTTGTACAAGAAATACAAAGATAGGAAGCTTCACACAAGGCAAACTCAGGGCAGACAGAAGGAGGAAGGGGATATTGGAGGAAGGAGAAGTGAGACAGATGCAAAATAGGCAGTTGGAAAGATATGTGTCCTCATTAAACCTTTCTGACTCAAAGTTCCAAAGCAGACGGGAATTCAAGATCACTGAGGGACTGTGTAATTCAAAAGTGAAAACTCGTTCAATTTTTTGAATTTTGTCTGGTTAAGAACTTCTCATAAGAAAGAGAAAGAGTTCCTTCTCCAGCTAAATCCATGTATGCCCGGATTCTGGAGTTCTGTGAAAGCCACTAGACACTCTGAGGGAGAGAGTTGGGGCTTATAACTCCCATCAAGAGTTAGAGTCTCAGAAGCCCACAGGGGTTACATGATGCGTACAACAAGAGCTAAGCTGGGTAATTAAATGGGAGAGAAGGGAGACGTTGGATGGAAGTAGAGGAATGAGAATGAATCAGTAGAGGATTTTGGATGGAGCAAGGAACTGTGAAGAAAAAGAGCAGATAAAGATCAAGAGACAGAACAGGCCGGAAAAAGCCAGAGCTGGGGGGCGGGGAGGCGGGGGGAGAAGGAGAGATGGCAAATTAGAATGAGTCCAAGAATTTGGTGTGCAACTCCAGAACTTGCCAGCACGTGGCTTAGTGATCTGTATTTGGCAACAGTGAGTTTTCAGGCCCTCAGGATAAAATGGAAGCATGTATTTCACGAGCAGGTAAGGCAGTAAAACCAAGGATGTGAACTTTTTATTTGGGCAGGTGACATGTGGGTTCTACACTATGGTCACTACTCTAATTATGGCTAGCTATTCAGCAACTTCAATAATAAGAGCAGCTGGGTTCTATGAAGGAGAACACAGCCTCAGGGTCAGGAGAAGGCTTCTAACAACCGGAGCTGTGCAGAGGGCACGAGCTGGCTTGCTGAGAGTGAGGAAACTTGAAGCACTTGCTGATGGAGATCCAGGAATGCGGTCTTCATCCTAGAGTACAATTCGGTGAAAAGAAGACCCATATCCTCCCTATGGCACCAGTAGGTCGCCTCATGATCAATAGGGAAAAGGTTGACGTGGTCAAGGGTTTTGTCTTGCTTGGAGCCACAATCAATGGTCATGGAAGCAGCAGTCAAGACATCAAAAGATGCATTGCACGGGTAGCTCTGCCGCATGTGCCTTCTTGAGAGTACTGAAGCGTAAAGATGTTACTTTGAGAACTAAGGTGTGCTTCATCTGAGCCCTGGTATTTTGAGTTGCCTCATAAGCACGTGAAAGCTAGACATTGAATAAGGAAGACGGAAGAAGAATCAATGCATTTGAGTTGTGGTGCTGGAGAAGAATATTGAGAATCCCTTTAACTGCTCAAAGGACAACTCCTCTGCTCTTGAGAGGCAAAACAGGAAAGAATTTGTTTTACATACTTTGGACATGTTGCCTGTAGAGACCAGTACCTGTAGGATACACACTTGGCAAAGAAAAGAGGGGCGTTGACAAAGAGGAAAGTCTTCCACAAGATGGATCGACACAGTGAGTTGGTAACCACAAGGTCAATGGTTCAAATGCACCAGCTGGCTGGGGAAAAAAAAGATGAGGCTTTCTACTCCTGTATAGATTTAAAGCTTCAGAAATCCCAAAGGGCAGTTCTTCTCTGTCTTGTGAAGTCATTAACAACTCCATGGCAGTGAGTATGTGCTTGGTATGATAGCTCCATGTTTTGTTTTGAAGAAGTTGCTAAATTGTTTTCCAAAGTGGTTGCACTGGCATAAGTTTCCCACTGGCTATATATGAGTGACCCAAGTCAGACTGGGCATAATTCCTGCAATGTGTCCCCTATATTGTCCACTGTAGGGCTATGGGTCATTGGGGGATATCCTGTCTCTCATTGGGCCATCCATATGGTCCTTTCTGTGCATTGGCTGCTCTGGACAGAGATATCATCCTCAAGGCTTTGTGGGCCAGGATGTGCTCCACTCTCTCTTCTTCCCTGTTCATTTGCTTCTGTGAGGAAAGAATTAGTAGTCAAAGGGCATTTATATACATCAAAAATACAGGCAGGTACATATGAAAATATATTTATAGATGAAAATGGGGAAATAGATCTATGTGCATATATTTATAAGTTTAGTATTAAGGTGGCAGATGGACATTGGGTCTCTACTCAAGAATCCCTCACTCTGTTCTATTAAACTGGCATTCCATGATGCTCACCTTCCCAACATGATTGCTGAAGACAAAATGAGTGCTTAAGCAAATGTGGTGAAGTTGATGGTGCCTGGCTATCAAAAGATATACAGCACCAGGAGTCTTAAAGACTTGAAAATCAACAAGTGGTCACCTAGCTGAGAAGCAACAAAGCCCACATGGAAGAAGCTCACCAGCCTGTGTGACTACCTAGTGGCAAGGGGATCAGGTATCAGGCATCAAAGAAAAAAAAATCATATCATTGTGACTGAAGGAGGGTGGGGTGCAGAGTGCAGACCCAAAGCCCATCTGCAGGAAACTGGGAATCCCCTTACAAAAAGGTCTTGGTGAGGAGCTGAGTCAGTCAGGGTGTGGTATAGCACCAATGAAACATACAATGTTCCTCTAGTTCTTTAATGCTTCCTCCCCACTGCTACCATGTACCCAATTCTACCTTAAAAATCCAGTTCGACCAGAGGATGTACACTGGTACAGATAAGAAGTGGAAACACAGGGAATCCAGAACAGATGAAACCCTCAGGACCAGTGATGAGAGTGGTGATACCAGGAGGGTAAGGGGACGGTGAGGGAGAAAGAAGGAACATATCACAAGTCTCTACATATATCCCCCTCCCTGGGGATGGACAATAGAAAAGTGGTGAAGGGAGATGTCAGACAGTGTATGACATGACAAAATGATATAATTTATAAATTATCAAGGGTTTGTGAGGAAGGGGAGGTGAGGATGGATGGGAAAAAATGAGGAGCTGGTACCAAGGGCTCAAGTAGAGAGAATGTGTTTTGAGAATGATGATGGCAACAAATGTACAAACGTGCTTGACACAATGAATGTACGTATGGATTGTGATAAGAATTGCATGAGCCTAGCCCCAAAGATTTTAAAAAGAAAAAACATATATACGAGTGATCCAGTCCCTCTGCACCATTGACAGCATTTGATGCTGCTGCTGGTTTTTTTTTTATTTTAGTCATTCTGTAAGTAGTGTAGTGCTGTCTTACTGTGTTGTCATTTGCATATCTCTGATAGGAATCAAGGGCACACAACCACGTTCAAGGAGGGTACAAATCTTCTCAGCTGCTTATTTACTCAGATAGATTGATTGTGAACAGTGGTTTGTATCGGAGAATACAGCAATTGTGTTGCCTTCCATGTTGATTTCACAGACGTTGTGCCTGTGATTTCCCCCTTTTCTGGTGGAGAGAGTCAGTGCCAGGCGCAGAGCGGAAGCTCCGCAGAGACTTCCAGCACCCTGGACAAGAACAAGGAGTAGAGTGACTATTTTGAGCTGGATGTCATTCTTTGCTTTAAAAAAAATTCTTGTTTTATGTAAGCGTCGGTGTAACACAGTACAACAATAATAAAGATTATTGTTTTATGCCCCCTCCTAGGTCTCCTTCTTTTACCTCACATCATGTTCGGAGTTTTTATAGCCATCTTAAAGACGTTGTTATCTTTGGCAGTAGCATGGCGGCTTGGCTGAGGAAGCAGGCAGTAACAATGATATCAGTTCCTTTTTATTTTTTTTGCTTCTTCTCCTGGAACACCATGTTACCTAGAATACACGAGAGTCTGGCAGCGGGCTGCGTTTTCTTCCCCGGCATTCCTTTCACACCATCTGTTTGGGTGTGCTGGAATCCACTGGAATGTCTTTACAAGGTGTCAAAACTCCGGGAACTCCACTCTATTTGGCAGCGGAGAGAGAAAGGATAAAGCGATCATAGAAGTCATATGGAGGAGAGGATCCCGGGGAGTGTCTGTCACAATTACAAAAGAGACAATTTACAGCGCCGTAGGGTCCAAGGTTTGGTGTTACTTCTGCAGGATCTATTTCTGATGAAGGTCTCAGGGATGGATGCCCAATAGGCTCCCTGGATCGTCAATGACGGGAGCATCAAGTGATGCTGTCAACGGTTTCCAGACCTCCTCCTACCATCTCAAATGTTCTTTCTCCGAGAGAAAAATCAAACGCCGAGGAAGGAATTGATGGTGTCAGGTGAGCAATCAGACACGAGTGTGTGGGCGACTGGGATCCAAGCTCAGTTCAGTCTGTAAGCCATTTCAGGTTATCTCAAAGGCAGCATTTGTTGTGGGTTCTTGAACAATATAGACAAACAAAACAAGACCAAAGGAACACCTCTACTTGTCTACCTTGTTTACAAATTGCAGCATGTGAAAAACCCAAGTTGGAAGGAGTTTTAGTTTTAACTTTCAGCTATTTGCTCATAAACGCATAGGAGAACATGGTTCTTGGATTCATTAACTCTCTTATTTATAAGCTTCAGGTTGTCTGAGAACAAGAAGCATGGCACTCACTGGAAAGAGCCTGGAAAAGCATGTGTCCTTTTAATAAAAGAAAACCCAAAATAACTGAAGAAGTAAGGTCTGCAAGGAACAAAATCTTAATATTGCAGTAAGATCTTCCCTCATTAAAACTATATATCAAACCATTGTCTGATTGAAACTAAACACAGTTAAACATATATAGATATAAATTATATAATTTACATTTATTATACTTAATCCAGGTACACATGCAAACACATTTGTATATATAAATTATGTATGAAATGCTCATAGCTAAAATTTATGTGGCTATATTTGAAACCGTGACATCAGAGATAGGCTTAAAACACGTTTAATTACATTACCAGCGTGTATAATCAGAGTTAGAACTACTGATAGATTTTGCTGACAAGAATTATGGAAAGTAGCAGCTAATTCAGGATTGTTCTATCATGGATATTGCAGGGGAAGCCATTCTGGAAAGTGGAAAGTAGATCTAGACTCTTGTATTATGCACTCTCTGTGAGTGCTTTATTATGAAGACAGTAGATAGCTTAGGCAATTTAGGCAAGTCAATTCCAGAGCAAACTTGTAGCAATCCTTCTGATAACTTCCTTGACTTTTCTTTCATATTTACTTAGCTGAACTCGGTCACAGAAATGTAAGGAACAGAGAGTGAGAGACATACACTAGATAAGCAGACAGCACACCAGGTGTCTTGTGTTAGTTTTTCAGGGCTGCTGTAACAAGTGACTCCTTGCTTAAAACAACAGCACTTTATTTTGTCTCAGCTCTGGATGGTAGAAATTCAACACAGAGCTACAGGCAGACGCACAGCCTCTGAAGACTCTGGGGGAAATTCCTTCTGTGTTAGTCCAGGTAGACTAAAAGAACAAATCCAGAGACACTCATTGTGTGTAAGAAAGTATTTTATGCTGGAAGGTAAACAACTAGCTCAGAAGCAACAAAGCCCACATGGAAGAAGCACATCAGCCTGTGTGACCACAAGGTGTCAAAGAGATCAGGTATCAGGCATCAAAGAACCAAAAACAGTATCATTATAAATGAGAGGGTGTACAGATTGAGGACCCAAGGCCCATCTATAGATGAAGGGACATTCCCTTACGGAAGGGTTGCAGAGAGGAGATGAGGCAGCCAGGGTGCAGTGTAGCAACGATGAAATATGCAACTTTCCTCTAGAACTCAAATGTTTCCACCCTCCCACTATTATGATGACAATTCCACCTGGCAAATCTGGTTACACTGTACAGATAGGAACCGGAAACATGGGGAATTCAGGGCAGATGATCCCTTGAGGACCAGTGGTGAGAGTGGTGGTTCCGGGAGGGTGGAGGGGAGGTAGGGTAGAAAGGGGGAACTGATTGTAAAGATCTACATACAACCGCCTCCCTGGTGTACAGACAACAGGAAAGTGGGAGAAGGGAGACATCCGACAGTGAAAAATTATCAAGGGTTCATGAGGGAGTGGGGAGCTGGAGTGAGGGGAAAATGAGGAGCTGATACCAAGGGCTCAAGTAGAAAGCAAATGTTTTGAGAATGATGATGGCAACAAATGTACACATGTGCTTGACATACAACGGCTGAATGGATTGTGATGAGTTGTATAAGGTGTCAATAAAACTATTTTTTAATAAAGAAAAAAAATACCATGGCCGAGATCAGACACACCTTATCCTCAAAGTAGCCTGCTCACTTTTCAACATTCTAAAGAGTTCTTTGGCAGCAGATTTACCCAGTGCCACGGATCTTTTGATCACCTGACTGCTGCTTCCAGGAGTACTGATCGTGGCCCCAAGTTAGACAAACTCCTCGGCAACTTCATCTCCATCGATCATGATGCTGCCCATTGGCCCAGGATGTAGGTCATCTTTGCCTGGAGCTGCAGTCCACACTGAAGGCTGGGAGCCTTAGCCTTCATCTGCAAGTGCTTCAAGTCTTACCCATTTCAGAAAGCAAGGTTGTGTATCTGCATATCTCATACCGCTAATAAGCCTCACTCCAATCCTTAAAATGTTTAGGACAGTCTGATCAAATACCAACGGGAATATGCCCAAAGTTTTTAAGTCACAAAAACTCCGCGGTTCACATTTCCACCCGGGCGTGCACCGAAAGGGCAGAAAGATGCTTGTTTAAAGCCCAGGGACTATAATCTTCGTCATAACAAACTCAATGCCTTCGGGTTGACTCAGACTCACGGCAGCCCTATGGGATAGGGTGGAACTGCCTCTGCACGTTGACAAGGCTGCGAGTCTTTCCGGGAACAGAACGCTGGTCCTTTCTCTTACTACTGTGGGTTTTAAACTGCTGACTGTGCAATTAGCCACCTGGCGCTTCACCCATAGGGCCACCAGAGCCCCACCACTGCTGCCATGCTATTGTACACAGAACTTTATTTCATTTCTAGCTTGGAAATATCTGCTGGTGAAAATGCGTGAGTTTCAGCAACCACAGCAGAAAAGGGATCTTGGATTCAATTTATTTATTGATTCAACAACTTTATAGGTGTAGAATTCACACATCATACTATTCTATAGTTTAGTCATATGAAGAAAAGTTGTACAAACATAGCCACAATCCGATTTAGAGTATTTTCTTCACTCTTGGTTCTCATCCTGATTAGCCTTCCACATCCCCTTATCCTCCCTGCCATAGTCCCCTTTAAGAAACCATTCACCCAGCTACTGTCTCTAGATTTGCTTCTCCTCGATTTCATCTAAAGAAAAATGTTTTTTTAAAAAACTCCCAAACCCTACCAAGAATCACAAAATAAAACAGATACAAAGCTCCATAGAAAATAAAGCAGAAAACACTTGAAACTAGAAAAAAAAAAAAGGTCAATGGATCATAAGGGAGATAAGATGATAGGGTTGCTTATACAATTTAAAAAGATTCCTCTGAACCAAGCATCCTCGCTGAAATAAATGTTCTTCTTGGGTTGCATGATCATGGTTAAAAATGTAGGCACAGTGTTTGAAATGATATTTAATAAATGGGCATCCTTACTCCTGACTAATAGAGGAATCATTCCTAGAGATTTGAAAAGCATTCCAAACAATGTTGGTATTTAGCATGAAAAATATTTTAAAAGATGCCAAGTCACTCCTACCCCTGGTGAGTTTTGTTGTCATTTGAGAGAAGATTATAGCCTTCTAATTCTGCAAAACCTTTTCATTGTGATTTCATTTGCATCTTTAAAAATCTACTTTCAACAGACTACCAGCACATGGTCGAATTTAGGATTTCTGGGTACTTAAGATGTGAGCCAGAATATGAAGCCCTATAGCTGATTCCCAGCATTGCTGGGAAGTCTCAGTGTGGGTCGGAGTATGGGTAAATTCTGCATCCTCAAACTTGTGGGGATTGTGGGCAGCCCACCTGGCATTCGTGTGTTACAAGGTCAGTTAGGCATTGTCCTGGTGCAGGGGAGTTTCCCTGACAACCTTAGAGTTTCTTTGATACCAGTGGATAGAATAGGGAGATTTCCCTGACAGCTTGGACATATCTCTGATACTGGTGGACCCAACAGTTATCCAGATGCTATAAAGAAGTATGGGGTTTAGGTTCCTGGATCTCCTTGGCCCTCATGTCTCAAGTTTGGGTTGTGTTGAGGTTTGCTCCAGGAACTTTTTGTTTGGAATACAATGTGGACTTAGAGTACTGTAAAGGTTGATTCTCCTCACTTACAAAGGTATAAACATAGGCATGTACATATATAAGTATATTAATATATACTGATAGGATATGAAAGTCACCTAATCTGATGTCAATTTGAGGAGTAAGAGTGTGGGGGTGGAGTCTAGCCTGTCAATCTGGAGATAGCCAAGGAGACTTCTGTGTGGGTATGACCTTATTCTGAGAATGCTGGGAAATATGGTAATTCCTTCTTGGAAGTGGAGACACTATCTCTCTCAGTTAATTTCCTGGGAGACATTCAGCTGATGAGGCTGGCTCCCTGTGAGATATGCCTGAGGAGAAACCACATGAACCTACCCTGGTGTAGCCCGAAACCTGGACCTAGAGAAGCCACAGGGAGACTCCTGCCAGCACTGAGATGTTTACAAAACCACTGGATCCAAAGACCTTCTACCCACTGGATTATGGTCATTCTGCATTTGACATTATTCATGTGCTTCGTGAGTCTGAAGAAGACTTTATAGATTAGTATCAGACATATGGGCTAATATCAGACTTATGACCTTGGGCTGGACTAGCTTGGGATGTTTTCTAAATGTATAGCTGCTCTTGAATATAAAACTTTCTTTTACACATATGAGTATTTATGAATTTGTTTCTCTAGTCTACCTACATAGAGCTATAGGCTGATGTACATATATTTATAGGTTAAGTATTAAGCTAGCAGATGGACATTGGGCCTCTACTCATGTCCTCCCTTAATGCAAGAATACTTTGTTCTAACAACCTGACATTTTGTGATGCTCACCTTCCTGATATGATCGCTGAAGACAAAAATCACTGCATAAGCAAATGTGGTGAAGACACTGATGGTTCCAGCCTATTACAAGATACAATGTTTGGGGTCTTACAGACTTGAAGTTAAACAAGTAGCCATCTAGCAGGAAGCAACAAAGTCCACGTGGAAAAAACACACCAACCTGTGAGATCACCAGATGTTGAGAGAATGAGGTATCAGGCATCAGAAGAGCCAAAGCAAACCATCATATAGATGTAATTGAGGAGTGTCATAGTGGAGACCCGAAGCCCACCTGTAGAAAATGGGACACGTCACAAGGAAGGGATGAGCCAGCCAGGGTGCAGTATAGTACTGAGGAAACACAGCACTCCTCTAGATCTTTAATGCTTCCTCACCCTCAGATCATGACCCCAGTTCTACCTTACAAATCTGGCTAGACCACAGCATGTACATTGGTACAGATAAGAGCTCTAGAAAACCCTCTCAGGACCAATAATGAGAGTTGTGATCCTATGAGCATAGGAGGAACTGGGGGGGGGGGGAGAGAAAGGGGGAATCTGATCCCAATAATCAAATACAAGCCACATCCCCCCTCCCCAGCTCCAGGGGGATGGACAACAGAAAGAAAGGGAGAGAGCAGACAGTGTAAAATATGAAATTTATAAAGTAATTTATAAATTATCAAGTATTCATGAAGGTGGAGGAGGGGGGTGGGGAGGGGATAAAAGGAGGAGTTGTTACCAAGGTTTCAAGTAGAAAGAAAATATTTTAGAAATGATGATGGCAACATCTGTATACATGTACTTGATACAATTGATGTATGGGTTGTTATAAGAGCTCTAAGAGCCTCCAGTAAACTGGTTTATTTAATAAAAAAAGGTGGAGACTTCTGAGAATCTGTAACGAAGGACCAAGAGGGGGAAACAAAAGACCAACCCCTTTTACCCCCCCATCCCACCAAATTGAGTTCAGATCTCCTGGTGGCAGTGAAACAAGACAAGCAGGCGGGTCCTGGGTAGATCTGGAAGCCCAAGAAGCACATGGGGCTCTTTGGCATAACTGTGAGAGACTGAAGTGTAGTGCTCCACCCACCACCAAAAACATCATGAGGGTCTGTTTGTAAATGACTCGTCAAAAGTAGATAAGATCATCAAACAAGTGAACATATTGCAAATGGATCAGGTGGACAGGAGGAGAGAGAGCAGATGGTCAGGGACCACTCCAAGCAAAACTCAAAGGCTGATGGTTTAAGAGACGCTCATGAAAAGACACTGAGGCTTTTGGGGGCTGAACACAACTGACTTATCCCTCCTCCCGCCCTCCATCCACCCATTCATTCATTCCATTACCAGCAACTATCTATCCCGCTCATGCCGCCTTTGTTCCATTGAGGCTAGCATGCTTAAAAACAAACATTTAAAAATGATTTAATAATCAGAAAGACTGTAAGAAGAAAATAACAAAGCATATTACTTAAATTTATACTGTTTAATCCACAGAGAAAGATAATAGATTTAAAAAGAAAAATCAGCTTCGGGCTTCTATAAAAAGGAGTGGACTTGGAAAAGCATAAAGTTTGCTTATAAAAAACTTAGGAATATAAATTGAAGAACTTGTACCATTTCATTATCAATGTCCTTTTTTTTGTTTTTGTTTTTTGCATCACTGCCCTCAGGTGGTGGGATTAGGAGGCCCAGCCTTTGCTCTGTGGAGCTGGAATTGAACCTCCATCCCAGTGGGCCGCAGTCCTGTGCACAACCACTACGCCACCGGGGCTCAGCCATCGTTATCAATGTCTTAACTAGATTATAATCTGCAGGTTCTTTTACACATGGAAGTTAAACATATTATAAATCATATACTTATTATTAATTTTTTTGCCTATTTTTATATTTGACTCAAGAACTGGCTAAGAAGAGTTGTAGCTATTGAGTATCTGAATAAGTAGGCTCTGTTGATTACTCACACAATAATTATTTTAAGTAGGGAACAGAGCAAGGAAAATCAGAAACATGTTTCTAATCAGTATAGAGACTTGGTTCATATATTTTCCTTTTCAAATTTCATATTCATTTCTTAATGTAAAGGAAAGGAATAGAGCAGCAGGTTATGCTGTTTACTTCTGGTACAAACTAAATCCCTAAGGTAGATAAAGGAAAGTAGACAGTTGAAAGGGGTCTTTCAACTTCAAGTCATAAGAAAAAAGGATATATTTTATTCAATTAGACAATCACGGAGAAGCAGATTTGCTCACTTTGCTTCTTTTCTCCCACTTTTCACAAAGCTCATAGGTATGTGGTTCTGGATTAAATAGTAGAGAGCAAAAAGTCCAACAAGGTTATGGTTTCTATCGCTGATGATGACTGACATCTTGCTCTTGTGTTGAATGCTGATCAGCCCTCTCCATGAATATTCATTAATGAAGGGATAAATGAATGACTGAATGGGATAAGTTCTCACTTTCCCTCCAGTTCCCATCCATCCAATTTTAAGTCATTCAACCCAGATGGGTCAGGGAAGAGTCCTGCTCAGGGATCCACAACAGAAGGTGGGAGCTGACTGAGCACCAAGAGCAACAGACAGAGCTCGGGACGGCTGGTTGGGGGCGAGAAGGTGGTCCTGTGCAGGCGTTTTTGAAGAGGACAGGTGGCCTGCTAGGCAGAAGCAGTAACGTACGGCAAGATGAAGAAGCATGGGTGAGTTCATGAAGGAACAACAGGCATTTTCAGCTATTGGTGCAAATAAAATTTCTACCTAATTTTTGTTCTGCAAAAGAGCTTTCATTAATAGCCTTGCAATGCCGCCTCCCCCCCCTCCCCCCCACTGCCTCCCAGTGGGTTCTCACCGTGATCCAGTAGAACTGGGGAAATCTGGCCCGGTGAGTTTCCGAGGCAGAAAATCTTGAGGGAGGCAGAGAGCCTGACCCTCTTTCCCTTGGAGGCACTGGTGGGGTTGAACTGTGGACTTGGCAGTCTAATGCTTAATTCACTATGGTGGTGAAATCTCTTTGTGCTAATTTGTTTGCAAAAATATTTCACCTTCATTTAAAAAATAACCTATTTTTTCAGTTGTTGAAAATAGATACAGCGAAAGGAAAAAAAGAAAAAAGAAAATAGATACAGCAAAGCATATACCAATGTGACAAATCCTCTGTGTGTCATTCAGTGATGTTGATCACATTCTTCAAGCTGGGCTGTTGTTTTTACTTGCTTTATTTGAACCCACTCTCCATTTAGAATGTGGATTCACCAGCTGCCCGCCTCCTTTCTAACTTTCCAGTGGCTTCATAGAGCTAGTCCTTTTCAGTGTGGCTTCATAGAACTAGCCCTTTAAGAGAGCGTGGAGCTCAAGGCAGATCATCTTTGTATTTTCAAAGCCTTTTTCTAATCACTTAGCAAGGGTGGCCTTAGAAACATGACATCAGAAGCATTCTCTCTCCTGGCTGACTAATTCCAGGACTCCTTAAATTTCCTAACTGTCTTATAAAACACCACACACATACACACATTAAGAAACTCTCCAATTCAATGCCAGTGAGTCTATGCTGATTCCTATTGTGTTATAATTCTCCTAACGATCAACTCCTGACTGATATGGATTCAGTTCTGACTCCTAGACAACCTATGCAGTCCAGCTGGAATAAGTCACTGGTTCATAATACATTCTGTTCGTCCTGCAACCATCGCCACCCTTTCAGAATGCTGTCACCACTCCCCACAGCAACCCTTTCCTTATTTCTATTGAAGTCCTGTCGCCTTTGTTGTCCGGGGTCGTCATGCTGGCTCTGACCCATAGCAACTCTCTCCTCAACACGGCAATGCACGGCTCGGTCGGGCACCACCCTTGCAATTGTCTCCATGCGTGTACACATTGTGGCAGTCACAGTGTCCATCCTATTGAAGGCCTTCCTCTTTTGCGCTGCCCCTCCTCTTGACCAAGCATGGTGACCTTCTCCAGGGCCTGGTCTCTTCTGACAACATGTCAAAAGTATGTAAAAAACAAAGCCTGCCATCTGTGCCGCTAAGGAACACTCTGGCTGTGTTTCGTCCCAAACCTATTCGTTTGTCCTTGTAGCAGTCCCCGGTACTTTCCATAGTCTTTTCCAGCACCACAATCCAAATGCAGCGATTCTTCTTCTGCCTTCTCTATTCACTGCTCAGCCTTCAAGTGCACGTGAGACAACTGAATGTGCCAATGTCTGCGCCAGTATCACCTTAGTTCTCAAAATATCATCCTTGCTTTTTAATTCTCTGGAGAGGCCTTGTGCATGAATTTATCTCTCTATCTCTTGACCGCTGCTTCTATGAGCATTGCTTGTAGACCTCAGAGAGACAAAATCCTTGGCAAGTCCAACCTTTTCTCCATTTATCATGATGCTACTTTTGGTCCAGTTATAATCCACATGGAAGGTTATCATCTTTGACCTTCACCTGCAAGTGATTCAGGTTCCTCTCACTTTCAGCAAGGAAGGCTGTGTCATCCGAATATTTCCAGTGGTTAATGAGCCTTCTGTCTCCAATCCTAGTATCGTTTTGTTGTTGCTGGTTGCCGTGAGCTGATTCTAACTCATGGGGACACACTGTGTCACAGGTTAGAACAGTTCCATAGTGTTTTTCTTGTCTGTTGTCTGAGTGGAAGCCGATAGTCAGGCCTTCCCTTATGTGCACGTGCTGGGCAGGACGGAGCCAGGAGTCTTCTACGTTGACACTCAAGTGCCAACATACACAGCCGGTGGTGGCCGCTGAGTCACGTTCCGCCTTTGTAGCTGGGATCGAAAAAAATCCTGTGCTGAATTTTTCATGAGGCACACTGCTTAAGGCGCTGGGCAGCTTACCGAAGTTCAGTGGTTCAGACCCATCAGCCATCCCCTAAGAGAAGAATGTGGCAGCCTGCTTCCATGACCCTTCCTCTCCGGGGAACCCGTTGGAGACCCTATGGTCTGTCGCAGAGGACGCCCGTGAGTTGGGGGTTGACTGAAAGGCTGTTTTTTGTTTTGTTTTAAATACATTGTATAAGTAAAATAGTACAACAACCGGCCATGGGACAGAAAAACTCTGTCTCATGTACTTAGGACAGACTGTCATGAGAGACCCGCCCCTGGAGAAGGACCTCATGCTTGGAGGAGATGAACGGACACAGTGGCTGCAGCAGTGGACCCAGGCATCGGAACAATTGCAAAGACAGCTCAAGGGCAGGCGACAATGACAACAACAACAACAGCAACAACAACAATCTGCCCAGAGGAGTGATTAGAATTTATGTTAAGGAGGCAAAAGCCCCCTTTTGTTCGCTCTCAGGAGTTTTGAAAGGAAAAGGAGCAAATTCTTTTAGTACAAGTTGCTTGTGGGCTGTCCCTCACCTGAGGGTCCCATCTGGGCCAGGCCTGGCCTGTCAGCGTCCAGTGCAGAGGCTTCAAGATGACCAACGGGAAGGACCTGCCCAAGTGACCCCAAGTCGAGATGCAAGCACGTCCAGGCTCCTGCCTGCCACATTCGTCCATACGGGCCATGAGACTTGTAATTAGAGCTCACGTCCCTGACAGCTCACCTTGGCTCCTCCGAGCGGCCTCTCCCCTCCGCCTGGGGGTGGCATGGGAAGGCCCCGAACCGCCTTGCGCGGCCTAGCTGCTCAATCAGGCCAGGTAACGCAGCACCAGGCTGTCATATTCATCACGAGGAAATCGGTCTTTCCGCGTAATTTTCCTCCTGTAATTAGTCTCTCTGCGATTCTTAGACTCTGTGGCATGTTGCGCGTGCAGCATGCTCGACAGCCTTCCAGCCGAGGCGCCGCTCTCCTGTGAGGGCTAAGCAAATACCATCTTTCACAAACATCGTGGGAAACTTCGGAACTGCGGGGTGTGGGGTGGGGGCACGACGGGACTCCTAAAGTCAACGAAAAACCCACTTACGCCAGAATCCACGTGAGGGTGCCTTCCAGGGGGGCACGTGTCCGCGCGACCATGAGATAGCTGCGTGCTCTCATCCGGGGGCTGGCCCTCTCAACGGCCAATTGATTTTTATTTATCCAAACTGCAAAATCACCCTCCCTGCTGTCGGAGTAGATTCCAACTCCGAGGGGGGAGGGGGCCCGGTGGGGGAATGGGCGACACATTGGGCTGTTAAACCACCATGTCCACAGTTCCAGACCCTGGCCTGCTCCTGCAGAGAAAGGTGAGGCTTTCTACTCCAGGACAGATGTTCGATCTTCTACTCTGTCCTACGGGCCTGTGAATGTATTTACCAAAGGGTGTCTTTTACATAGCAGAGATATGCAGGTGACTAGGGTAAATGAAATCACAGTGACACACTTTCTGAAGTCAGGAATTCCGTTCGTTTGGTGTTTTGTTTTTGCTGCTTAGAAAAGCAAGCAATTCTACCAAGCTATAGTTCTCTTCTCTATTTTCCTATGTAGAGATTTTTCTCCTGAAGGTGTCTCTGGGTGATGCAAAGGATTCATTGCTGGCTTCGGAACAGAGAAGTGGGTGGTTGAAATTACCCAGAGGCACCTTGGAAGAAAGACCGGGCAACTCTTAGACTTTGTGCCACGTTGTCACAGCCAAGAAAAACCTAGCAGGCACCATTCTCCTCGGACACACCCGGGGCACATGTGTGGGGGGTGTTGGGTAACTTCGGATTGGAAGACTCAATGGCAACTGGTAATCTACCTACATGGGCTCAATTCTTTTGTAGAAAGAAGCAGTGGAAATGCCCTCCCCCCCCCCCCGAAAAAAAAGTGGTCTTTCAGTGGGTGACATAAAACCTTCACGTAACGAAGAGAACTGTAGGTTGGTTGAATTAAAAAAAAATTAGATCATTTATTGGGGCCTTCTACAACTCTTAGTACAATCCATACATAAGCCCATTGTATGTCAAGCACATTTGTACATCTATGGCCCTCATAGTTCTCAAAACATTTCTTTCTAGTTAAGCTCTTGGCATCAGCACCTCATTTTTTCCCACTCTCTTCTCGCTCCCCCCTCCCTCATGAACCCTTGATAGATAATTTGCAAATCATTCTTTTGTCATAATAACTTACACTGTCCGATGTCTCCCTTCATCCACTTTCCTGTTGTCTATACTCCAGGAAGGAGGGTATATGTAAATTTTCATAATCACTTCCCCCTTTCTACTCCACTATCTCTCCACCCTCCCGGTATCGCCACTCTCACCACTGGTCCTGATTCCCTATGTTTAACCTCAAGCCTTTAAGACCCCCGATACTCTATCTTTTGAAAGTTGGGGGCAGTCCACTCTCTTCACCACATTTGCTAATGCACCCGCTTTGTCTTCAGCAATATCACATTGGGAGGTGAGCATCACAGAGTGATGGGCTATCAGAACAAAGTGTTCCTGGGTTAAGGGAGGCCTTGAGGAGAGGCCCAATGCCCATCTGCTATCTTATAATTTAGCATATAAAATATGTACATTGACCTTTATCCCTTTCATTATAAATTCATACACTGACCAGCTGCACCTCTGTACGTAGCTTTTGCCTCCTATGGCTTCCCTCTATTTCCTTCCCCCTTGCTCTCACACAAGCTTCACGCCCACCCTCCATTTGACTCAGCATGTTGAGATCCTGTAGGTCTCTGATAAAAGAGTCATGGTGGTGCAATGACTATGCCCCTTGCTGGTAACTGAGGGGCTGGTCCTTCAAACCCACTGTGTTAGGCCAGGTTGACTAGAGGAACAAGTCCAGTGGTACTCATGTAAGTGTAAGAAAGAACTTTATAGCAAGAAGTACTAGTACCTTAGGAAAACATCCCCAGCTAGTCCAGATCAATCAAGCCTGTAAGTCTGATACTAGTCCATAAATCCCTCTTCAGTCTCATGCAGGCACAAGCAATGACACAAAATGCAGGAAGATGACTCGTCGTAAGTGCAAAGTCTTGCGGATGAGATGACGGTGGTGAACACACCTGCAGGGCTCTGGCAGATCTCTGGGTGACCTGAAGATAGAAAGGTAAAGGCAGAGGGGGTGGAGGGGGTTGTGGAGGAGGGTTCTCTCAGTGAGTGCTCTCAACTCCTCAGCCCTCCTCCAGGCAGTCTGAGTTTAGAACAACCCCCGCTATCTCACACCATGAGTGAGTTTACAGTACAGTCTCAAGGTTATAAAGGAAGGAGTCCTGGTGCCAGAATATGTTCTGAATTTAGTTGCTAACCAAAGGTCAGCAGTTCAATCACACCATTCACTTTGTGGGAGAAAAATGGGGCTGGTTGGTCCTATAACAATTTAAGTGTCTCCTTAAGAGGGGGTCACACCCACAAGGAGACCCCATCAGGTTGTGAGGTGATTGATTGGCTAGACTTCACTCCAGCACTTCAAGTTGACATGAACTTATGTAACTGCCACATCCACCCCTCGCTGGGCAAGAGAAAGACATGATGTTCCTCTTCTGTAACGATGGCAGCCTTTTACCCCGTGTGGCAGGTCTCCTCTGTAATGCGAGGTGGCTACTCGCAGAAATCCACATGACAAGGCTGAGTAGCAGTGCACGGTCTCTGGTGGGGACCTCCTGGCAGGAGGAGGACAAGACAGCCACTCTGATTTCAAAACTTACCAGCAGCCCGGCTGGGAGGTAGAATTGTCCTTTCCCCATAGAATTACAGAATCCCAGATATTAAGCATTAGCAATTCGGTGGTGTTGTCCTTGGTAGTCTATCATCTGTGCTCGGTGACAGGGAGAACAGATGCCGTGTGAAGATCACGCTGTCATGGACTGTGCAGAACAATTTGGGCTTGATGGATGTCACTCGCTTTCTGCTTTTCCATGCAGACGCATCGGGCTGTGGCAGGGACCGGGGGGTCTCTGACTGTTGCCTCTTCCAGCTTGATGCCTCGAGTGGTCCAAGAGTGTATTTGCCTTCCAGGGAATCTTTTCATCAGCAATGCCATGATTGGGAAGATATCTGGAGCAAGAAACAACCTTTCTTTTCTTTTTTGTCAAAACGAACTCCTGAACATTATCTGTCTCCTGAAAGGAGCATTTAGCCAGGCAGCATTTCCTCTTTTTTCCTGCGAGATTAAGACCAGCAATTCCTTGGCTGGAGACACTGTGCCTGTGCCCCTGTTCTCTCTAAGTGGTTCCACTGGAAAACCAAGTGCAGTCCAGAGTCGACTCTGGTTCCAGGTGAGCTCCTGTGTGTATGGCGTCTACACCTGTAACCAGGTGTAGCCCCAGAAACTCACGGGGACAGGTCTGCCAGGTCCTACAGGGCTGCCATGAGTTGACATCCATTTGATGGCAGTGCGTTTGATTTCTCCTTTAGAGCTCTCGCCCATGGGGACCCCACAATCGTATAAGGCTCCTCTCCTTTAAAATGAGGCATCTGTGTGTGTGTGTGTGTGTAATACAGAATATACCTGAGTTAATGCTATGGTGCCATGACAGTAGTAATTCATAAAGAGAAAGGATGCAAACACCAAAACCTTAAAACAAAAGCAAAACACAAAACACTGCCATTGACTTGGTTCCATTTCATCATGACGCTGGGTGTTGCCTCTCTGGGTTTCGGAGACGTAAATTCTTATAGGACCAGCCAGTCCCATTCCCGCCCCACAAAGTGACTGGTGTGATTGAACTGCTGACCTTTGGTTAGCAGCTCAATTCAGGATGTATTCTAACACCAGGACTCCTTCCTTTAAAACCTTGAGACTGTATTGCAAACTCATTCATCATGTGAGATAGCGGGGGTTGTTCTAAACTCAGACTGTCTGGAGGAGGGCTGAGGAGCTGAGAGCACTCACGGAGAGAAGAAAGAGTCTAGATAAGAGTGACCAAACTGCAAACAGTCCACCTTGCAAATCCCACTAACCGCTGGGACCTTTTGGAAAAGAAGGATGGTTGTCACCTCAGCATTCCTATACTATGGACTTAGGAGCAGAGATCTTCCGACTGATTCTGAAAGAAACCACCAGACTGTCTTCCCAAGTGATGGCCTCTTTTGCATTCTTACCAGCAGTGACTCTGAGCCCCTGTTACTCCACCTCTTTTTCAGCATTTGGTGTTATCAGAGTTACACATTTTAGCCATTCTAGGAGGTGTGTGTGTATGTGTGTGGGGGGTGTCTTTGTGTGAAACAAATGGTTTCTATGATAAGTTGCAGGGTCAAGTCCATCCAGAGGCACCTCAGAAGAAAGATCTGGCAACCTATTTCCAGAAAAACAGCCACTGAAAACTCAACAGAGGACAATTCGACTCCTGTGCAATGGGTCACCATTAGTTAGAATTGTCTCTATACCTGCTGGTGAGTGCCAGGTTGCTGGGACACTTGGGTCCCCTTGTTACTGCCCTATAACCCAGCCCAACAAGACTACTAATCTCAGTGCCTGCTCAAGTGGCCTTTAAAGCACTCCTTGCAGGCCCAGGGTAAGTTTTTACTCTTACCCTTGGTGGTAGCAGGTATGCCATTGTTGACACAGACGTGCCTCCAGGGAAGGCCCTGTCGCATATTCATTTTTATTCTCCATGCACACAGCTCGGTGCCAAGCACAATGGAAGTCTCTTCACATCTGAATTGGAAGAAGGCTCTCAGCCCAGGAGCTGCGAGGAACCCGTGTTTGCTCCTTCTCACAATCCTTGCCAGGCTCCAGCTTCGTTCCTTTTATTTTAAAAATAAAATGTTTCTTAAATATTGGAGTCTCTTGTGGTTTAGCAAGCACGTGGAACATTGATGGCCCATCGTCTCACTGCCCAGAAAATTCCTGATGACATTAGACAACAAAACAAAACAATGCGGTAATTAAGACGCAGAGCTAGAAAATTCAAATAGAAAAAGGTCTCTTTTCCCCAAAGGCAAATATTTAAAATCATCTCTTGTATAGCTTTGTAGAAAAATATGCAAATCTCCCTCTCTTTGTGTGTGTGTACACACACACAGATGTATTTACTTTTTACATTAAAATGATCAAGCTATACATATCCTTCTGTACCTTATGTATTTTTCCCTCAATGCATGGAATACCCAGGAGGTTTTTTTGGAGAGAATAATGTCTTCATTCTTATAAAAGTTGCCCAGGATTCTTGGTCGTTGTTGAGCGGTAGAACTTCCACCCTCCGCATTGAAGACCTCATTTTTGACTCCCAGCCAACGTACCTCAGAGGCAGTCATCCTTCATCTACTGGTGGCGACCCCCATGCTGATACAGTGCTCAGCAGGTTTCCAGGAAACCTGGAAGACTAGGAAGAAAGACCTGATGATCAAGTTCTGAAAACCCTACTGGACAACAGTCCAATCCTGCTCTACATGGGATTTCCATGAATTGGGACTGCAAGTCAGTTGACAACAGCAGCATTGCTTGACGCGCTGTATCAAAATCGAGGCCTCAGAGGTTCACAGCATTGGATTGTGGCGACAAAGCCAGCATTTTAAAGTCACCAGACCAAACATTGGAAGAAAGACAGGCCTTTTTACTCTGGTGGAGAGTTGCACGTGA
Organism: Nesogale talazaci; assembly: GCA_004026705.1. NCBI lineage: Eukaryota > Metazoa > Chordata > Mammalia > Afrosoricida > Tenrecidae > Nesogale > Nesogale talazaci. Next base: position 228,277 of record PVJH01000496.1, on the reverse strand, counting down.
GAAACTCGCAGGGGCCATTCCTGTAGGGTCCTGCAGGGTCACCACAAGCTGGTGTCGATTCCAAGGCAGAGTTTGGTTTGGGGTTGAAGCCTTTGGATCACTTTTGGATGAGGAAGGAAAGGTTCCTAGCAAACACGGAGAAAAGTCCAGGTGGTGGTGGGCTGGGCCCCAGTGGCGTAGTGGTTGTGCGCGGGACTGCGGCCCACTGGGTTGGAGGTTCAAATCCAGCAGCAAGGCTGGGCCTCCTACTCCCACCAGCACAGAGCAGTGATGCCCCAAAAGCCAAAAAAAGAAAAAGATAAAGAAAAGTTCAGGCGGTGGTGAGTAACACCTGAGATAAAAATGCAAAAGGGGAGCAAACATCCCAGGAAATTCACAGGAAAACTGAGAAGAACAGAAGTGATGGAGCAGGACAGAGGGGCTTGTGGCCTTTCCTTCCGTTTGTAGATCATCTGAGCTTGTGAGAAATGGAAGAAGTCAAAAGCTGCCGCCGGGATTTGAACTCGGTTCAGAATGACCAGAGGGAGGGAGGTTCTTGGCAGCTGCCTCTAATATTTACTAGACCCGAGAAGCACAGAGGGAAGATAGGCCATCTGGACAGCAGCTACATTTGTCAAGTCAGGAAGTGACCCAAGCACATGGTCACATGTCAGTGCAACTCAAGAGGGAGGTTGTGTAAGTCTGGCGTTTGAGGAGGGCATGGCTGGGGATGGGGCTAGGGAGTGGGGGGACGAGGGGAAGGATGTCCCCGTAGGCGGCATCAAGGAAAGAAAGAAAAAGGAGGATTTGGGGTCTAGAGGAGTGATCACTGAATTTGGTGCTAGTACAGGTGTGTGTGTGTGTGTGTGTGTGTGTGTGTTTGTGTGTGTATGTACTCACGTTTTCATTTAAAGGAAAGTGGGGAGAATGATGATCACAGAAATAATTTTAAAATATAGCCACCTAAATCTTAAAAGGAACTCCCTACCGGTGTAATGGGGTATACGTTGGACTGCTAACTGCAAGTTCAGCAGTTTGAAGCTGTCAGTCACTCTGTGCTGTTAAGAATTAGAATGAGGAGGGTTGGAGTGGAGACCCACAGTTCATCTTTGGACAATGGAACATCCCCTCACAAAGGAGGGGAGGGAAGGGGGTGAGTCAATCAGGGTGCACTAGAGCACTAATGGGTCACACAATATATCTCTGATTTCCTCCTGAAGGTCTCCTCACCCCCTCAACCTGACCCCAGTGCTGCTTCCCAATCTAGCCTAGACGGAAGCATGTACACAGGTATAGGAAAGAGAAAGAACCCACAACACATGAAACCCAGGAGCAGGAATGCGAATAGAGATACCAGAAGGGTAAGGGAAAGGGGGGGGAGAGGTGAGGAGGGAGGGGGGCATGGATTACAACGAATGGCACATAACCATACTCCCATCCAGGGGAAAGAACAACAGAAACTAGAGGGGAAGGGAGACAACGGTCAGTGTGAGATTTGAAAATAATTAGCAATCTATAATCTATCAAGAGGTCATGAGGGTGGGGAGGAGGAGGAGGGAGGGCAAAAAGAGAAACTGGTCCTAAGGAAAAGCAAATGCCTAGAAAGAACCACGGAATATATGTACTGACATGTTGGATACAATGGATGTATGGATTGTAACACGAGTTGGAAGACCTTCCAATAAAATGGTTAAAAAAAGAAAGAGAAAGAAAGAATTAAAAGTTGGAGACCCAATGGGGGCAGTTCTGCCCTGCCCTGTAGGGCCTTTGAGTTAGAATGGGCTTGCTGGCAGTGAGTGAGCGCTATTTGGTGCTTGCTGTGCTGGCTGCTTTCTTCTGTACCTGTGCAATGTTGCCCTGTCACTGCTCTGTGAAGTCACTTTTACTCTCTTTCTTTGAGATAGGGAGTCCTGGGGGTGCCGTCCGTTAAGCACTGAACTGCTAACAAAGTGCAATGCTGTGTGCTCAAACCTACCAGCCTTCCTCAGGAGAAAGACGAGACTGCCTGCACCTGTAGAGGTTTATCATCCCGGAAATCCTAAATAGGGTCACTGTGAGTCAGTGGGGTTGGGTTTACTTGAGATCAGGAAAGGGCCCTTTGGGGATTCAGACTGTTAAGCACATGACCTCTAACTTGGAAAATTAGGCTGGAAATGGAGATTGGCTTCTGACCTTGGCAGTTGAATGCCACTGAAAGGCACCTAGTGACCTGTTCCCCAAAGACACCAGCCCTTGAAAATCCTATAAAGAGAAGGTGAGGAGGTTGTGGATAGTTTTTACTTGGTTGGAGTTTGAACCCAAGTCTGTTTTACCTTCAAGCCCAGGTGCTCCCCTCTTGGTTAAAGTATGGAGCAGCCTTTGAATAATTTATGTAAAATCTACTAACATGGGCGGAGTCCAGGACGTGGCTAGCATATTATGGGGAGAGGGGGAACAAGGCTGAAATGGAGAAAACCGTTAATGTTCCCTTAATGTCTATATGCCCAGAAAATAACCCACTGACGACCAGCTGAGCAGTGAGGATGATGGGGGAGCCCCTTGTTGGGCAGGCGCTGATGACCGAAGAGAGCGCTATCATTCTGGGTGTGTGTGGGAGCCTTGCTGGTGTCATGGGTTACTCAGTCTGCAGTCGAAAACCACGAGCTGCGCGGCGTTAGGAAGGCAAGGCTCTCTGCCCTCTGGTAGCATTCCCGCCTCAGAGATCCTCCAGGACAACTCTGCTCAGTCCCGAAGTGGTGCCCCGAGTCAGAACGGAATGTGAAGCAGTGATGTGGTTCTTGTACATTTGCCTTCTAATAGAGGCATATTCCACGTGGGGAGACACAGCTTGGAAGATGCATCAGCGATGGAGGACTTGGAGCCAGCTGCAGAAAAGCAGAGCTGCGGTCCTGCATAGCTACAGGGCAAGGACTGCATTGCTTAAAGGCCTGGTAGGGCATCTGACAGAGCTCTGAGGATGGCGTTTAGGCTCCAAACACAGCACGCGCTGTTGGATGTAGAGGAGAAAGGACTGGCAGTGGAGTGGAGGCCAGTGAGCAGACTCCTGCCAGTGGGAGAGGTCTCCTTGCCTGATACCAGAGACCCACACAGCGAATGAGAGACATTCTTGCTGGTGGAACACGGCTCATACTCACACAAGCACACTTGTCTGCACCTCACCACAGATGGGAAATCCAGAGGCGAATGAAGGAGACCTTCAAGTGTTTGAAGTTTTCCAAAATCACTTCCATATGGACATGTTAGCAAAACACATGATTTAAACTTATCAAGAGGAATATATGATCCAAACACAGTAAAGGGACATCAGAGGAGAAGCTTCGACAACTGTTTATAGGTAGATGAAGGTTGTGGAGATAAGCCATGCTAACCAGGACTGTCTTCCTTACAAGACACCAGCCAGGAAGGGCCCGAACCCCATCTGTCCTGGAGATGAGTACACGACATGAGGGGACTCCACTCTGGGTTGGTAGCTAGACTGGAAAGGAAGGCATGGAAGCTCATTCCACGGAGAACATTCTAGAGTCAACTCATCCAGTAGGATCCTTTAGGAAAATGAAAGATAAAAGTCTTCCTATTTTTTCAGCAAGGTGGGGAAGGTGAAAAACCATTGCGACTATATTTAGAAAGCAGGTACTCAGAGCAAGTGAGTTCTGCTCATGGAGAAGCGATAATTATCAGAAATCTCAAAGGGGAGTCTGCTCATGCTTGGTGTCCCTGGAGGAATTGAAAATTTTCGCAAGATCATATGAATATTAACTTCCGTGCGTGTGCCAATTTGGACAGAATTTGCTGTTTTGAACCCAAACCTGCAGAGTCCTCAAGGGTCACCTTCCACAAGCCACTCACATGGATTCTTTCTCATGGTGGTCATTTTCCAGAAGGTTTCTTTTCGAGGCAGAGGGTAATCAGGAATATCCATCAATGCTTTATAGCAAACAAGCTCGTGTTTGTGTTCATCTAAATTTACATGCTGCTGCTGGGAATCTTTCACATTTTCATAATAAAACTGATAAAGTTAACCAGGCTACTTTTATAAGGCATTGTTAGTGGCTGGGATGGGACAGGAGGGGACTTCAGGGAGACGGAAATGTACCCCATTGGATGGTGGTCAGGTGCAAAAATACCCATGGAGTTGTGTGGGTGTGTGTTGGGTACATTAACTTAAAATCAAATCAATGCTATCAAATCAATGTTAATTCACAGTGACCTCCTGGGGGTCTCCAAGGCGTAACTGTTTACAGGGGAAGAAAGTTCAGTCTTTCTCCCCCAAAACTGCCAGTGGTCTCGACCTGCAGATCATGGGGTTCACAGCCCAAGGTGCACCCACTGTGCCCACCAGAGCTCCTGTCATGGACAGCATACCTCTGTAAATACAAGCAATCCTTCACTTCCTAAAATCATTCCAAAATACAGAAAGAGAAAGAGAGAGAAATGCTGTTTATCACTTACAGTAGTACTAGGCACCCTGTGGTCCATTTGCAGTTGATGTTTTCTTCCCCAAATGTACATTATTTATGTGTTGAGGTGTCTCATTTCAAAGGGCCCCCATCACAAGGTACCACAGATCTGGATGCTTTAACGAACAGAGCTTTTTTGTCTCATGGTTCTGGAAACCGCAAGTCCAGATCAGGTTACTGACTGTGCCATCTGTGACAAGCTGTTTGACCCATCAAACCTTTGCAACATCAGTTTAAATGTGCAGCATTTCAGTAAAACCATACCACAAACAGAGAATCAAATTATTGTTATTATTACTATTCCCAGAAAATTGTTACGTTTCCATTTGAGTCATAATATCGTTTTTAAGAATTTCTTTCATATTTCATTGCAGTTTGCCATGGTAAGAAATCTACAAAGTAGATTTTATGTCTCAACTTTGGTGACTACAGAGGCTAAAAGTCAGAAAACTCCCTGGTTTATACTCCCCACTCCCGCCCCTGGCACATAGTAGGTGGTAGAATTGAGATTCAAATCCCCAAATGCACATGCTTCTATTGCTGGTCTTTCTATGACTTATATGGTTTTCAATCTCTTTTTTCCCCTAATGGCTAAAACTTTTTCTCCCAACCAAAACATGTCTAGAATCCTAAAATATCCGACATGTACACAAGGAGTTACTGAGGATGACTAAGCATGTGTTTGTCGTAGTCTGGCTCTCTCTCCTCTTCCTTGGTATCCCGGGAGTCACTTCTGTGACACTGTGAACTCTGAGATCCACTTTGAACTTGTTGTCCTCTGCCTTAGAGTGCTGCTGTGAGTCAGATTGGGCTTGATGGAAATGACTTTGGTTTGAGTGTTTGGACCACATTTGTTCACTAGAGTTAGGCTTAAGAATCTTGATGATTAGAAAACATGTCAATCCTTTTGTACCATGATCTTTTTTTTAGTGCTTGAGGTTTTAATTTTGGTCTATCTCTTGATTTGTTGGCCAGTTAGGGATCCACTTACTCCCTGCCACTCCGCCCCCCTGAGTTTGTGCATACAGAATACTGTCTTTCCAAAACTCACTGCCATAGAGTCAATTCCTACACATAGTGACCTCATAAGACAGAAGAGGATGGCCCCCTGTGATTTGAGACTATGCATGTATTTCTATTTTACATTTAACAATCATTTTATTGGGGGCTCGTACATCGCTTATCTTAATGCATGAATACATATACTGTACTGAGCACCATCACATGCCTGCTGCCGTCATCATGCCTTTCCACTTGAGCCCTGATATCAGCTCTTCATCTTTGCCCCTCCCTCCCCACTTCCCCCCACCAACCCTCAATACTTAATAAATTATTACTAGTTTGTCATATCTCACACTGCCCAACGTCTGTCCTCACCCACTCCTTTGATGTCCGTCCTCCAGATAGGAGGCTATGTGTAGATCTTTGTAATTAATTGGCTTCCCCCTCTCTACCCCACCTTCCCTCCACTCATCTGGCAACTCCACTCTCACTACCGGTCTTGAAGGGTTCATCTGTCCTGGATTCCCCGGATTTCCAGTTCCCATTTGTACCAGTGTACCTCCTCCAGTCCAGCTGGATTTGTAAGGTAGAATTAGGATCATGATAGTTGGGGTGGGGGAGGAAACCTTCAGGACCTAGAGGAAAGTTGTATGTTTCATCACTACTTCACTGTACCTTGACTGACCTGTCTCCTCCCTGCAACTCTTCTGTAAGGGGACGTCCAATTGTCCACAAGTGACCCTTGGGTCTCCAGCCTACTCTCCCCCTCATTTGCAATGATGTGGTTCTTGTTCTTTGATGCTTGATATCTGCTCCCTTCAGCCCCTCGTGATCACAGAGGCTGGTGTGCTTCTTCCATGTGGACTTTTCTGCTTCTGCACTAGATGGCCACTTGTTTACTTTCAAGCCTTTAAGATCCCAGGCGCTTTATCACTTGGTAGCCAGGCACCAACAGCTTTCTTCACCACTCTTGCTTATACCCCCATGTGGCCTCAGTGATCATCTCAGGAAGAGACTGTACATCTTTATGGGAGTAGAAAGGTTTATCGACATCTTTATGGGAGTAGAAAGCTTCATCTTGATTCCAGAGGGTAGATGGTGGCTTCAAGCTAATGACCTTATAGTTAGTAACTCAATAGACAAACCAGACTACACCAGACTCCTTAGACCATCGCTAAGTTCTTTCCCTTACAAGAACCAGAACTTGACTGGATAGAAAACAGCCTTAGTTTTTGACCTTAACATTTCCTCGATGTTGTTCCATTTTCAGCTTGCATTTAGTGTTGCAAACCCGTGAACTACATCCACCTTGATTTTTGTTTCTTTCTAATGAATTTTTCTTTTCTGGTCAGATTTTGATATAATTTTTCTTTACCCTTGTTTTTAAAAATATAAGAGGAAGTCTGGTTGTGATTTTATTTTGTATTTGTCATGATTTTATTTGTACATTGGTGAAGTCTTTCAATATTTAAGTTTTTTTTTTCATCAGCTTCAGTGAGTCCTCTACAGCTTTGTCATCATTTATTCCTTTTGTTCCAAGAGTCATGGCAATGTCTGACTAGATAGCATTGCAAGAGACTGGGGGCAGGGGGAAGCTAGTGTCTGTCATCTTTCTCTTTATTTTAATTTTCTGTATTTTTCTTCCAAAGCCTGAGAGCATACATCAAATATACCCTCTCCATTCTTCACCCAGTGTTCTGCAGTGTCAAGTCTGTTCTCTGCTTCCTGTGCAGATGTGACTATTCAACAATAGCTTCATTTTAGTTTACATTTTATTTTTCTTGCACTCTTCTTTGCCCTATCTGTGTGCACTTTAATCATATTTCATTTTCTTGCTATCTTAGTCTTTTCCTCTTTTCCCCTTGATGTTTTGTTTCTATGAATAAGAGCACTGTTTTTTTTTTTTAGCATTTTCTTAAAGGTGAAATCTTTCAAGTTCCCTTGACTACCTTTGAGTGATTCAAATCTCACAGAAAACTATAGAATATGATAGCTGTTAATAGTATGCACCCTTTATAGCTAACTCTGTGTCAACTTGGCTGTGTCAAGATTCTCAGTGGTTCAGCTGTTAAGTCCAAGTAAACCTGCTTGACGTGAACTTAGCATAATGTAACCACCTCCATGAAGGGGTCTGGGAGCAGCCAAGCAATTGTGGGGGACCTGGCATGGTGTGCAACTGCTTACTCTGATCACGGCCCTGATGCATTTGAAAAGAAGCTCCTTGAGGGCTCTGGATTTCTCTGTGGACACTTTGGGTATGTTCTCTTGCTGTTTGCTGGATCTGCAGCCTGCATTTGGCTTGTAAATCTTTGGCTCTTTGAACTTGAGCCACATTCCATGCTGGTTCTGGGAGCCATAAGCAGCCTGCCATCCCATCTACCATCTGACCTGTTGAACTGGGTTCATTTGCTGTCTGGTTACAAGCTTGCCCCAATGACATGGGATTCTTTCGCCCCTACAGCCTGTGGTGTCTCTGATTCCATCAGTTTCCACAAAGCTGCCAGAGTTGGGAGGCACCATCAGCTTGACATCTGACCCATAGACTTGAAACGGGACTAGACTCACACACTTCTAACATGTGTTGGTAAAAATTTCTTTTTATATGTGCATATGTAAGGGTCCCTGGTTTTGCTTCTCTAGATAACCCAGCTTAACTCACAAGACATTTTGCACATTCAATCTCATTTAAAGAACCAGGACACTGTAATTCTTGAATTATAAATGATGGTTGCACACATCTTATGTTTATGCTACAGGACAATGTTAGAGCTAAATCCTTTATCAACCTTGCAAGGAGATCACTTGAGACCTGACTGTGAACTGGGGACTCTGTAGTTAAGACCCTCATATAACAGATGAAGAAACAGGCCTTGGGAGGGAGAGATGTATTCAAAGTTTTATAGCTAATTAGTAGTGGCACTGGGAAATGAGCTCAATGCCTTGTAAAAACACAATTTCTTTTGGTGTAAGGTTGGGGCTCTCTAGAGAAGCAAAGCCAGTGATGCTTACATGGGATGTATGTAGAACGAGATTTCAATCAAGAAACGGTTGACAGAGTTGGAGAAATAGGTAAGTCCAGTCTGGTTCAAATCAAGATTCTCCAGACTCATGGAAGCTGATGAACAAGAAACAAGATGAGGAGGCAAAGCCCGCTGGGGACCAGGCTGGTGACTGTAAAGGTTTGAAGTCAGTCAAATGAATTTTAGTCCACTGATGGCTCCTGGGATTGGAAGGCAACACAACAGGGGATTAAGGAACCAGACACAAGTTTCAGCCCTTCAGTAGACTAAGGGGCAAAGATAATTTGACTATTGGCAATCTCTCTCGCTTATACAAAAAGGTTTATGACACCAAGGAGCTGTCATCAGGCATCAAACCAATTGATAAATTGGGCTCCATCTCTACCCTTACTCGGGGTGTCTATTTGACATAACCTTTGACCTTTCCATCATCCTTATTTGAAGAAAACATAAAATACTAACACACCGCCCATTTCTCATTGGGTGGAGCCGACATAATTTTTGCCTAGACAGCCTCCCTCCCCTCCTATATGCCGCTCTGGAATAGCTCTCAGTTATGTGCATGTGGAACAAGTGAAAACACCAGGGCTGAATCAGGGGCAGCTTACTTCTCAAAGTGATGTCTCTGCTCTGAAACATTTGAATGAGGTGTCTTTCAGCAGCTTTCCCCATTGCAATATGCCATCAGACTGCTTGGCCATGGCTTCCCAGGAGTGTTGCTGTGGATTTAAGTAAAATGGGAATTCTTGGTAACTCACCCCCACCCCCCCAGGTTATCATGATGCTGCTTATGAATCACGTTGTGAGGAGTTGTCTTTGCTTTACGTGGAGTTGCCATCCATAGCGAGGGCTGTAGGCTTTGATTTTTATCAGCAAAGGCTTCAGGTCCTCCTTGTTTGCAGCCAGCAAGGTGATGCCAAATGCAGGAAGTTAGAGGGCATTAAAGGCTGTAATTTCATTTTCCTCACAGGCCTGGAGGCTAGAAGTTCAAATCCAGGATGTCAGCAGGAGTGTGCTTTCTCTGCGTTTGCTCTGGAAAAAGACCCAGCCTTGTCTTCTGTAGCCTCTGAGAACATCTGTGTTTCTTGTTCTCGCTGCACTTGTAGGTGTATGTTTCACCTCAGTCTGCCCCTCTGAGTTCATTTCTGACGATACCTGTCTGTCCCTCTCAGTTTGTTTAGACGATACCTTCAGAAGGCATGAAGACCCACTTATGCCTAGCAGGATCGCATTAACTTAACAGATAACAAAATAAAGAGCCTATTTCCAAAGAAGGTGTAGGCGTTAGAACTTCAGCAAGTTCTTCTGAGGGACACAACTCAATCCAGAGCATCTTCCAAATGCAACCAACTTCTATGAGGTCTCAGGGCTTTGGAAAGCGACTTACACACATGGTAACTAAGAATGAGGTCTCCACATGCTAGTTTGCAAAACCACTGGAAAGCCCAGATTGGACCCCAGGAATCTGAATGTGTGGTGCATCCTCCTAGCCCTCTGAAGAATGTCACACTGGGGGAGGTATGGGTGGCACTGTGATCAATTACTAGGGGACAGTGTGCTTTGAAGCTGTGCCTTGTATGTCATGAAAATTATGCTTTGGGAACTGTAATGGAAGCTTAGTCACTTGGACCCCTGGGGTTGAGGGCTACAAGTGCATGTGGCTCCTGTGACATTTTTCTGAGATCCCCACCAGCAATGATGGCATGAAGGAGGTGGAAGAGGGGGAGGAGGAGGGGAAATTAGTGGCCTGATCACATACTGCACTATTTGCCCCCTGCTGGGAAATGGGCTGCTTCAGGGGGCAAGAAGACCCAAATAGACCTTCACCCCATGACTCAGAGCTCGCCTTGCCCTTTTGGGGACAGCTTCCTTTGCCTGCCACAGGACTGGTGGCCCACGTTCCTGGAGGCTGACGCCGCTGTCCTGGCCATCAAGTTGATTCTGACTCATGATGGTCGCATGCTCTGAAAAGAGGCATGCTCCATGGGCATAGGTTTGGACATCACCGCACTGATAATCACAATTGCTCATTGCACAGGTCTTTTAGGCTACATGCAAAGTCAAACATTGGGCGACTGTCTGAAAGGTTGGATGTTCCAGCCCACTCAGTTGGGAAAAGAAGTCATGATTGGCCTCCTGTGAAGATTCCAGCCTAGAAAACCCCTGGGAGCCTTGCTGCTCTATCACAGGGCTGCTCTGCATTGGCATCCATTCAATCACTCAACAACACAAGAGCGCGCGACAGCTGACTTTAGGAGAGCACATCTCCAGGCCTTTCTTCCGTGGCACTGCTGGGTATGTGAACCACCAACCATTCTGCTGTCAGCCCAGGACAAAACACATGTGTCCCCGGGGATCCAAGCCTCTTAATAGAATTCCCAGCCCTTGAGAAATAGACCCTCTCTCTCGTAGAGCTACTGCGGTGGCTCGCCTCCCCTTCTCTTCATCCCTCTGCACTTGGGGCTGCTATCTCCAGATCGAAACCAGCTAGATACTCCATGGGAGAAAGACAGGGCTCTCTACTCTTGCGAAGAATTCAGTCTTGGAAGCTCCCAGGGGCAGTTAGTTCTACCTTGTCCTGCAGGGTCCTTATGAGTTGGCACGGACTCCATGAGGTTTTTATCTGTTCATTTTTGGTTTTGTGTCCCATCTCCTCGCATTCCCCTCAGTCTGGAGCTGCCCGCATCGAATCCTGGCAGACCCTGAATACAAGGGGGCGTCGACTTCCCCAGGTGAGCAAGTCCTTCCCACCCGGACGCTCGGACTTCGGGTTCTATACATTTCCAAACGTCAGGCGACAGAGTTATTATTATTACTTGCACATTGTAAACGTCAAGCTGATCAAAGAAACAAACACTTTTAATGAAACATATGTGGGACACTTCGAAGGAGAGATTTACAATGGTGTCTGCTGTGAGACCAGAAGGCTTATGGAAAGTGTGAAGGAGGCGGAGAAAGAAAGGCGGGCGACTGTGCCAGAGGATACGCAGCCTCAATATGAAACAGAAGGGGATGTAATTCCCTCCAATGCCTTCATGAGTCAGTTCCACATCGAACGCGAATGACCAATGCGAGTCGAGGCTGCACTCACCGACCATGTGCTCTTTTCCATGCGGGTCGCAGGACTGCACACGCTCCTCTTTGGGAAGGATGCGCAGTTTGGCCATTGGGATAAACAATACTCAGAATCGTTGCACGCCAAACCTCTGAAGTCCCTCCTCGTTCTAAGATGGAATTCTGAGAGTTAATCCTATGTGTCATTTGCTTTGTTTGTTTGTTTTCAACTAGGCACTGTCTCAATTCCCCTTGCAACAGCTTTGAATCTACGAGGAAACCTGCCTGCATCGCTAGATGTCACTGAATGATTCCAGGTGGTGGTGCTTGATGCATGCATGGCTAGTTCTCTCTCCCATCGCTGCACTATCTTATCTTGAATACTGTGGAAACTGGCTTTGGACTAAATATTGAACTGATTGATATGTTATACTTTCTATAGAAGCCTACACAATCTGTGTGAGGTAGTCAGAGTGGGTTCCTACGTGCCATTGTATGCAAATATGACCAATCCATGATTCCCCCTCAAAATATGTGTAACAGAGCCTGGCAGGGATACTTTCCAATACCCCACACATCTGTTTTTCTGGTAATAAATCAATTTAACCTTGATGCCAAGAGTTCTTATGACTATGTTCATTGAAATGATCAGGATTCTGTCTGCTATCACCTCTCCCTTCCCCTCTGCCCGCTTCACCCAGCCCTACATTTGAAAGGAAAAACCTCAATTTTCAAGACTCCGGTCTCCCTGGTGAAGTCAAAAACTTCATTTCCATCCTCCAATGACTTTGCTCTTGGCTAATACACGGAGCCAAAGTGTGGAAGATGTGGGTGTATTAAAGCTTCAATTCTGAAGGACAGTGGACAGTGGAAAGCCAAAATCCATGGTTGACTCCAAGTGGTGTCAGCTTCCACTGAATTCTTTCTGACCATTTAACAGGTCATGTGGGCAGCCTTGCCCTCAGGCAGAGTGCACTAGAAGTGGATTATGGTCTGGGGAGGAGTAGTCTAGCTCGTAGGGGCTTACCTGGGTGTGCGCTTGATGGAACTTTAGGTGCTGGAGTCTCTGGGAATCATGAGCTATGTCCGACTGCTTTGCTGAGAGCTTTAGCACTTACCCTGTAATATTTTCTATGTAGCATAATGTACAGGGTCCAGCCCCACCTAAAGCTGTGATGTGTTGATTGTCATCTAAATATGGTTTTGTAATGGTGTCTTTCTTTCTTTTTTTTTTGGATTAATTATTTTTATTTTATTTAAAAAATTATTTTACTGGGGGCTCGATTATTTTTTCATGTCTTACACTATCTGATATCTCTCTGCACTCACTTTTCTATAGTCTATCCCCCCATACGTAGATCACTGTGATCGTACCCCACCTTTTGCTGACCCTCCTGGTATCGCCACTCTCACTGTTGGTTCTGAGGGGTATATCTGTCCTGGATTCCTGTGTGTCCACCTCTTATCTGTACCAGTTTACATCCTCTGGTGTAGTTGCATTTGTAAGGTAGCATTGGGATCATGATAATTGGGGAAAGAAGCATTAAAGAATTAAGTGGAAAGTTGTATATTTCATTGATGCTATACTGCACTCTGATTGGCTCATTCCTCCCCAAGACCCTTCTGTTAGGGGGTGTCCAGTTGCCCACAGATGGGTTTTGGGTCTCCATTCTGCACTCCCCCTCATTCACGATGATAGGATTTTTTCTTCTTTGACTCCTCGTCTGCCCAGGTTCTCTTTGTGATCATTTCTCTTGCATGTCCACATCTTAGTTAAGAGGCCTTGTCTCTGTAGATCCTTGAATGCCAATATGGCTTTTTGCCCATGGTATCCCTTATCTAGCTAACTGATTTTTTTCTTGTCTTTGTTCCATTTAAGACTTAATGAATATGTTTCTATGAATTGTATTTATACCCAGGTCTGTTTTGTCTGTCACAGGAGGGGCAGTGAGAGGATAATGGGGAAAAGAAAACTTGGTTCTCATCCGCATGCGTTATCCTGTGGCCTTTGTGTTGATGCCTTCAGAATTTCCAAACCTTGGTTGACAATGTTCATAGAAAAACTTGGTCGACGGGATTATCAGTATCTGGTGGGACAAGCTATTAGCAACTAAACTGTGAAGTGGTATTGTGCTAGTCTGTTAGACAAGAGACACAAATTCATAGAGCTTCCTATGTGTATAAGAGAGAGCTTTGTATAACAGTTAGTTGTACCTTAAGAGAATCTCCTCCTCTAGTCCAGTCCAAGCCCATAAGTTTGATTTTTGCCCATATATCTGATACCAATTTATAAAGTCCTCTTCAGACTCACAAAACACATGCAATGATGCTGAATGCAGGGTGATCATAGACAAGTGGGTAGAAAGTCTTTGGATACAGTGGTGGTGTAAGCCTCTCAGCACTGGCAAGGGTCTCCATGTGGCTTCTCCTGGTAAGGGCACTAGCATAGTTCCATGTGTCCTGTCAGTAGAGTGTCTTCCAGGGAGTGAACAGAGAGAGAGAAGGGTCTCCTTTCTCCAAGGAGGGAAACGTACCACAGTTCCCAGAATTCTCAAAAGGCCATGCTCACAAATAAGTCTCATTGGCTATCTCTGGATTGATGGGCTAGACTTCACCCTTACCCTTTTAATCCTCAAATTGACACCAGATTATGTAACTACCACAGACAACCCCTTGTCAATTTGACACTTTCACATAACTCTTTAGCCATATATAATTTTCAAACAATAATAAAATCATTGTACTTGATAGAATAAAACTAAAATGCATTCAAATCAATATGTTACATTATTTTAAACATAATCTTCTATAAATGAACCAAACAAAAAATTCTGTGCCTAACAATTGCAGTTAAGTAATACTTTAATCCTATAATCCTATGACTATATTCCATCATCTATGAAAGTTTGTAAGCCAACCAATTCTTGCCTTTATCCCCCAATTTTTGGTATCCAATTTCTATTTTGTGCACTTACATCAACCCAGTACTCTGAGGAGACAATCATAATCTTTGATGTGAAGAATGTTCATTACAATTGGAACCTTGTGAAGTCAGCATCCATAAGCAAAGTCAAATCAGGACAAGACATCCATAAAGTCTGCAGTACATATGGCATATATTCTCTGTTTATTCATTAATTCAAGCACAGTTTACTGATTATATACCATGTTGGAACCATGGGTATTCCCATTTGTCTGTGGATGCAGGCATGAAGAGTCAGCCTAGTTCCATTCTCATTGAACTGACCATCCGATTGGAGGAACACACAGCACCTACAACCCTGGAGTCTCCAGAGGAGTTCATTATGAGAGATGCTGCAAAGAAGTACATGGTGCCATGCAGGCGATAAGAAGAGAGTTTCAATGATCTCAGTCTCAAAAACATTACTGTAATAATTGATAGTTGCATAACAATTATTTGTTGAGTGCCCAGTGTCATGAGTGGATAATAGAAAGGGAATATCAAAGTCTTTCTTTCATGCTTTCCAGAATTAAAAATAAATTGGGTGCATTTCTTGCTTAACCCACAGATTAATTTTGCTTTTGTAACCAACTCAACATGGACATAGGCATGAGAATCTGCTATGAGAATGTGCTTTGAGAGATAGAATATCAATATTCATGCCTTGGAGAAATATTCGAGTCCAGAAAATTAGCTTTCTTAGTAAGTATTTTAATTCCTAGTAAGTCCAACTCTTCCAAAACATTTTCATTTTCATACCAGAAACTCATCGTCCCCCCAGTCCCATCTCCTCCCAGCTCATGGTAAGCACTCATCTATGACCCGTCTCTCTGCAATTGCTTTTTCTAGATATTTCTTATAAGTGGGATCATGTAATATTTGTCCTCTTCTATGTCTTCAGCATAATGATTCTAAGGTTCACACGTGCTATAACATGTATGAGAACTTCATTCCCTCATACAGTTGAATAACATTCTATTGTTTGAATAGATTCTAGTCTGTTTTTCCATTCAACTTTTAATGGGCATCTGAGTTGTTTCTGTCTTTTGGCTGTTGTAAATCCTGCGGCAGTGGACATTGATGTTCATGAATCTGTCTGTTTGAGCCCTTGCTTTCAAGGTTTGAGATTTCAACCCACAAGTGGAATTGTGGAGTCACGTGGGAATTCTGTGCTCATTTTTTGAAGAGTTGCCCACTGGTTTCCCGGTGCTCACATCATTTTACATCCCCACCAGCAGTGCTGGTACTTGGGCAGTACCCAAGACCAGGTCATAGTGATGGTGAAAGGGAAAATGTCTTAAGTGAAGGCTAGACTTAAGTCTAAAAGGGGTCCATTCATATGTAACTCAAAATAATGCCCATACAAAATCATGGAACACAAAGATTTTTTTGCACACACAAACTAAAGTGTTTATTTTCTAATTTTTTGTTACAGAATTCTGAATAAGTTCTTTGAAGTCAATGCTCTTACATTGTGGTATTCTTGCTATAGAATTCTACAAAGTTCTTTGAAGTTGAAGGTATGCCCCCCCATTTTCTTTTGCTTACATAATTCTGGATAAGTATTTTGAAATTGAGGTTTTAAAAAATTTTTCATGTTACAAAATTCTGGAAAAGTTACTCAGTGCCCCCTGCCTCCAACATTTTTTTTTGTTTACAAGTCGAGATTAATTATTTGAAGTTGAGCTTTCTCTTCCTATTTTTGGTTACAAAATCTAGATAATTTTTTTCAAGTCAAAAATCAAAATTTTTTTTGGGGGGGTTACAAAGTTCTGGATCCATTCTTTGCAGTTGAGGTCTTTTTCTTTTCTTCTTTTTCAGTTAAAAAATTCTAAATCACTTCATTGAAGTTGAGAGTTTTTAATCCCCTGTTTTTTGGGATACAAAACTTGGGAAGGTTCTTTGGTACTGAGGTTTTTACCTTCCCTGACTGCTCCTCATTCTCAGGAGGCTTGGTGTGAATTTCCATGCCCTTTGCACATCCACAGTGCTGTCAGGGACAGCATCAGGAAGAGTGTCTCATAATCATCAACCTGACCTCATGGGCATCTATGGTAGTGAATATGACAGGTAGGAGGATAAGCGATAAAGGGGGTTGTCCCAACTGGGTGCATAAGCAAATATGGTGAAGAAAGCTGATGATGCCCAGCTATCAAGAGATATATCATATGGGGTTCTAAAGGCTTGAAGGTAAACAAAGTCCACATGGTAGAAGCACACCATTTTGTGTGATCATGAGGTGTCAAAGAGACCAGGTATCAGGCATCAAAGTACAAAAAATCATATTATTGTAAATAAGGGGGAATGTGGAGTGGAAACCTAAAGCCCATGTGTAGGCAACTGGGCATCTCCTTACAGAAGAGTCTCAGAGAGGAGACCAGTCAGTCAGGGTGTGTAGCAATGATGAACATACAACTTTCCTCTAGTTCTTCAATATTTCCTCTGCCCCACTATCATGATCCCAAGTCTATCTTACAAATCCGATTAGACCAGAGCATGTACACTGGTACAGAAAATAACTGGAAATACATGGAATTCAGGACAGATGATCCCTTCAGGACCAGTGGTGAAAGTGGTGATACTGGGAGGGTAGCAGGAAGGTGGGTGAATGGGATAGAAAGGTGGAACTGATTATAAGAATGTACATATAACCTCCTCCCGTGGGGATGGACAAAAGAAAAGTGGGTGGAGGGAGACATTGGACAGTGTAAAACATGACAAAATAATAATAATTTATAAATTATCAAGGGTTCATAAAAGAGGCGGTGGAGAGGGAAGGGGAAATGAGGAGCTGATATGAAGAACTCAAGCAGAAAGCAAATGTTTTGGGAATCATGATGGCAACAAATGTACAAATGTGTTTGACATAATGGATGGATGTATGGATTGTGATAAAAGAAGTAATAGTCCCCAATAAGATGATTTTAAAAAGGGGCAGTTGCTTCTACTGAATGTCTATGCTAAACAAAAATAAGGTGATCATGCCACAATAAAGGGGTTTGAAATAAATCTGTCATATATTAGACAAGTATAGAGGAAATCTAAAGCTGAGCATGTACAGATTAAGGTCACCTACTTGCATGCAGATGGAGGCCCACATGGGCATGCGTATTGGACACTAACAATATTAAGCTAAACATGTGCCTGAACTCAGCCACCAAGAATGTCCAGTACCCTCAACCACAACCCCCACCCCACTCCACCCCAACTCACTCTTTTGGGGATAGGAGAGGGTAAATAGCAGAGACTGAGGGTCGTTTGTAGGGTTTGATCTCTCCTATATTTGGTGTGAGCACAGGCTTTGAAGTGGCCATTTTCGGTTGTGAACACTCCCAGTTAGGACTCATGGTTGAGACTTTTTCCCTATTCTCTTTTCCATCCTGGAGTTCAACCAATCACAGGGCTTTAAATAGCTTTGGCATACTAATGGTTCCAAGATTTTTATTACCTCACCCCAGACTCATTTGAGTTCCAGATTTCAATGTTCAACCAAATTTATTGGCTTTCTTTTGATTTTATGAGTGTGATGTGTAAAATGAGATAACCTTGCAAGAATGATGGGTCACGACTTCAGGTCTTAACTAGGCAGACTTTTGAACCAGTTCAAAACAGTTCTGTCATTTCCACTGTAAATAAGGGCCATATATGTGTTACATAGCAACAAAATCTGTTGACCACAGTCTTTTAACTCAAGTAGGAAATCAGCAGCTGGGCCCAGGTCACAGAAGGCAGCCACCCTCTGGACTTCTCATGTGCGCTGTGCTGCTGAGTCCTGTCAACAGGTTTGCTTTCCACTAGCCCTGCCCCAGCAGGACCAATGGTCCGCTGCAGAAATCTAGCACAAAGGATGATGAGGCTCAAATAGGACTGCCTATTTATATCATTTAGAGTACATGCCAGGATCTATGTAATATCAACCATAGCTCTTCTTAACTCCATGAGGAGGGACTCTAATGGTCCCTGTTTCACAGATCAGGAAGCAGAGGCACTGAGGAATGCAAATGCATTACAAAAGACCCACAGCTCTGAACTAGTGAAAGGGGAATCACACCAAGCACTAGAGGTCAGGTTCTCGCCCCTTTGCAGCAGACTGAGTGCGACCTGCTGGTTCTCCAGGTCGGCTCTGATTCTGCAACAAGAACTTATAGATACCAATGGAAAGGGCATTGGGTAATGCTCAAATGCCCTCCTTCCGCTGGTGTTTCTTCTTGATTTTGGTTTAATTCCTCTGGTTGGTTTCCATGACCTTCCAAGGATCGTGTATGATCTCCAAATTTCTCTTCCCTAGTTATTTTGTTACCTTTAGGGTGGGTACTTAAAGGACGATTTCCCTCCACACCCTCTTGATCTTTGAAAGAGGAGGCCGGTACAGAAGAACAGTTTGCTGCTCATTGCTGCTTCTACGGATGAGCAGCAATGGGTTGATGGCGAGGCCACGAGGCATTCTGAGAGTGGCATCTGCTTTTCCTGGGAAACCCCGAGACATTCAAGGTCTCCACATCGACAACGTAAAGTCGCGGGCTCTGGGCACACTGTTAACCAGCCTGACTTGCACGGAGATCGGAAGGACGGGTCTTCTCATGGCTTCCGCCCCCACATTCGCACAATTAGAGGAACCATCAGGGATTTGTTTTGGAGCACCCTGCCCCCAGTCCCCACCCCCCGACCTACGGGCATGGAGGAGGAATACCAGGCGCTTGTGATGAAACCATTGACTCACGAAGGAACAGGAAAGCACAATCACCAGTTTCCTAGCTTGGGATACTGCAAACACAAAAACAAGGCCACGTATCCCACACCCAGAAGAAAGGGACCCCTGGAAAGAGAGGAAGAAACAGCCAAATACAGCTCCACCGAAGGAGGGCCAGGAAAACATCCGCGCTAGTTTGACAACCAACCAAGAATAACATATGAGTTCATCAAGCCCCCAAAAGGCGGAAGATAGAGGCATTAGCCAGCTAATTTAAAAATTAAGGCATGCATTTCTCAACTTCACTCAGAGGAACGTTCTAACGGAGCAGATTCTCACGGAGCCGAGCGAGCCTCCTAACGCGGGGGTTTCCTGTAGAGACGAAGCAGCTGTATCTTTGATGACTCCTTGGGTATTAGCAAAACACTTGCTAAATATAGACGCAAGTCAACAAGTCATAAATAAGGGAACAGGAGCAGGGAAACTCCATACAAAAGGTGAGTGGGCACGAACAAAGGACTATCTTTTCTGCCAAGGCAATTATCACGTGCAGGGCCCGAGGCATGAGTCACGGAGTCATTTCAAAGTCCAAACGCCAAATAAGAATAAAAGTCCCTGCAGGAAACTGCCCCCTAGCTGGCTTCCGGAAGCAAGCACGTCTGCAGTACCTGTTTCCAGGACTTTCTGCCCTGGGGTGGAAAGAAGGCATGGCATGGGCAGGGACCGTGAGGCCGTCACAATGGCCAAGTGGCAAAGCGATGCGCAGGGGCCAGACTGAGCTTCTGCTACACTCCTTCTCTCGCTGCCCGAGTTTCCTTTACTATAAGGAGCCCTGGGGGTATAGTGGTTGCTCATTGGGCTGATAATGAAAGGCCTGCAGTTCGAAACAATCTGGCGCTCCAAGGGAGAAAGATGAGGTTTTCTATTCCCGTAAAGAGCGCAGTCTGGGGAACCCACAGACCCAGTAGTACCCTGCTCTCCACGGTCATTGCCACGGTCATTGTGAGTGAGCATTGACTTAATGGCAGCATCTTTTTTTTCCCCAGGGAGACTGTAAACATTGTCTTGATTTTCCTTCTGGGTGGGGATGACCAAACTGCCTGGGGCTTGAGTATAAGCAGGTTGGACCCCATCGATCTGGACCAGGCTAAGCCAGATAAACACAGTTGCTTACCTGGAACAAAGCCAGGCCTGTGATGATGGATTTTCTGCTCTGCTCCTCTGCCCCAATGAAACTCGCTTCCATTCTGAACAGTCTGTTCTGACTCAGTGTGGCCACGATGGCCTTGGCTCAATACATAATATGACAAAACAAGTAAGTCAAGCAAGCCTCTTTCTGGGAGAACCTGTAGGTGGTGCAAATAGTTAACACAAATGCTTGCTCATCAAAAGGTTGAAGGTTCAAGTCCACCCAGAGGTGCCTTGGAAGAAAGGCCTGGTGGTCTACCTGTGAAAATCCAGCCATCAAAAACCTTAGGGAGAAGTGTGACATAGATGTTCATGGGATAGCCTTGACTTGAATTTGACTGCATGGCGGCTAGTAACTGGTTGGCTTCTAGTGAGGCTTGGTCGAAGGAGGCTTCAAGAAAGGTAGATGAAAATCTGCTCATGCTGCTCCCACAAATTTAGGTGGTCCTGCTTATCCCAGAAAGGATCATACCTTGTTATCTCAGAAGTAAACGGATGCTTATTGTCTCAAACATGGCACACAGTGCCTAAATAGCAACCAACACATAATCTTCCTTAACATTTCAGAGGGTTGGCAGACAAATAGCTCTTTTAGAAAGCTTATGTATAAACAATTATATTCGTATCACTTCATGAACCCCCAATCGACTGGTCAAGTGACTGAAATGAAGCAATTAAGCCAGGGTAGGGTGGCACCATGGTGAAAACCCATGACTATTAACCCAAAGGTTGACAGCCACTTCATGGGAGGAAGAAACAGGAGTCCACTTCCCGAAAGATAACAGCCTTAGAAACCCTACAGAATAGGGCTACATTGCCACACAGTGTCAGAATCCAGATGCTTTGAGTCAGAATCGCCTTGGTGACAGTGAGTTTGGTTTGGTGTAGCTTAGGCTTAGCTGAACCCATTTCCATGGAGTTGGTTTCCACTCACAGGGACTGTGTAAGATGGAGAACCACCCCATAGAGTCTCCAAAGCAGAAACCTTGATGGAAGTCAATGGCCATGTTTTTCAGCTGATGGATTTGAACCACTGACTTTTCCATTAGTCACTGAGTGCTTAACCATTGTACCATCAGAGTTACTTAGGATTCGCTAATGAGGGAGCAAAACAAAACCATAAGTTTGTTTACATTTTCCTCCATGGGAACTTTGCAGTCCTGTTGAGTTTTGAATCACAGCTCACGCGCTGTTTGTGCATGTGTAACATCTCTACAATCTCATGACCAATGATAAAATGAGCCCAGTCAGAAGAGGAGTAGGTTGAGAAGTTTTATGTGTGACACCCCAGAATTTCATTCCCCTCTCATCTCTCCCTAGGTAACCACTAGCCTAAATTTTGTGCTAACCACACCCTTGCTTCGTTTCATATTTTTATGTAGCACAGACTCACTGCCAGTGAGTCCATTCTGACTCATTGTGCCACTCCCAGAGAGCACAGCATTGACCCACAGGATTTTCAGGGTTATGCATCTGTATGGAAGTCCATTGCCACATCCCGTCCCTCTCACATCCGAGACTAGCTGGTGGGTGTGGACAGTCTCTTTTTTGGCTAGCAGCCCACCATTTCTTCACTGTGGCTCCAGGGCTCCTCTTTCTTCCTCTCAACATCAAATCCAACCCACCGCCATCAAGTCAACTCAGAAGCCTAGCCACCCAATACAGGATTTCTGAGACTGCACGTCTCTGTGGCAGCGGAGAGTCTCCTCTTTCTCCCATGAAATGGCTGGTGAGTTTGAACGACTAACCTTGCAGTCAGCTGCCCAACACCTAGTCTATAGCCCCTAAAGAGCATATTCTTTAGTTCTGTAATTTTAGAACTCTTAGGTTAAAAAAATCATCTGCAAACGTGTTCCTAAAACTTGCTTGGTAAATTGTTCAGTTCTATATATTTTTAGATTCAACCACATTCATCTGTGCCACCATATTGAATTTCGTTGTATGACTCTGTCGTCATCAATTTATCCGTTCTCCTGTTGATGGAGACATGGGTTGTTTTGTTCTGGGGAACACGGATATCCTTTCACATGCTGCCTCATGCAGGGGTTTCTCCTGGTCATAGATCTGGGCGTGAAGTTGCTGCCCTGAGGGCTGAGGGAGGGGCCCACTAGTGATGTTACCTGGTGATGCTCAGTGGCAGTAGGTGGGAGGAGTGGCCATCGCTTCCCCTCCTCACTCCACATCTCACCATCACTTGATAGCCTCCCCTTTACAATGCTTGTCCACCCAGGGAACTGAATGGTCTCTCATTGTGGCTTTATTTTCCATTTTTCTGTCTATTAAAGAACATTTCCCCATATGTTTACTGCACATTTGCATGGCCTCTGGAGATGAAATTGCTTTTCATGTCTTTTGCTCATGGATCTTTTGTCCCCTTTGGGGTTGTTTGTCTTTTTCTTACTGAGTCATAGGAATTCTTTATTTTCTAGATATTAATCCTTTGTTAGTTGTGAGTATGCAGATTTCTTTTTTCCCATTTGTATCTTGTCCCTTTATTCTCCTTTTGGTGTGTTCTGATGAATAGCAGTGAATGTGGTTGGATCTATTGCTATATTTTCTTTATAGTTTATTCTTTTTATGACTTATTTAAGAATACTTCCCTATCTGGAAATCTTTCTGCTAAAACTTGTGAAGTTTTCCCTTCCATATGTCACGGAACTATCTGGAGTTGATTTCAGTGAATGGTGGGAGGGGCCGAGGGGACCCATCTTTTATTTCTTGCATCTTGCCTGCTCCCAGCTCTTTCCTGACGAGTGCCTTTTATACACAGATTTGCAGCGTCAGATCTCCCATGTGGAGATGGGTCTTTTCAGCTCTCTCCATTCTGCTCCATTAACTAATTCCAGCACCAACAACACCCACTGTCTTCTGTACTACAACTTTCTAATTAGTCTTCATAGCTGACCAGGCTATGTATAGTGTTAAAGCCTGACTGGTTAGGGTTCAGTATCATTTAGTCAGGCCCAAGTCACAGGGACTGTGTGCCCAGTCCAGTGCCAACCTCATCATTGTGCCCCGCTTGAGCCCATTTTTGTAGCCCCTGTATCAATCCATCTCAGGGAAGGTCTACCTCTTTTGGATGAACCTCTACATTATCAAGCCTAATATTCTTCTTTCTAGGGCCTGGGCCCTCCTGAAAACATGTCCAAAGTACTTGAGACAAATTGCATCAACCTTGTTTCCAAGAAACATTCAAACTAGCCTTCTTTCAAGACTGATTTCTTCATTTTTTCTGCCGGTCCATGGTCCTTTCAATATATATATTTTTCATTCCCAAGGTTTATTAAAGGGCTCATACAAAATATTCCTGAGAAGAGCTAGTCCTCTTCTTCCTCCTCCTCTTCATCATTGTTAATCTGGAAGTGGCATAATTCATAACTTTCTTTGCTGTTGGCCACTACAACGCCACCAATCACGTAGGTTATTTTTCCTCAAATATTCCTTTGTGAGATATTTCAAATACCTTTTGGAAAAAGGCACCTCGGAGGTTACAGTAATTTTGCTCTTGCTTCTTTTGATGGTTGCAACTCCTCCTCTGAGATTACCTGCTTTCCCATTTACCTTGATTCTTTCCTGAAGAAACTGCTCAAAACTGGCAGCATCCATGATTCCATCTTCTACAGGGTGGGTGCAGTCCAGTGTGAAATTCAGAACCTGCTTTTTTTCTTTAAAAAATTCATTTTATTGGGTTCCTACAACGCTTATCGCAATCCATACATCCATCCATTGTATGCAAAGTGCATTTGTACACCAGAACCATAGCTTAAATGTATAATTTCTTTTTTTTTACTCAGCTTTTGCATCCATATGAGGTAACGGAAGATAGCATAGCTTAAGTCAGGCACACCTTATTTCTTAAAAGTGTTTATTTGTTTTTTAAGCATTTTACAGCAGTCGTTGGCCATAGATTGAATCAATGGAGTATGACATTTGATTTTGTAATTGTTGCTTCCATGGGTATCGATCCAAGTAAAACAAAACCCTTGACAATGTCAATCTTTTTGTTTGTTTGTTGGCATTTAGCATGATGTCTGTTGATCCAGCTTTGTTTTCTGTATGTTGAGGTGTAATCCACACTGAAGGCTATTGTCTTTGATCTTCTTTAATCAGGGTTTTGCGTTTTCTCTTTCAACAAGCAAAGTCTGGGTAGAATAAGAATTCCATCAGGGTTCGCTTGGCTGTAGGTGGAAGGGGCCCTGGTGTCATAGAAGGCTTCACCGCCAGGTCAGCAGTTGGGAACTTCCAGCCACTCATCAGGAGAAAGAGAAGGCTTTCTAGTACTTGAAAGAGTTAACGTCTCAGAAACCAACAGGAACAGCTAGACCCTGTCTAAGAAGGTTGTTTGAGTTGGAGTTGACTTGATGGCAGTGAGGTTTTGGGAGGCTGCACTTGTGGAGTCATCAACATTAGCTCTGCTAACATCATGGTCAGTCGTTCGTACCCACCGGTCGTTCTTGAGGAGAAAGACGAGGCTCTCTACACCTGAAAAGGTTTAAAATTTCAGAAACACAAAGGGCTAGGTGGACATTGTCCTGTAGGGTTTCCATCAGGCAGAATTGACCAGATTGCAGTGAGCAGCAGAAGTGAGTAGGCTATCGATAAATAGTTACCATCTCAGCAACTCTAGGATCTACTTCATGGCAGTGGGCTTTGGTTTTGGTAGAGGCTATTGACGATAGTTAGGTGCTTGGCTGCTAATAGAAAGACTGGTGGTTGATATCCTCCCAGAGGTACCTCCACAAGAAGGCTTGCTGATATCCTTCTGAAAGACCATCGTCATTGGAACACACACATCTGCTTTCCATCTGAATCAATTAGATGGCAATCTTCTAAAATTTTTTAAAATGTAGGTTGCAGTCACATGGATAATTTTGCTTCCTTCCAAAAATCTTAGGAACATCACTTCTAAAATGTGCTAGCATTGGTGCAGTAGTACAAGAGAATGAACAGCTAGGAACGTGTTCTTTCGGGAGCTCATGTGACTCAAATGTGCATTCTCTCTTTGCAATGATCTCACAGAAGGTGAAGAGGTCCTTTGCAGAAGACGATGGTGATGACCCGCTCTGCTCTGTCCAGTGGTGTCAAGGTCTGTGTGACTTCTCTCAGAGGAACTAACTGAAATGGTAGAAATGTGGTAGAAGTGCGAAATATTGGCACCACACTCTTGTGCGTTCAAAGACTTGTTTACACCACAGGCATTTGTTTTTCTCTCTGTTCAGATTCACTCAAAGACACCTTGGTGGCATTGTGAGTTAGGCTTTGGACTGTTAACCTCAAGATCAGTGCTTTAAACCCACGAGCACTGCCCTGAGAGCAAGTTTTGACTGTCTGCTCTCAAAGAGATTTATAGTCTTATAAACCCAAATTGGAATGGACTAGATGCCAATGAGTTTCTGTTCTCTCAAGTTTGAAAAGGCCTACCTTGGTGAGAAAATTCTGCCTTTAAAGAGAATACTACTTCACCCATCTTGATCTTATTTTATTTGAAAAAAGTATATGTAAAGGAATTGATAACAGGCTTCTTTCTCTGCCATCTTTGGAGTTATCTAAAGTTTATCAGCAAAATAACTTTGACTAAGTTAAATGGCGATGTGTCACACACCCAAAACGTGTGAAGCAATTTGAAAAAATATTTTAAATATGCCATGGATTTGTAAATTAATGCAGGGCTCACTGTGCTTGAATTTCCATTTCTAAACTGCCTCATTTGCATGCAAAGAGTGGGCAATTTTTGTGTGTGTGAAAATTTAGCCTTAAGAAATGAAAATAAAAAACTCAGCAACTTGAAAAGAGCTGTTAGGCATAGAAATTGTTTAATCGGTTTCCAGCAGGGCCAATGGTGTTGGCATTTTGAAATACCAGATTGGATTGGCATCCTAGGAAAAGGAAGGAAGAAAAAAATTTCCTCAGCTCAGAAAAAGTCGCCTAAAAAAGCCACCATCTACAAAGTGGTGAAAGAAGATAGCCGAGATATGACAAATGCCAATGAGACAAA
Source organism: Nesogale talazaci (assembly GCA_004026705.1). Classification (NCBI taxonomy): domain Eukaryota; kingdom Metazoa; phylum Chordata; class Mammalia; order Afrosoricida; family Tenrecidae; genus Nesogale; species Nesogale talazaci. Next base: position 201,930 of record PVJH01000496.1, on the reverse strand, counting down.
TTCTGCGATGGAGAGAGAGCCTGAGGTGTGAAATGAACAAATGTGAAATGTGATAAAATTTCTGTCAGTGCTACCACAATCGTCTAGGCTGACAAATACAATGCTTGATTGAGAAATCAGGTGCTTCTGGCCAACGGATTGTTCCTCATGAATGTCCTGAGAGCTCTCAACACGATGAAATGAGAGCACCGCGCTCCACGTGGCCTTCCCTTCCAAAGGGCAGTCAAGGGCACCCCATTGTCTCCTCTCTAACCAGGTTGAGCTCCCTAGCTTGGTTTTACTTTCTAGGGTCTTTAAAAAAGCAAGTTTAAAACAAGATTTTATTTAAGCACTGTGTGGATTGGTGATGTTTTTGTAGTTCAGACCTTCTAAGAGACACTGTTTTCTTTGAGACTCTAAGATTCCTGGAAGCACAATGAATAAGTTCTTGGTTGCTGACCAGGAGGTTGGTGGTTCACATCCATCCAGCAGCTCTTGGGTAGAGACACCTGGTGGTCTGTAGATTATAGCCTAGAACGTCTTGGGGGGCAGTTTTGTGCCATCACATGACATCACCACGAAGTGAAACTGAATAGACAGCATCTAATAGCAGAGATGTTAGAGACCGTCTTTGTCTAATTTCTTGCTCTCCAGTCAAGTCTGACTTGTAGCAACCCGGCTAGACAAAGCAGAACTGCCCCAGAGGATTTTCAGGATCGTAGTCTCAATTCAAGCCAAGGACCACACCTCTATCTGTAGTTGTAGCCAGTGGGTTTGAACTGTCTGCTGTTTGGTTAAGCATTGTCCTAAAAGGGCCCCATTTCTTTATCTACTCCACTCAAAACTCACTGCCACTGAGACCCTATATTGTCCCAAATGGAAGTATAAGATTCGGTCTACCTGACCTAGACCCATCATAAAATCATGATGATATGCAGGCCGAACTTAGGAGGGTCAAGAGACTTAAGTTCTATTCTAATCTCTACTGATGTCCTGTTAAATATCAAATTGATTTAGGATTCTACTAGTTCATGGTAAATACATAACTTTTTATATGGCTTCATCTATGTGGTGTATGTCTAAATTTTATCATCTAAAAACCAAGATCTATTATAGTACTGGTGGTTTAGTCAAAAGTTCATTCTTTAAGTGACAATAGAGTAGGGCATGGGAAACTCGTCAAGATCTATGCTAGATGTCTCTAAGTATCAAACCTAGTGTGACTTTAGCTAGTACACACATTACCAAGATGGGGGAATGGGGCCTGGTGTTGGCAGCTATTCTTGAACCATACATATACTTCTGAACTCACACCTCAAGTAAGTGGGGACGGCTCTGCCAGAAATAGAACACTCACATAGGAAAGAGATGTTTAACATTAAAAAACAAGAGCAAATCAGAAGGCTGTAGTAGTGAATTAATATTGTCTTCAATTATCAAGGAGTCAGGTTTTGTTGTAACAGTCTTGGTCCTTCATATCCTCTATCTAGTTATAGGTATGATTAGATATTCTCATGATTGATAACCATATATGTTGATAATCATGAAGATATCTATAGCTATATTGTACGTACAACAGAATGACATGCTCTTGGTCCTGTGCCAGCCTCAGGATTTTTCCTATGTTTGAACCTGTCGTTGTAGTCATCATGTCAGTGTATCTTGTTGAAGGTCTTCCTCTTTTCTGCTTCCCCTCTACTTTACCAAGGATGATGTCATTCTCCAGGGACTGGTGCCTCCTGCCAATAAGTCCGAGGTACATGAGACCATCCTTACCTCTAATGAGCACGCTGGCTGTACTTCTTCCAAGACAGATTGTATCTTTTGGCAGTCCATTTTGCATTCAAAATTCTTTGCCACTACCATAATTTGAATGCATCGATTCTTCCGTGGTCTTCCTTATTTAATGTCCAAATGTTCACATGCTTATGAAGCAAATGAAAATACACCGATGAGTCATGCACATCTTAATCATCAAGGTCAGAGCCTTACTTTTTAATCCTTGAAGGAGACCTTGTGCATAGATTTCCCCGTGAGCATTGGTTGTGGATCCCAGCAAGGTGAAATTCTTTCTGGGGATCAGGCGTGTATGCTTGCTACCTAACTGCATAGTCTGAGTTCTGTGGTCGGGAAGAAGGCCATGGACAGGATCTGTCTCAGCCTGTCTGCAGTGTGTGCTGGCATCAGGCACTGGAGAGCTGAAGAAGGACTGTAAGAGACCGGATAAGGGAGTGAGTCACCCCTGTGCTCTGGAGACAGAAGACTCAAGACTGACTTCCAGCTCTGCTGTTGAGTAAATTACTCAACTTTCTGTTTCACTGTTTAGTCACCTGTAACAATATCTATCTCAAAGGTGTGATATAAGCACAGATCTGGGTGTGTGATGAGAACTCAGTAAGTGGGAACCTCTGTTACTATCACAGATCCTGGAGGGGCAGAATGGCCCTTCAGCTACTGTTACCCTAGAATGAAGAATTGAGGTTCATTTTGGGAAAGAGCATTGTTTCAAGAGTCAGGAAACCAAGGATGACATTCTGACCCACTGTTCACTTGCTAAGTGTATGTGACTACCTAATTTCCTCTTTCTGGGCCTCCATTGCATCAAGTGTATAATGTGTCAGGATTGAGTGGTCTACAAGTTCCATTCAGTTCTCTCTCTAACAAATTTTTTGGCATATAATTCACAAACTACTGTATATACTCGAGTATAAGCCTACCCCAGTATAAGCCGACGTACCTAACTATTACCTGGGAAACCAGAAAAACTGATTGACTCGAGTATAAGCCTAGGGTGGGAAATGCAGAAGCCATTGGTGAGTTTTGATAATCAAAACAAATGAAAATAAAACTACTAAAAATTGAGACATCAGTGGGGTAATGTATTTAAATATTTATTTTAAATAAAAACATAAATAAAATGACAATAAGTCACTGAACATTAGTAGACCAGCACAGTAAGTGGAAAATAGGTTCAATAAAAACAATAAGGTATCGGGAATGGTGCCTTAAGAGTACTATTCCCTGAGGATGCAGCCGACCCGAAGCCTCTTCTGCGTGCTGCCACACCCCCACTAGCAGCAGCGAGGTGAAGATACAGGAAGCGGCTGGGGCTGTGAGGCAGCGATACCGCGCAGAGGCGAGGCGGTGAGCGGCTGGGTCTGGGTCTGTTAGGTACCACTGACCCGTGTATAAGCCGAACATTTTTTGTGCTGAAAAACTCGGCTATACATGGTTATATACGGTATATAATTCAGTAGTTCAATCATATTTAGGAGAGTTGTACCATCATCAGCACAATCAATTTTAGATGATTTTCTTTGTTCTTATATTTGTGATTATCTCCCTGTTGACTCCCAACTTCCCCTTCCATACCCCAAAGGAACTATTAATCCCATTACTGTCTCTGAGGATTTACTTATCTTGGATTTCATATCCAGAAAAACGTTAAGAAAAGAAAACAACAAAGACTGATAACAATAGAAAAGTAAAACAGAGAAAAACCTTGATCAAAAAGAAAGCAGACAGTATTCAGAACTAGGACAAAAATTAAATGAGTCAGAAGGGAGATAAGGTGCTGCTTTTTAATCTAATTGCATCTGCAATCATCCAGTTTCTAATGCATTCTGTCTGATGGCAAGGCTATTGACATCCTTGGCCTATGCTCAGAGGGGATTTATTAGGAGCTTAATCCATGTGTGTTCAATCCCTCTTTTTAAAAATGAAGACAACTTTAAAACGGGTCAAAAAGGAGATCAATTGATAAGATATTACATTTTTAACCTAGCTATGTCTTCCATAACCAGCTTTACAATACTGTGTGCCTGATAACAAAGCTGTTTACATCCCTTCACTTTAGCCAGAGGGGATCAAGCCATGTGTGGACCCTAAAAGTGGATTTTGGGCTTCCACTATCATCCACAGCCTTCTGCATCAATTCTGACTTTCTGACATAAGGATAGACTTTCTGTCAAAGGCAGCTGGTGACATGGGCCCTGGGAAGTTTCCAGTGGCTCCTCTTGCCATACCTCCAGCATAGCTAAAGTCTTCTCTCCCTTCTATAATGCCATGGTTTGCTGGTGTCCTTATGGAAGTGGAAGGAGTCCTGGTAGTGTTGTTGGGCCAGCATTAGACTGCTAATCACAGGTTCAGAGATTCAAATGTACCAGCTGCTCCATGGGAGAAAGATAAGTCTACCTTCTTCCATAAAGGTTGACGACCTCAGAAACCAACTTGATGGCAGTGGGTTTGGGTTTGGTATATGAAGGTAGAGATATTGCATGTCCCCTTTGGTCCGTACTGCATCGGAGGTCCATCTTATTAATAACAGTAGATACTGGGAACAGGTCGATTGAGCCTGACGGCTAAAATGACCTGTGGTTTCTTCCAAAATTGACTCCCTGGAGCAGAAATCCCAGTGGGGGTTCCGGCTGTCTATCAAAATTTAAGTTTACATTCAGAGCTCAATAGGATATTCAGAAATATTCCGAGTTAACTTTGTGCTTGTTTAGCTTCAATCAAAACAAGGCAAGTGCATAATTAGCATTTTAACAATAAATAAATTAGAACTTGAGAGCGCTATAACAATATACACTGTTAGAGGAAGAATTGAAGAACAGAGTCTAAAAATAAAGGCAAAACCATAAACACACTCTCCTTTCTTTTCAGAAATCAAAAACATACCCAGGGTTTTATGACAAAGGAAGAATAATGAAAATAACTGAAAATCCCTTTTCCCACCTAACAGAAAGAAGGTAGTGTCATAGAGTTGGATGGGGAACAGTTGTATCCAAAACAATAAGCCTACCCTATAAAGCTTGATTATTAGTTTCACTTAATAATAATAATAATAATAATAAACCAACAGAAACCCAAACAACAACAAAGATAAATGTAAAACTGCTGTTCAGGGATTTTAAAAAGCTGTAACGTATGAAAACTAAGTGAGGCATTTTCAAAATACTGTTCCAATCAACATAATTGTTTCCTTCAGAAACACTGCTGGGAGCCCCTGTCCGAGACCCGGGCAGAGCCTAGAAATCGGTCTCTCCTCCTGTGGGACATGGAGCTCTTCAAACGCTTCATAAAGCCTGTCATGCCCTAAAAAATTCTGAGTGTCATTCTGGAGTAATCAGCCTCAGATTTAATGTTATACATTTTCCAAAGCCTGTTACCATAAAGGGGAATCTGGGGCGGCGGAGGAGGCAGGGCTCGGAGCTCAGGCTGTGGCCAGGTATGCTCAGAGCAGTAGTTCACAGAGGCCTATTTCCTCCACCTACTCTTTTCATGGCTCAGACATTTTGAACCCTGGGTATTTGTTATAAATGGAATTGCATCCCTGCAACTTGTGTTCGGATCCCAGATTCTCTCTCTCTCTGTGTGTGTGTGTGTGTGTATGAAATCTCTTTTGGTACAGTTTTCTTTGTTATTTGGATAAGGTCACATGAGGGTCAGGGGTATCCTAAATCTAGTCATTTCTGAGTTATACGGAGTGACACAGAGCCAGAGCCCAAAATACACAAATGAGGGAAGTTGCCAAGGAATCAAGGAATGTCAGGACGACTGCACCTGAAAGAGGCAAACATTTTCCCCCTGATCCAATAAGGAGAGACACTTCCTTGGGTTAATGCTTTGAATTCAGATTTCTAACCTCTTCATATGTAAGAAAGTAAATTTTTGTGTCTTTAAAGTCACTCATCTGTGGCATTTCTTGTACCGTGCACTGGCTAGCTAAGATAGCATTCCACACACATTTAGGTACAGACTAGGAGGACAAGGGCAAATGTTAACCTCAGATTTGAGAGTCTTCAGATCATTTGACCATGATATATCCCGAAGGCTGCATTTAAGAAACAAATGCACAAATGACTGAAACCCAGATGAAGGCTGAACATGATAGTGGAACAAGAGGAAAGTAAAAGAAAACAGAGGAAAGAACTGTGAGGCAATGGGCATTTACAAAGGTCTAAATACAGGCACACACAGATGTAAATATATTTATATATGATGGTGAGGAAATAGAACTATGTGCATATATCTATAGGGTTAGTGTGAAGGCAGCAGGTGGACAGTAGGCCTCCACTCAAGTACTTCTTCAATGAAAGAATACTTTGTTCTATTTTACTGGCATTCCATGATGCTCACCTTTCCGACATGATCACTGAAGACAAATGTGTGCATAAGCAAATGTGTTGAAGAAAGATGATGGTGCCGGCTATCAAAAAATATAGTGTTTGGGGTCTTTAGGCTTGAAGGTAAACAAGCAGCCATCTAGTCCAGAACTAATGGCGCCCACATGAAAGGAGACACCAGCCTGTGTGACCATGAGGTGTCAAGGGGTCAGGTATCAGGCATCAAAGAACTAAAAATTATATCACTGTAAAGGAGGGGAAGTACAAATTGGGACCCAAAGCCCATCTATAGGTAATGAGACATGCCCTTACAGAAGGGTTCCTGGCATGAGATGAGCCACTCAGAGTGCAGTGTAACAATGATGAAACATACAACTTTCCTCTAGTTCTTTAATGCTTCCTCCCCCCACTATCATGATCCCAATTCTACCTCATAAATTCGGCTAGACCAGAGGATGTACACCAGTACAGGTAGGAACCAGAAACAGGGAATCCAGGACAGATGATCCCTTCATGGCCAGTGGTAAGAGTAACGATACTGGGAGGGTGGAGTGAAGGTAGGGTAGAAAGGGGGAACTGATTATAAAGATTTACATATAACCTCTTCCATGGGGTACAGGCAACAGGGAAGTGGGTGAAGGAACTTATTGGATAGTGTAAGATACGACAAAATAATAATAATTTATAAATTATCAAGGGTTCATGAGGGTGGGAGAAATGGAGAGGGAGGAGAAAAATGGAGAGCTGATACCAAGGACTTAAGTAGAAAGCAAATATTTTGAGAATGGTGAGGGCAACAAACATACAAATGTGCGTGACATGCAATGGATGGATGTGTGGATTGTGATAAGAGTAGTATGAGCCCCAATAAAATGAATAAAAAAGAAACAAACGCACAACTTTAAGTAATTAGAATATATCCACATAGTGAAATAACCCATATTCTTAAAATTATTCTTCTATGTCAATTTTTAAAATAGGAAGGTACTGCTTTTCAAAGTGGATAGGAAAAAGTGAATAGGGAACTCTTGCTAAAGAGGTACCGAGTTTCTGCTAAGGATGGTAAGAAATCTGGCAATGGGTGTTAGTGAGGATTGGACAATGTAATTAACATACTTAGTGCCACCACACCGTACACACAAGGAATTCTTGAATTGGAAACTGTGTTATATGTATTTATCTTTCTCCCCCCCCAAAACCCTTTAATGGGAAGCTAATATAGATATCATACTGTTCCATCATTGAATCCCATCGAGCAGAGTTGTATGATTGCTACCACAATCAGTTTCACAATATTCTCTTCCTTTCAGAACCCTTGGACTTCAGCTACCCTTTACTGTGTCCCTGTAATAGCCCCATTTCTTTATCTTTACAAAAAGAGTACCATACCTGCATTCCAGTCAATAAATGGGAGTGAGAGTCTGATAATGACCTTTATAACAAGCTCCCAGACAATTCTCATGAGCAGTCAGGGTTGGCATAAAAGTTCTGCCATTAAATCCCATGATGATCTGTGTGACTTGAGGCAACTTACACTCTCTAAGCCTAAGTTTCCATGTGTGAAATGGAACCCAGACAGTCTGTGTGGCAGTCATGTGCTTATGTTAATTTTATGATTGAAATGTAGGGGTGGAGTCTAGCCTGTTAATCTGGAGATAGCCATTGGGTAGCTGATGAGGCCTCTATGTGGGCATGGTTTTCACCTGACACTCCTGGGAAATCTCACGATATTTCCCTTGTGAAGATGAGAAGCTATCTCCCCCAGTTGTTGGGAGTTAGTTTCAGAGATGATTAACCACAGGCAATACAGAATGGTAGCATCTGGGAGGCTGGAGTAGCCGGTGGAGAGACCACACGGCTTTGCCCTTATGGAGCCAGACCTCTGAGGCTGGGGTGGCCACATGGAGGCCTCTGCCAGCGATGAGTTGCTTCTGCCACCACGGGATGCTGTTGATTGACCCTGAGCCCTGGAAGCGAGGAGCCATGGGAAGACCCCTGTCGATGCCAGGACTTTGTGCCCACTGACCTGTAACTTTGTGAGTCAGAAGGAGACTTTATGGACTGATTTCAGGCATATGGATTAATATCGGACTTGTGACTTTGAGCTGGACTGGGCTGGGATGTTTTCTCAATGTCCTGTTCCTCTTGAATATTAACCCATTCCTTATATCCATATGCGTGGCTTTGAAATTTGTTCCTCTAGTCTACCCGGACTAACACCGTCTGCCTTCAAGTACTAACATGAGATGAGATGAGCCCTGCCTTTAGGAAACGTGACTCTTCTTGGCTGCTAAGATGTCGCTCAGCCTTCCTCTGGGTGGTGGAGGCCTAATTGATGATAATTTATTATTTTTCTTCCCTTCTCCCCACACTCTTCCTTGACTGCTTAGCTCATGTTCATTTTGGGCCTCTGGGGAGGCCACTCTCCTCCACTGATTCAAAATCTCCTTCCCTTGGGGAGACTCCCATCTTGATAACTGTTTGGCTATGGGCTTTGTGCACATTGTGTGTCTAGGAGAAGAATCTAAATGAACTCTGGAAATGAGGGGTGTAAAGATTTGACTAACACCTATTTCCCCCCCTCTTAAATGGTATCGATTTCTCAATTGATGGGAGCACACACGATGTTGATGTGGACAGACCAGGGGGCATTGATAATTGACAATGTGATTTGAGTTGTGCACCTGCTTTTACCCCCTTTCTTTTCTCAGTTGTTCTTCCCTCTCTGACATCCACTCTCTGCCCACCAAGGTTCCTCCTCTCTAATTTTTTAACTTGCTGTTGCCCCTTTGTCAACACATAGAGAGTGGTGGCAGGTCTCTTGTCCTACTTAAGCTAAACCACTGGTTAATTTTAAGCTGGCTTCAGAGGATACGTTTGGTTGAAGGTGTAAAGATTATCACAGGATAATATTTTTTGGGGGAGGAGTTCATCTGCCTTCCATGGCTCCAGAAAATCTAGGGTCCAGGGCACTGTGAGATCCCACTCTGCATTTTCTCCCTTGATCAGGATTCTTGTGTGATGGATCTAAATAGTTAGCCCTGGTGCCTGGCACCATCTAATTATTTTGGGCACACCACAAGGGAGACCTTTGCTTAGGGAGACAATTAACCCCATATTCCATATTCCTTCTTTCATTGTTACCCTACAGCAGTGGTTCTCAAACTGTGGGTTACGACCCCTTTGAGGATTGAAATGACCTTTTCATAGGGGTTGCCTAAGTCCATTAGAAAACACATACTTCTCATGGTCTTAGGAACTGAGACATGACTCCTCTGTCTCCAGGTGGGTCGCCCACATGCAGACATACCCACATATAAGTACCCTGGCATGAAGAGTGTTACCCATGCTACACCATGCTTCAAGACAAAATTTCATTTATTTGTCTTGAGAAATAAATATTTCACCATGTATAATTACATATTGTTTTTGTGATTCATCAATTGCTTTAATTTTGTTCAATTTGTAATAATGGAAATGCATCCTGCCAATCAGATATTTACTTGATGATTCATAACAGTAGCAAAAAGACAGTGATGAAGTAGCAATGAAAATAATTTTTTGGTTCGGGGGGGGGGGGGCGTCACCATCACATAAACAGTAAGAAAGGGTAGCAGCCTGAGGAAGGTTGAGAAACACTGCTGTAGGTGAATAGAGACCTTTTGCTGTGCCTTGGATGGCCATCTGCAAACTTTTAGGACTCCAAGCACTACCCAATGAACTAGGAGGTAGAATGTTACACATTTCACTAGGTCCATTAACTGGGAGACCTCATGAAACTATGACCCTAAGCTTTCACAGGCAGTCTTTCCATGCATTCTCTTTGTGCTATTGTTCTACATATACCTGCCACACAACTTTTTCTAATTCAACTTTTTATAGTGTACAGACTATTGACAGCAATTAAAATAATCAGCCATGCAATCCTACATTTAATTAATGCAGGTTTTTTCTCCCCATCCTCATTAACTTCATTTTCATTCTTCCCTCCCATCCTTGATGAATCTCTAAAATCACTAATAAACATTGGTCTTTATACACTTGCCTTTCTCTCTAAATGAGCTCATTGAATAGTTGCCCTTTTGTAATCGACTTATTTCACTCAGCATAATGTCTTCAAGCTCTATCCATAGTGTAACCTGTATTAAGACTTAATTTTCCCTATTTTCCAAATAGTATTTCATGGTATATATTTACTACATTCTGTTTATTCACCTACCTCATATGCTGATGGGCATTTAGGTGGTTTCCACCTTTGGACTATTGAGCGTGGTGTTTCAATCACTGTTGGCATGCAATTAACCGAGCCTCTGCTGTTGAAAGGTTCAAGTATATTCATAGGAGTGGAGTTGATGAGATCGATGGAGATCCTTCGTAGGGTTTTCTAAGGAGCCACCACAATGTTCTCCCAGGCAACTGGACCAGTTCACTCTCCCACCAGTGGTGAGTAAGGTCTCCAAGTTCCCCACCTTCTCACCCACAGTGGCTACCATGCTTTTGATTTGCGTTTCTCTGATGACTACTGATACTAAGCACTTTTTTTATTTGGTGGTTATTCTTTGAACTCATCCCAGGTCTCAGCCATTGTCCCAGACCCTTGTGGAATAGTTTATTAATCCTACCTACATTATTGTATCCCTATCATTGAAAGTGACACTGAACCAAAGAAAAATGAACTAGTTTTTACTTCACACAATCCTGGCCTTCTAATGCTAGTGATTTTACATGGCCTCTTCTATAGAACTTTTTCCTCTTCCAACTCCTCCCCCTCCTTCTTGAACTTTCCTATATAGTGTGACTCCTGAGAAGTGGTGGGGAAGACCCTGGAGGGTAAAACTTGGGATGGCTGTATAGTTATTCTTGGTGAAGGTTGAATAAGTACCAGCGAACATCTGTTTTGTTGTTGTTGTGGTGGTGGTTTTTTTTAAAGATTGACAGCCTTGAGAATCTGACACAGGGTCATTGTGATTTGGAATCAACTTGATGGCAGTAGGTTTTTAGGTTAACAAGAAGCTATAATTTTCTTTTGGTGGTGATGGTGTCAGGAGTTTGGAAGAATGAGGAGGCATTTGAGGGTGGGTTCTTTTTGAATATTAATTCCGAGGTAGAGAATTTATGGTCTTCACAGCTTGGGGCAGTCCTACAAAGGGAAGGCTCTGGAAATCTTGGTAGATCTAGTAATCTTAAAGGATGTCTAATCCATGGTGGATGAGAACGTAGTGTATGGGAGGCTTGTGAAAATGTAAGGATTATGAAATGTTGCCAAAATCACTGAAGGAGATTTACTGAGCAGCTAAGCTTCAGCCGGAAACTCTCAAGGGGAGCCCTCCTTTCTTGAAGTAGTAGACTGGGGTTGCGTTCACATTTCACTACTGTGCTGAAAGGGGGAAAAGTGGAAGGACTAGGACAACTGTTGGAAAATGGGATACTGTTACATATGCTAAGAAAATAGGATGTTTCCAGAAGAAGCCTCCCAAGCTAAGTAGCCTGTGTCAGAGGGCATGGAGCCAAGGAGGGGAAGCCATCAAAAGCCACCATCCCTGGGATGAGGGAATAACAAGTGATCCAAATTCAGTGGCAAGGGGGGGTGTAGGAGGTCTGATAGGGATTGAACGAGAATTCTGTAACAGAGGGAAATTACTGAAACCCAACTGAAGGATGAGAATGATGGTGGGACAAGAGGAGAGTCAAAGGAAATAGAGGAAAGAACTGGGTGACAAAGAGCATGTGCAGAGGTCTAAATAAAGTCACGGACATAGATCAATATACTTAGATATGATGATGGGAAATAGGCCTATATGCATATACTTAAAGGGTTAGTAGTAAGGCAGCAGGTGGACATGGGACCTCCATTCAAGTACTTACTCAATGTAAGAACACTTTGTTCTATTAAATTGACATTCCTTGATGTCACCTTCCTGACACAATTAATGAAGACAAATGTGTGCACAAACAAATGCGGTGAAGAAAGCTGATAGTGCCTGGCTGTGAAAGATATAGCATCCAGGGTCTGAAAGGCTTGAAAATAAACAAGCGGCCATATAGCTCAGAAGCAACAAAGTCCACCTAGAAGAAGCACACCAGCATGTGTGACCACAAGGTATCAATGGAAATAGCTATCACACATCAAGAACAAAAATTACATCATGGCATGTCCACCTTCCTGATATGATCACTGAAGACAAAGGTGTGCATAAGCAAATGTGGTGAAGAAAGCTGATGGTGCCCAGCTATCAAAAGATATAGTGTCTGGGGTTTTAAAGACTTAAAGTTAAACAAGTGGCCATCTAGCTCAGAATCAACTTCCTCATGGAGGAAGTACACCAGCCAAAGGGACCATGAGGTGTCAAAGGGATCAGGTAAAAAGAATAAAAAATTACATCATTATAAGTGAGAGGGAGTGCAGATTGGGGACTCAAGGTCCATCTGCAAAGGGGATCTAATCCCCTTACAGAAGGGCCATAGTGAAGAGATGAGCCAGTCAGGGCACAGTGTAGCAATTATGAAATATGCATCTTTCCTCTAATTCTAAAGTGCTTCCTCCCTCCCACAATCATGAACTGAATTCTACATTACAAATTTGGTTGGACTGAAGGATGTACACTGGTACAGACAGGAACCGGAAACATGGGGAATCCAGGACAGATGATCCCTTTAGGATCAGTGTGGAAAGTGGCAACACCAGGAGGGAGACTGAAAAAGAAAGGGGGAACTGAATATAAGGATCTACATATAACCTCTTCCCTGTGGTGCAGGCAATGGGGGAGTGGGTGAAGGGGGACCATCAGACAGTGTTCGACAAGACAAAATTATCATAGTTTATAAATTATCAAGGGTCCATGAGGAAGGACAGTGGGGAGGGGTGGGAGAAGGAGGAGCCAATACCAGGGGCTTAAGTGGAAAGAAAATGTTTTGAGAATGATGATGGCATCAAGGGTACAAATGTGCTTTGCATATAATAAGCGTATGGATGGATTGTGCTAAGCATTGTATGAGCCCCCAAGAAAATGAGGTTTTTTTTTTAAAGTCACTGTGCATGCTTCCACCTCATTCACAGACACCTCACAATGCCACTCGTCTTCTTCAGCCCTTTCTCACGAGACTTTAGCACCATTGATATCTTGACAGTGTTCCAATCCACAGAGTAATAAGGAAACATATACTTCTATGCACCTGCATGCCCGATCCCCTGCTTATGCTGCATTCCTCTGGGAAGCACATCCTGTCAACTGTGGTGGGCTTTAAAGTGCAGCTTTTGAAGGGATGGTCTTATTTAGGATAAAAACAGCTATGGGCCTCATAGATAAGCACGTGACACAGTGAGCAGAGCTGAGACTTTGGACGCAACACGGGTGTCCCCCAGGACCTACAATGGCCCTGCTGCATCCCCCTGGGAGACAAAATGCCAGAGAGGCAGCTGTGACCACAGGGGAACGCTTAGATGGCAGCCACACTTCCAATGGTGGGACGTTTAGAAAACGTTCCTTGGAAACCAACTCTCTTTTGTGCAGTCATGACAATACCAAGAGACCAGTTCCCTTTCTCCTGAGATTAATTGCAAGGAACGTTTGAACCATCCTGGCGAGTTTATAAAGGGCTTCCATGGATGCTATCTGATTGGTTTTACTTGGGGGGTGGAGTGTGTGTACAGCTCAGTTGAGAGTCCTTCAAATTCTTGAGCAGCAGCTTGCTTAAGTTCCCCTGTCTCCTTCCCAAAGGGGAGCCATGGAAATGGTGGCAGCTCCTTGGGACATAGTGTCCTAGGTTTACATGTCTTGCCTCATGGCAATATGGGACACAGCAAACTCTGATATTGAACAGTCAGTTTATGCGGGATTTTTTTGCTCTCTCTTTCTCTACCTCTCTCTTTTTCTTTCACTTTGAGTTTTCCAAGCATTCTGTTCTCAATAAGAGGGGTTGGACAAGAATTGGTGCATTTGAGGTATAGTGTTGGTGAAGATTAGTGAAAGGGCCATGGACTGCCAAAAGTTACAGACTAATTTGGGAGGAAGTAGGGCTGAAAGACTCCTTAGAAGCAAGGATGGTGAGACTTCCTCTCATGTACTTTGGGCATGTCATGAGGAGGAATCACCCCCTGGAGAAGGACATCCTGCTTGGTTAAAATAGAGGGGCAATGAAAAAGAGAATGACCCTCAATTAGATGGATTGACACAGTGACTACAACAATGGATTCTGACATAGGAACCCTTGGGAGAGATGGTACAGGACCAGAGAGTGCTCTGTTCTGTTGTATGAAGGGTCTTGATGAATCAGAACAGATTTGATACCGTCTTACCATAACAAGCCACCACATATCTGTCCATTTGTCATGCTGGGGACTTGTGCTTTCTTGTGATGATGAAAGTTATGCCACTGCTTTTCAAATGTTAGCAGGGTCATCCAAGGTGAACAGGCTTCAGGAGAGCATTCAGATGAAGAACAGCGTATGAAGAAGGAATGATTAGTCACTGAAAATATAAACAGCAACAGAAACTTGTCAGATGCCCTGAAAATCTTCAGAATCGCTATAGAACATTGTCATATATAGCACTGGAAGACGAGCCCCTCAGGTTTAAAGAAACTCAAAATACTACAGTTTTCTCAAAATAGGGTCAATTATTTTGACATGGATTGAGTTAGAGCCTTTGGGACCTTCATTTGATGTCAAGGCACTTAAAATGAGAAAAAACAGCTGCAAGAATCTATTAATAACCAGAATGTAGAAGTATGGGTTATGAGTCTAAGAACATTGGAAGTTTCCAGATATTGAATGCATAAAGATTGATATCCTGGGCATTGGTGTGTCAAAATTGATTGGTATTGATTGGTATATCAGACAATGGTATAGTTGACAAGGTCTGGAAATGGCAAATTCAAGAGGAATGGCATCACATTCATTGTCAAAAAGACATTTCAAGACCCATCTTGAAGTACACTGCCATCTGTGATAGAAAGAAATACATATACCTATAAGGAAATACAGTTAGTACACTAATATTTAAACTTATGCCCTGACTGCTAAAGATAGTGATGATGAAAAATTATGCAACATCTTCAGTCTGAAATTGATCAGGCATACAATCAGAATGAATTTGTAATAACTGGTCATTGGATGAAAAATATAGAAACAGAAAAAGGAAAAGTAGTTGGGAACTATGACATTGGTGATTGAAATGAAAGTGGAGGTCACATGATAGAAAGACCAGTTGCAAAGACCAGTGGCTTTTTCATCATAAATACCTTTTGTCAACATTATAAAAGGTGACTCTTTACATGTATGTTGCTGAATGGAAGATACAGAACCAAATCGACTACATCTATGGGAAGAGATGACAGAGAAGTTCAATATGAGGAGTTAAAGTGAGGTCAGGGACTGATTTTGTACCAGATTATCAGCTATGTGTATGTAAGTTCATGGAAGTTGAAGAAAATAAAACAAGTCCATGAAAGGTAAAATACAGCCATCTCCCAACCTGAATATGGAGAACATATCAGAATATAGTTGAATCATTGAATATGAATGTCTGAAGCCCTAATGAGCTGTGGGGTGAAATTGAAAACATCACACATGAAGAAAGCAAAAGGTCATTTGAAAGACAGGAAAGAAAGAAAAGACCAGCATGAAGGCCAAGACTTGGTCTTGATCTTAGAGCAGCCCAAGCAAATGGAAGGAAAGATGAAGTCAGAGCTGAACAAAAAATTCCAAAGGCAGCTTGAGAAGACAACGTCAGGTATTATTATGAAATGTGCAAAGACTTGGAGTTAGAAAACCATAAAGAAGGAATTCATTGGCATACTTCAAGCTGAAATGACTGAAGAAAAAAATCCAAGCTTCAAGTTGAACTATTGAAAGATTTCCTAGGTACAATATTGAATAATACAGGAAGCATCTAAAGAAGATGGAAGGAATACACAGAGTTACTAAACCAAAGAGATGAGTGGACATTAAACCATTTCAGGCGGTAGCATATGATCAAGCACTGCTGGTACTGAAGGCAAAAGCTCAAGTTCCACAGAAGGCATTAGTGAAAAACAAGGTTCCAGAATTCCAAAGAGAATGTTTTAACAAGCCAATGAAGCATTGAAAGTAATCACTCATCTATGGTAAGAAATTTGGAAAACCACTACCTGGCCAACTGACTGGGAGAGATTAATATTTGTGCCCTTTCCAAAGAAAGATGACCCAATAGAATGTGGAAATTATCAAACAAACTCATTAATATCACATGCAAGTAAAACTTTGCTGAAGATCATCCAATAACAGTTGTAGCAGGTTTGTTTGACAGGGAATTTTCAGAAGTTGGAGTCAGATTTGAAAGAAGACATCGGGCAGGAGATATCATTGCTGGCAACTGATTGATTGTGGCTCAAAGTGGAGAATACCAGAAAAATGCTTACTTGTGTTTTATGACTTTGCAAAGGTATTTGATCTGTGGATCAGAACAAACTACAGATAGCATAGTTTGAGACAAATGCCAGAACATTGAATTATGATTATGTGGATCGAGGCAGTTGTGGAAATAAAACATGGGAACACTGCATGGTTTAAAACCAGGAAAGCTGTGTTTCACTTTTCATCATAGTAATTCAATATTTATGCTTAGCAGATAATCTGAGACGTTAACGTGGCATAAGAATTGGAGGAAGGTTTATTAATGCAAGATTTGTTCATGAAACTGATGCACCCTTGCTTGCTGCAAATGAGGACGTGAAGTACTTCTTGATGAAAATCAAGAACTACAACCCTAGATAAGGATTACAACTCAATGTAAAGAACATACAAGTCCTCACAACTCAACAAATGGCATCATGGCAAAGGGATAAAAGACCAAAATTATTTTACTTTGATTGGGTACAATCAATGCTCCAGGGAGCAGCAGTCACGAAACTGAGTGATGTATTGCATTGACTATATCTGCTGCACAAAATCTCTCAAAAGTGTTGAAATGTAAGGATGTCACTTTGAGGACGAAGTGTCTCCAAACCAAGCCATGCAGGGAATTTTCGATGTTTTTTTGGGGGGGCACATGAAAGTAGGGCATGTATAAGGAAGACCAAAGAAGAATGGATGCATTTGAATGCTGGCCCATGTGGAGAATATTGACAGTATCAAATCTGTCTCTGCAGAAGTCATTCTAAGAATGATGCTTAGAAGCCAGTATGGGGAAACTTTCTCACAGATCTTGGTCATGTTCTTCAGGGAGACCAGTCCCTGGAAAAAGATATCATACTTGGTCAAGTGGAAGGGCAGTGAACAAGAAAAATCCTGGTGAGTTGGATTGACACAGTAGTCACCACAATGGGCTCAAACAACATTTGTAAGACTGGGCACTGTTTTGTACTGTTATACATCAGTTTCTGAGTCAGAACACACTTGATGATACCTAAAAACAAGCCCGCTTTGTAACTAAGAGTAAAAAGGTATTTAAGAAATTAGAGAATGTTCTGTGCTTAGAACTAGTTTGCAGTAATATAGCTAGACACATCAAGAAGGTTGATGATCATGGGATCTGTTACGGCACCTCCCTCAAGAAAATGGTGTGAGGCTGAGCATAGTGGTTGTGTATGGGACTGTAGCCCACTTGATTGGAGGGTCAAATCCAGCAGCAAGGCTGGGCCTCCTACTCCCACCACCAGAGGCAGTGATGCCAAAAAAAAAAAAAAAAAGAAAAAGAAAATGGTGTGGAAAACTGAAATCAGTCAGCATAACCAAGCCCACAACTAAACTGAAGAGATGTGTTGGTACTGTGATTCTTCATGGAAACAGTAACGAGTGGTAGCTGAACCTGTACTACCACCAGAAGTCCAAAACAATGGAAATCCCATAGAAGTTCCACCATTGAAATATCTCTAACTAGTTGCCCTACACCTCATGGTTATCCCATCTGGGTCAGAGTACAACAGTGCCTAACATAGCTTTCAGTGGCTGCTTTTTTGCAAGTGGACTATCAGGCTCACCCTCGTCCCCAGTCTACTCTTGGGGCAGGCTAAAGCTTGCACCTCTACACAGACTCCCAAATATCGAAGAATTTTGGAGCATCTCTACCCCATCAGCACACTGCTGTTGAGTTGCTTCTAATGATAGTGACCCTCTATAGGGTCGCCAAGGTTATGGATTTTTTATAGGAGCCGACAGGGCCCTCTTTCACCTGAGTAGAAGCTGGTGAGCTTGAACCACTGACCTTGACCGAAGTATCCAATGGATACACGAAGGCACCACCAGGACTGCTCTGGAACATCTGCAATGTATAATAAACAGGCTAACATTTATGCAAGAATAACAGCAGGAACAGCAAATTAGGGGAATCAAACTTCTGAAGCCTGCCAGAGTTAAGAAGATGTGCCTCCAAGGGCCAGGGTGGCCAGAAGGATTGCCTCTTGGCTTTAGCCACGCTTCCCAAACCAGAGTTGCCATTGCCTTCAGAAGAGGACATCCTCTTCACACGTCACTCTGTGTGCAGCGAACACAACCAGCCAGGGACAGTGCCCTCACTACTTCTTTAAAATAGACCCTCGGAAGGCTGTAGCACTAGCAGAGTGATCCTTGGCGCTGAAGGGTGATGGATTCTGAATGTGCAGTTACCTCTTTTCAACAGTGTATTTGTTACATTTATTAAATATGAGCTCCTTAAATGAAACTTGGGAAACTTAAAAAAAAAGTAAAAAATTTATCTGCCAAAGGCACCACAAAATTGTTTTTCTCTGTCTTCCCCCCCCCCTCCCCCGGGGTGCTCAGTACTTGTGTGTTTGTGTATTTGCATGTTAGTACTTACATTGATTTGGATTTCTAATTTCTTTTCCATAATGAGTTTATAAGTATGAATAGTTAAGGATAGCAATTCACTATAAAATTGTTTATATTTTAAGCCTTATCCAGAGAGAAAGGAACTGCCCCTCTCAAATTCCAGAGATTCTTTTTGTTGGTGGTGGTTTCATTAGTTTCACTTTTCCTCTTTTTCTACCCTTGCAGACCAACATTCTGTGTAATGGGGAGGAAATTAGAGAGTTTTTAAAGCTGTGACCTTTCTCACTTGGTCTCTTTAAAAAAATTTAACTTTGATGATACATTTTTGCTTTCATTTATATATATTTTAAAATGTTCCCCCTTTTGTTTGTGGGGTTGTTACAAAGTAAAACATATCCTCTGTAGTTTCACAGTCCATTTCATCATATCAAATCAGTAGCAATATCCCATTATCCTTCACTTCCCCCCTGTAAGTGGTTCTTTCACGCCCTTCCCCACCCCAACCTCCTCTAGGTTATTAGGTTCAGTTGGCTGTGGTTCTCTCAGATAACACCCTTCAAAACTGTCCTTCATAGAATGACTTCCCATGAGTTGTTTCTCGCTTTAATACTAATCCTAAGAGAGAGAAAAAGAAAAGGTATAAAGAAAATGTCTTGGAAATGATGATAGCAAACCTATGTACAAATATGCTTGATACAATTGATGTATGGAATGTTATAAGAGCTATAAGAACCCCCAATGAGATAAAGGGGGGAATAAAATATTCTTTAAAAATGAAAGAGAGACAATAAGTCACACAGTACTGGTCTCTCCCAGGTCATTTCTTTGTTTTATTACTCCATATGATTGCCTGGGCATCATATTCTCAGCTTACCACTTACCCACACACGCTGAGTCCGTTGTGACTCCATTGCAATCCTCTGTGGTGTTTCCAACACTATAGGTCTCTCTGGGAGCAGCCTCGACTTTCTCCCATGGAGTGGCTGGTGAGTTTGAACCCCTGACGCATGGTTAGCTGGCAAACCATGCAAACTCACAGCACCACGAGGGCTTACTTTTCCAGTTCCTATCTGTACCTGTGTATATCCTGTATTTGTAAGGTAGAATTGGGATCATGATAGTGAAGGGGAGGAAGCATTAAAGAACTAGAGCAAAGTTGTAGGTTTTATTATTGCTATACTGCACTTCGACTGTTTCATCTCCTCCCTGACACCCTTCTGTCAGGGGATATCCAGTTGCCTACAGGTGGGTTTTGGATCTTCAATCTGCACTCCCCAACATTCATAATGATAGGGTTTTTGTTCTTTTGATGCCTGATACTTGATCCCTTTGGCACCTCATGATCACACAGACTGGTGTGCTTCTTCCACGTGGGTTTTGTTACTTCTCAGTTCGATGGCTGCTTGTTTATCTCAAGCCTTTAAGACCCCAGACACTATATCTTTTGATTGCTGGGCACCATCAGCTTTCTTCACCATATTTGCTTATGCATCGCTTTGTCATCAGTGATCATGTTGGGGAGGTGAGCATCATGGGATGGCAGTTTAATTAAACAAAGTGTTCTTATATCGAGGGTGCACATGAGTAGAGGCCCAATGTCCACCTGCTACCTCAATACTAAATCTATAAATATAGATAAACCTTTAATCTGTAGGTTTATAGATAACCTATAAATCTTTAAATATAGATCTATTTCCCCATGATCACACACACGCATCTGTGTACATGCCTGTATTTACACCTCTATAAATGCCCTTTGCTTCCCCTCATTCTTTCCTCTATTTCCTTTTACTTTCCTCTTGTCCCATTATCATGCCTAGCCTTCATTTGGGATTCAGTAATTCCTCTCGGTTACATTGCCCTTGATCAAGCCCTACATGACCTCCTAAACCTTCCTCACCATAGACTTTGGATCACTTGTTGTTCCCTTGTCCCTGGGTTTGTTAGCATCCACTTCCTTTCCCCCACCTTCCTCTCTTTTATGCCCCCCCCCCATCTGTCTGTACCGCTGTTTTCTCCTCCAGATTGTTTATCCCACCTATCTTATCTAGATAGCCCTGCAGAGATAATAATAAGCACAAAAACCAAGACAGACCCCCTCCCCAAACAACAAAATAAAGCAACAACAAACCAATGACACACACACACAAAAGTATGTAAATAGTTCAAGGTCTGTCCGTTGATCTCTAGGAGCAGTTTTCTGGTCAATTTTGATGGAGTGCCACGCCCTGACCCCAAAGTTTATTTTGGCACTCCCTCAGCGCCTCCTTGCTCTGCTCTCTTTGCTGTTCTGTTGCACACACTTAATGCTTTGCCTCAGTGTGGTGGGGTCGGATCAGGTACAATTCTGGCACCATGTCCCCAGTGTTTTCCCCCACAGGGCTAGGGGTCAGGGAAGGATGTTATGTCTTATAATGGGGTTGGCTATATGGTCCTCTCTGTGCATTGGCTGCTCTGAGCAGGGGTATTGTCCTCAAGGCTTGGTGGGTCAGGTTGTGCTCCACTCTCTCTTCCTCTCCCTTCATTGGCTCCCATATGCTCTGATCAGACATGTCCCCCTCCCTGAGCTGTAGTTTCAGATCTGTCCTCTGAAGTAAATACTTCTGGGAGGAGGGGGACTGTTCACATCATACTTTGTACTTCTAACATTTCCAGCAGATGGATCACACAAGGCAAACATGGGAATTTCCAGCATGCCATGTTTACTAGAGCTTGGAATTTCTCTGTCCATGTCTCCTTAAAGTATGTGCCATTTGGCAGGATGATATTTCCTGGCATGCAAAGTGCTATTGTCAGCTTCTGTCCAGGTTAGGAGAAAGCACTAGGGATATGCTCTCATCAAGATTACAGCCTACAAAACCCTATCGATCAAGAATATTTGACCTTGTGGGCTCACTATGAATCTGAGTGAACTCAGCAACATTTAACAAGAGTGAAAACACAGGGGCTGCATATAATCGCGAATCTTGGAATATGAGTTCACACTCCAGTTCTATTTCTAAAAAGCTTGGCGAACTTTGGCCAGTTAGTTATTTGGTACCCTTGAACCACACTTTCATAAAACGAAAATAACAATAGCATTGTTTTCTTAGGGTGTTAAGAGTTTTGAATCAGGTAGTGCTTTTATCACCCAGAATACAGTGCATAGTGAAGTTCAAATATTAATGAATAATTCTCATTCTTAATATTACTATCCCTGTTTTGAATGGAGATATAAAGAGAGATATTGATTGGCATGGATGGCACAAAATAGTACTGGAATAGCTTTAAAACATAAGCACCTTAGAGATAGCGGGGCAGCTATTGAGATTTGTGATTGGTGTAGAGGCTGAATTGTAGAATCTTTGTGGACACACACACACACATAAGTGTAATCATTTTATTGGAGGCTCTTATAGCTCTTATAAAAATGCATACCTCCATTGCCAAGCACATCTGTACATATGTTGCCATCATCCTTCCCAAAACATTTTCTTTCAGTTTGAGTCCTTGGTATCAGCTCCTCAATTTTTCCTCCCTCCCTCATGAACCCTCCATAATTTATGAATTATTATGTTTTTCATATCTTACACTGACCGCTGTCCTCCTTCCCTCATCTTTCTGTTGTTCATCCCCTTTGTGGAGTTGTGGTGCTTATATGTTGATCATTGTGATCTGTTATCCCCCCACCCTCATGGTATCACTACTCCCATTGTTGTTCTTGAGGGGTTTCTCTGTCCTGGATTCCCTATGTCAAGAGCTCTTCTTTATACCAGTGTTTATGCTCTGGTCTAGCTGAATTAGTAAGGTAGAATTGGGGTCATGATAGTGTATGTATGGGTGTGTGTGTGTGTGTGAAGCATTAAAGAATTAGAGGAATGTTGTGTATTTCTCTGGTGCTATACTGTATCCTGGCTGTCCCTTCCTTGTGACTCTTCTATGAAGGGATGGTGGACACATCATTTTTACCAAGGCACAGAACTGGTAGATCACAGAATGAACTCTCCCCTGCCCTCCGCCCCAGTTTGATTGTCTTCTCACTTTGTAGAACACCTTTCAAGCTCATGATAAGTGTTTGACTACACATTGTTGTTGACATACTCCTGTGACATAAAGATCTGGGTCTTCATTCAAGCCTTTTTTTAAGCATCTCTAGATTTGTTTCACAATCACAACAAGTTGTGTTCAAATAAATAATACCAAATTCAATCCATTAGATACATGAAGTGTTGCACAGGTGAATGGGTGATCAAAACGATTCTCTAGAAGTTACACTTTCACTCAGATTTAATTTGTTTTGTGTGTTCTTTAGGTCAGGGTTAATGGAACTCCCTACTAAGTTTTCTTATCATGTTGATAGCCTAACAATGATACTATTATGGGATAGCAAGTTTTGATTTATTTTGTTTAATAGTTCTTTGGCATATAATTCACATAAATTATACAATTAGATAGTTCAATCACATTAGGAAGAGTTGCACAATCAACACCACAGTCAGTCTTGATGTTTTCTTCATCTTTGTGCTCATCATGATTAGTTTCCCATTTCCCCACAGTCTCTTCTGCCACACTCCCAAGGAACATTAATCTAGATAGTCTCTATAGGTTTACCTATCCTGCTTTTCATATACAGAAAATCTTAATGAAACTCCCCTCCTCAAAGGCATACAATTCTCCTTGATATGATTGAACTATTGAATTATGTGATATGCAAATTACTTGCCAATTACTGTTGGGGAAAACACACCCAAAACAACCATAACAAAATAAAACAGACAAAAAACTCAATCCAAAAGAAAGCAGAAAATATTAAAATCTGGAACAAACTTAAAATGTATGAAAAGGGAGATCACATGATATAAGGTGCTAAATTTTAACCTAACTGCATCTGCAACAATCCGCTTTCCAGTGCATTCTGCATGATAGCAAGATTATTCATATCCCTGGCCCTTGGTCAGAAGGGATTCCCCACATATTTATCCCCTTTATTTTAAAAATTTTTATTAAACTATTATAGCTTGAAAATGGACCAAAAGTCAAATATAAAGATATTTCAGGCTAAGCTACCTACACATGTCATAATGAACTTTACAATACTCTTTGACTGAGAGCATGGTTATTCACATCCCTCAGCTCAGATCAGAGTGTATTCAGGCATTTTGCAGAGGCTTAATCCATGTGTGGACCCTGCAAATGGATTTTATGTCATCCATAATTTCATGCAATGTCATCAAAATTTAAGTTCTTATGCCATTCCCTCTTAAAAACTTAGGTTTTGTTATTTACAATCCTTGGATGACACAGGTTGATGTGCCTCTTCCATGTGGACTTAGTTGACACCTCACTTAGATGACTGCTTGTTTAAAAACAAGCCTTTAAGACCACAGGTGCTATTCTTTCTGGTGGCTGGGCACCATCTAGTTTCTTCACCACACTTTTCTATAGCATTTATAACTTCAGGGGTCTCTTCCTGAGGGTGAGCATCAAGCAGGGCCATGTCAAAAGAAATGATTGTTTGTAGATCAGGGTTATAATTAATTGCAAGTCTCAAATATATATATATATATAAAACATTATATATATAATGTTTCTGGTTCACACTACCAATGGAGTGACAATGGAGTGACTACCAATGGATTTTGAGATTATGGACCTTTTAAACCACCTCTTTACCTCTCCCACAAACATTCTTTAGGCTCAAGCCCTCAGATTGTGTTGAGTTTTAAGAATATAAAAGAGCTTCAAAAACTTCCTGGGAAAATGGAATGATGAGATAGTGGAATTTTCCCACAACTCCTCCCACCCCACAAACTTTTCAAAGCCCTCTTATATTTGAAAAGGATACTTGAATTCTGCCTTATGAAAGAAGACACTTACTAAAATCATTATACTTCTAAAAAAGTACAATAAACTCTTGGGGTGGGTGTTATCTCTCCATGTTGTAGAAATAAAATTTTGGTGAATATATTTTGAGATGACCTTGATTTGGCTCATCAGTGTTCCTATATGAAGATGCTTCCACTCTTGTTGACAGAGAATTTGGAAAGAAGCTTATTTGGCAGTGAGTAAACAGTGCCCCACTGGGCTGAGCTGCTAGTATCAGGCCTGAGTTCTGGGAAGGCTGGGTCCAATTACCCTCTAATAAATTTAGCACTGACATGGCACTTAATTGTAAAATGTTTTCAGTTCTCTGAAAAACTCCCCTCAGACGTAGGTTATTATCATTAGCGCCCATTGTCCGCAGAGTGGAGTGTAATTCCTTACGTCCCATGGGGTTTTGGCTTCTTTAGTCAATCCATTCCCATTAGTATTTACTGAGGTGACACTGGGTTGCTTGCCTCATGACAAATAGTGAGGTTAGAATGCCTCGTTCTGTGGTCAGGGCATTGGGACATTGAGACATGGACACGATGCCTTTCTTTTGAGCAAAACAAATAGAAGCAAACAAACCAATTAGCCCTTCGAGCGAGTGCAGAAGATGCCAGGGGCATGTGGTTGGGTTACATAAGGATGATAAAATCAAAAGAGTACCTTCCTAAGGCCGGAGAAACGGGGTCACTCACCATTCTGTACAGTTGAACATATGCGTGGGGTTCTTGCCGTTCATAGGGGCTGGATAAGCTGTCGTTGCTGGTATATTTCTTTCCAGTGGTGAATCAGCCAGTGGACAGCTTGAAACCAACTTGAAAGAGGGGGTCCCTGTGACACCGTGATTAGGTTGTTTGCTTCTAACCAAGAGATCTCAGGATGGAACCCACCAGCCACCCTGTGACAAAAAGAGCAGCCCATCTTGTGTAGGTTTCAGTCTAGGAAGCTGTTTGGACACAATTCTGCTGTGCTCTCTCAGCTGGTTCTGCATTGGAATCAACTTGATGATACCCAAAGAGAGCCTCAGGTGGGAAGACTCATCTGGCCGAACCTTTTCTCAACGCACCTGAAACCTGCCCGGACAGTCTGCTCCCTTGTCTCCCCCAGGTGGGTCTGAGGCCTTTGCAACATCTTGAAAGGGTCACAGGACACAGCACATCCCCCTTCAGATTAAGTGCGAGTCAGGCCTTGGATGGCCAAGGTTCCATTGAGCCACAAAACTAAATCCGAAGTGAGAGGGAGAGAGAGAAAGCTGCAGTGTCAGAGATGCTGCCTGAGGATGCTCCCGACATTGTTTTACCTCATCTTCACAGCCCTCATGGTTAGGGTATCACCATCATAACCTCCTTTTCAAGGAGAAGGAAACAGCTGGCTGGAGATGTGTTTCCAAGGTCGGAGGTCCTATGGGATGGGCGCGTCTGAGCTCTTTCCAGCCAGCATGCCTGCCCTTCTCCAATGCTGACCTGATCACTCGAGGAGGTGACTTGACTACAGGCTGCTCAGCTCCAAAGGAGCAAGAAACAACTTGGATAAGAGGTCTGGAGAACTTTCTAGAGAACACATGATGGAAGTGAAAATTCAGAATCGGAGCAAATAGCTCAGTTTCAGGGAGGAGAGGCTGTTTTCTTTACCGAAGCAAGAGTGTGGACTTGTCAGGGCAAGAAAACAAAAAACAAAAAAACAGAGAGCAAGGAGGAAAGAGGTAGGCTTGTCTTCATAGAGAAGAGAGAAATAGACTCCATAGAAGAAAGAAAGAAAGAAAGAAAGAAAGAAAGAGAGAGATTGAGATTTTGAGGAATAGGTGCTCATAAGGTTTTAAGGCCTGGAAAGTTCAAATGTCATAGTTCAGGCACCAGCGGGAGAATCCTAGCAGTCTTGTCTACTTAGAGTCTTGAAAGGGAATAAATTTTCCTTCAAAATCTCAGTTTTGCTCTTAGGCCCTTCAACTGTTTGGACAAAATCCACCCACAGTAGGAAGACTCATCTTTTAAGCTTAAGAACAACTGGCTTAAAGGCTAGTTACATGTGAGTACGTCATAACAACGGCCTGACTAGATTGTCCCAAACGACTGAGCTCCACCGCCCCAGCCAGGCTGTCACATGAAGTTAGCCACCACGTCCACTAACAGTGGCTTTAGGTAACTGATGAGAGATTTTCATCCAGGAGAGAGTTGGGCATCATCACTGGGCTATTTCAAGGGCCATTCTGCGGGAAAGTTTCAATGAGTTTGTGAAAAACTCCATTTTTCTCACAAGCTTATTGAAGTTCCCTGACCCGGAGAGAGTTGAGGATGGGTTTTTGCTGCTACGTGCGGGCAGGTTGAGGCGGGGAACCTGGAAGGCACCAGTCCTAAGTTCAAGGCTCAGACAGGGAGGGATTTAGATTTCCATGAATGGAAAAGAAGAGCATTGAAACAGAGAAATAGTATGGTCAGCCCAGTGAAGTGGGTAGAGGCCTTAGTGGTTCTGTGTTTTGCTGCTAACTGTAAGGTCAGCAGTTGCTCTGTGGGAGAAAGATGGGGCTTTCTTCTCCCATAAAAAGTTACATGCTTCTCCCCCCCGCCCCCACTTTCATGATCCCAATTTTACTTTACAAATCCGGCTAGACCAGGGGATGTACAGTGGTACAGATAGGAACTGGGAACACGGGGAATCCAGGACAGATGATCCCTTCAGGACCACTGGTGAGAGGGTGGATACCAGGAGGGTGGAGGGAAGGTGGGGTAGAAAGGAGGAACAAATTGCAGGGATCTCCATATAACCTTTTCCCTGGGGTATGGACAACAGGGAAGTGGGTGAAGGGAGACATCAGACAGTATATGATATGACAAAATAATAATAATTTATAAATTATTAAGGGTCTGAGTGGAGAGGGAGAAGAAATATGAGGAGCTAATACCAAGGGCTTAAGTAGAAAGAAGATGATTTGAGAAGCATGATAGCAACAAATGTACAAATGTGCTTGACATACAATGCTTGTGTGTACGGATTGTGCTAAGAGTTGTCTGAGCTCCCAATAAAAGGAGTAAAAATAACAATAATAAAAGCGAGTTATCATCTTGGATACCCTGTCTTCTGGGGCACTGACACTGGGGAGCATGCCCTGTGTCTTCATGAACATACTGGATATTCAAAGACCACGATTTCTCACTTCCTGTGGAAGATATTTGGATATTACAGACAGGAGCCTCTACATGGCTTTCTCTCTTTGATTAATCAATCAATCAAACATAATCCTTGAGAGCCACAACCTGGTTTTACACAGCACAGTGCTTAGCAGATGCAAACAGTCAGCTGGTGCATTTGAGTTCTCTCAGAAGGTGCCTGAGATGAGGATTTGAGAAGTCATTAATGGAGAGGGACATGGTAGGCAATGTGGTGGATGGGAAGAAAATCAATAAAGGTTATGACCTCAAGCCACTTACTTCTGAGCACAGCAGGAGAACTCCAGAGACAACATAGAACTTTCCCCAGATTTATCCCAATGGAGGGGCAAAGATAGTGGGATGTTTACCCACCAAACTCCAGCCCCACCCTTTTACCATGGGTTGCGGACTCTTTTCCACATCATTAACTTTCCTGGGACCAGAATACAGCATCAGAGAGCAGCTTCAAGGTAGGTAGAAATGAATGGCACCAAGTGGAATGGGGAGACCTGGATGGTGGCGGCTTACATATGCAGAGAGGGAAAGAAAATTGTGAACAGATAAGAGGAGTGGAGACAAGACCACACCTGTGCTTCCAGTTTCTTGTCCAGTTTTATGCTGATGTTGCCCCTGCAGGCGCATCCGTCCAGCCTCTCAAGGTGTCTTTGTGTTGCTTCTCAGTCCTTGTATGTGTTTACAGCATCTCCCAAGTTAGTCTCCTTTGCACATTTAATTATCAGGCTATTTACCCCTCCTCCGGATCATCGATGGCAATATTAAGACCAGATCAGACATTAGTCCCCACAGAACCCGGGCTTTTCCGGCCCCCTCTTGACCACATTCTCCCACAACTCAGTGGCCACTTACTGTCATATTGGCTCATGGACTTTTGAGCCATTTCTTGGTCCTTGTCACTAGGCATAACTAAGATCATCTGAGTGAATTTAGCCAGGAACCTTTAAGGAGACACTGTGTCCAATGGGCTCCTCAAACCACACGTTTGCTTTTTCGGTTCGAATTCAGTTCCATCTATTTTTCACTTCCCTCAGCAAGCAGTTCCCCCATGCGAGCACCCCAACAGAAGTTCCTGAGTCCAGCCTTTGTAGAGCTTTCTTAGGGAAACCAAACTGAACCGAACCCTAAACATGTCCAAGGATGCCGCTTTACTTGGTAATTGCAACAAGCTGGTGAGGCGCATGGAAACAGGGAGGGTTTCATTTTAGGTTGTTGTCAGGTAATGTCACAGTTTCAGTGGCGACTCATGTGACCGAGTTGAACTGTCGCACGGGCGTCCTCGGGGCGATTGCCAGGCTTTTCTTCCCTGAACCTGCCCAGTATGGTCATTCCACCTACTCTTGGGTTGTTGTTGAACACATAGCCATTGCACAGCTGGCTGGGGCTCCTTGATATATCTTATGTGGCTGCTTTATGCATCAGAGATGCTCTGGTTGTATGGTGGTTATATATGAGGCTGCTAACCACAAGGTCAGTCATCCAAAACCACCAGTTAGGAGAGAGATGAGGCCTTCTGCCCTCATAAAGGGTTATGGTTTCAGAAACTCAGAAGGGCAATTCTACCCTGCCTGGTAGGGTCACTGTAAATCAGAATCCACTTGATGTTTAGGGATTGAGTACCGATATAGGAATCCTCCAAAGCAATTGAGTAGGATATTCTGTTTTATTTTAATTGAGTTTAAGTCCTGGTTCTGTTATTGACTTATTCTTACCCTAGTGCAGGCTGGGTCGGCACACAATGGCTCTTGAGCCAAATGCGGCTCGTGGGTGGTATGCGTGACTTTGACATAAAATAGAATATTTAAAAAGGATGTTATTCAGGCAACGGTGATTTCATTTGCTTGTTAAATATATATTTAGGGCTTTCAAATTTGAAAATTGTTCTGAGGGACAGGATCGGGTCTTCAGTCTCAAATGTTTGGCCATCCCTGCCCTAGCGGAAAAACTACAAGGAGAGTTTTCTTTCAGTCTACTTTACCCAGCACAGGAAGGAGTCATGTTAGTCCAACTCATTATAGTCCATCAAGTGTTTCCTCATACTCCCAAATGTCACAAAAAATTATGAAAGCAGTGTTTTTTGTTGTTATTGTTTTGTGTTTAAGGCACGCTGATGGCTGAAATGTGTGGAATTTCCAGGCTGAGAATGAGGAGATAGGCCTGAAGATGTCTTCAGCAAGGGGTTTCCTTATTTGCGGCCTGGAGACACTGGGTGAGAAGAACATTTTAGCCATCCCCTTCTGAAAAATTGTTGCAAATCCCGCAGCGTGAGGTTTTACTCGGGCCACACAGGGTTGCTCCCAGTCAAAACCAACCCAAGGGAACCGGAAGATGGAGGCTAGACTCCTCAGGGGATCTCAGAATCATGTGCGCATCTTTACAGGTACGCGCCCATGCTCCACCACTGCGTTTCTCCACGTCTCCACGGTCCAAATCCTGCCCTCAAAAGGGGCAAGGATCCCTTTGAGGCAACGACCCGCTAGGGTAATAGAAACCAAGTTTGCATGCAGCCGACGGAGGGCTTCCTCTGCCCACAGACCCATACCTCCAGGTAGGGGTGGAAGCAAGCGGGCCAACTCGGCCAACACAGTGAGGGTTCTGACGTGAATCTCCTCCCCTTTCCCAGGCTGGCATTTCAGTTGCCCCTTCTATAGCTTAACACCTTCCGGCTTCTCTTAACTATGTTGATCACCAGTTCCAACATAACCCATGCCATTCCATTGGCAGATAGAACTACTTCATGAATCTTTCTGTTCATTCTATCTTTTGCCCTGGCTCCCCCCCCCCCTTTTTTCTGACCTCCCAGGGCTATTCAGGAGCCCTCTTGTCTTTTTCCCACAATGCAGTTCTCAAGTACTTGAATGATGTCTCCGGGGCCTCCCCAGAGATTGCTTGCCGACCCTACTTCAGTTCCCGTATCCTGTACTGACACCATGTGGTTTTTCCTCTTCCCCCCACTGGGACAGCCTTGCCTGGACACCCTTCTGTACTGCAAGAGCCCCCTTACCGAGTCAGTCACTGGATCTCAAGCCAGGTGTACTCTAACATTTGCAGTTGATTTTTAACTCTTTTAAAAAAATCAATCAAGCAATCAGCCAGTGTTTATGTCCCTTAAAATACTCCACGTATAATGACTTAAAGATAAACTTTGATTTTGGTACAAGATCCAGAGAGACCTGGGGATGTAGCCGTGGATGCAAGCGGAGGAGAGAGGGAAGCCACTTCATTAACTCGCAGTTCTCTTAGCGCTCATCATGGAGGCAAAGTACGTTTCTGAAAATGAGGCACAGATATGGAAAACTGCAGTTTTCAAGGTTGGGGACTACTGCTGGAGTTGGAGCACCAGTTGAGTCAGTGGCCCCAACTTGGTAGTCATTGTATTCTTCACTGTCCAATGCAGACCAAAACCCAAACAGAACTCCCTGCCAGGGGAGGCGATTCTGACTCCTGGTGACTAGACAGCGAAGGGTAGAACTACCCCAGTGCTTTTCAGAGACTGTAACTCTTTATGAGAAGAGAAAGCCTCATCTTCTTCCCGCAGAGTGATTGGTGCTTTTGAACTGCTGATCTTGCAGTTAGCAGCCTAACACACATAACTACGATGACAGCAGGCTTCTGCATCCCACTCTTACAGGGAGCAATTATAAAGTAAAAAAGAGAGAAAGAAAGAAATGACACTGGAATCCAGGCCAGAAAATCCCCTTAGGACCAGCGGTGAGAGGGACGTTAATGGAAGGGTGGAGGGAAGGTGGGGTAGAATGGAAGAACAGATTGCAAGGATCTACATATAACCTCGTCCCTGGGGGATGGGCAGTGGAGAAGTGGGTGAGGGAAGAAGTTGAATGGTGTAAGATATGGCACAATGATAATAATTTATCAATTATCGGGTTCATGGGGAAGGGGAGAGCAAGGAGGGAGGGGAAAAATGAGCAGATACCAGGGGCTCAAGTGGAAAGCAAGTGTTTTGAGAATGAAGAGGCAACAAATGTACAAAAGTGCTTGACACAATGGATGATGTGTGGATTGTGATAAGAGTTCTATGAGCCCCCAATAGAATGATTTTTTTAAAAAGCAAGAAATGACAATGTCATGTAAGACTGTACCTGAAAAGGCAATCGGATACTAATTTGATGAGCTCTTAGCCCATAAGGGTGTGTCTTTTTTATATGTGCACTTTTGAAAATGGAAGAAAAAAATTCACCTTCCTGGAGTATTGTGGTCCGCTCCAATCTGAGTGCTTTTGAACTGAACTTGTAAATGGCTCTGTTTTGCAGACAGAATACCATTTTTACCCGAGAGACTGTTAGGAAAACGGCAGGTATTTGGGTTTGCATATTTGGCAGACATTTTCTTTTCTTTAAAAAAAAAAAGCCTGCCACTTTAAGGAAAATAACAGACAGCATTTGTTGTCTTTGATAAACAAACAGACAGACAAACACCTTGAGACTTGAAGTGAAGATTAGAATTTTGGATAACTTTTATCTCCCATCATGAGCTTGACAGTTTTGTTGTACTTAAAAAAACCTTTGGGCGTAGGGTTGGTGATATAATAAGTAATAATTTTTGATATTGTGTAATTATATATGTCAAAGTTTGATAGATCTATATAACACTTTTCAAAATACAAAAGCATGATGATATGAGCCATGCATGGGACAAAAGAACCACTAACTATGCAAGAGGGGTCAGTAGATTTTAATGTAACATAAACATTTCACTGATATGGCTTTGCATTCTATATTGTAACTCACCTTTAAGAAATGATCCCTGTCCAGTATTGGGTAGTGCCACAGAAGAATGTTCACAATTATCTTAGAAACCTATGTAAATACTTTTCCATCTTCCAGCTATGTATCTGTGAGTTCAGATTTCTTAATTTACATCACCCAGTACAACATATTAGGACAAATTGCTTTTAGAAGCATTCATGATCATCCAATTGTCTTCCATTAACCCAGATACTAAAGAGATTTGCAAATGTATAAAGAGTATTATTCTTCCGACTGCTGTTGTTTGGGAAAACAGAGTATATTTTATTAATATAGATTGTTTATGGTAGCACACAAAGGGTCTACTAATGTAGCTTTAAAAAATAATAAGTATTTAATATTCTCTCAGTTTTGATTTCTAATACAATAAATACTAAGAGATACCCCCCACATAAGCCAAAGTTGTTGACATCCTCAACACACTTTTTAAGGAATGAAGAGATCCCCGTACCCCAAAATTTTGAGAACCACTGACTGAAGACTGTGAGAGGTGGATGACTAGTAAGGGGTGAATAGGAGATGGGCACCCATAAATTGGCATTGTTGTACTGGATGCTAAAAAAGGTGCATGAAACAGAGAAAGTTGGAATTACCAGAGCAGGTGGCAGGTAGACTTATGAAATTGCTGGGAAGTGGAAAGATTAGGGAGGGTGGAAAATATTTAGACAGAATTCAGAAAAGACACTAAAGGAATAAAAAACAGAATCTATGATAAAAGTTAAGAGAGCTTGTATTATGAGATTTGTAGTTGAGAGAATAAGAATTTGAGTGTTCTACTATTAATGCTCCTTTGTGTTGATAATTGAAGCCTTAATCTGTAGCTCTCTCTGTCTAGGAGTCTCTTGACCTGTCTGAATATCTCTTACAGTTTCACTACCTACTAGACGCCTTGACTTAACAAAACATTATATAACCTTTCTGACTCTTACAGATTTTCTGCATAGCTTCCTATTAGTGCCTTATAGTTTTTACTTCCCCACTGCCCCTTGAATAAAGCACAAGAAAGTTTCTAAAATGTTAATGTTGTTTTTCTTTATTATTCAAAATTTCACAAAACTCTGGTTTTTAAGAAATCAATGTACGAAATATTTTACAAAATTTAACTTTAAAATTTTTCAAGAGTTTTATTGGCATGTAATTTACATATCAAGCAATTCAATAGTTCAGCCAAATCAAGAGGAATTGTACAGGGAGGGAAAAAAGAGGAGCTGATTCCAAGGGCTCAAATAGAGAGTTAATGTTTAGAATATAATGGCAACATAGGTATAGATATGCTTGACACAACTGATGTATGGAGTGTTAAAGGAGCTGTAAAAGACCCCAGTAAAATTATTTTTTATAAAGAGTAGTTGTACAATCATCAGCACAGTTTTAGAACATTTTATTCATCCTTTATTTATATTGCTTCATTTTCATTTATATTGCTTCATTTTCCCTCAACCCCTTTTTTATGCCTCCAAGGACTGTAAATTTACATATCCTAGATTTTATATAGAAAAATGTTAAGAGACAAAAACTAACAAGGATAAAATCAATAAGAAAGAAAGCAGAAGATACTTAAAAAGTAGAACAAACTTAAATGGATCACAAGGGATCAAATCATAGGATGCTAAATTTTACCTTAACTGTATCTGCAACAATTCACTTTGCAGTGCATTCTTTTATTAAAAGTTGGTATATTTATTATTACTTTTCCAAATGATTTACATATCAAACAATTGAATAGCTGACTCATTCAATCATATCAAGGGGGAATCGTACAATCACCACCACCTCTACCCTAGAGTATTCCTCCTTCCCACCCACCCCCAGCCCCTGGGTTGATCCAGTGCATTCTTCAGATGGTTTTATATCACCATTTTTCCAGCTGAAGACATCAAGCCACCGAGAAGTTAAATAATTTCCAGGGTTCAAAGAGAATCAGTGGCAGTGCTAGGACTTGATCTTAGAAAGGTTTGATACTAAATGTGCGTGACCCATGGATGGATGGATGGTTTGTGATAAGAGTTGTATGAGCCCCCGATAAAATGATTTA
Source organism: Nesogale talazaci (assembly GCA_004026705.1). NCBI lineage: Eukaryota > Metazoa > Chordata > Mammalia > Afrosoricida > Tenrecidae > Nesogale > Nesogale talazaci. The sequence goes on along the minus strand of PVJH01000496.1, from coordinate 167,269 downwards.
ACAAAGAAAAAAAAGACTTAATGGTACAAATTCCTCCCAAGTAGAGATTGTCATCAATGATAAACTCTCCATTGTTTTCAGCAGGAAAAAAAAATCATTAAAACTTAGTTTAACTTGGCATGAAATAAAAGATGTAGCAAAAAAATTACCATTTTCTTAAAAGACCAAATAAGATGTTTATTCCTACAACAGCTATAACAACTACAAAAGAAATGTCTGATACTAAGTCCATACTCTTTACTTATCTCTATGGCTTTATCAAATTTAGAACCAAATCTTGACTTCTGGCACCTTTAGGCAATGATAGTCTAGTTTTAGCCCTATGAATCTTCATGTTGTGAGCTTGAGGTTATCTTTCAGAAAAAAAGAAACTGCCTATTCAAAATGATGGCTGAAATAAATTAGACTAAGCTACCTAGAGATCCCCAGCATCTCAATTGCTCTTCGATTCTATTGACATGAACTCCTGGATGTGGGACTGGAGGCATTACTTCACTTGCTCACCCTTAGGAGGAAGTTACTAATCAGATATCTTCTCTGGTTTTAGGCGTCTATAAAAAATTTTGTCTTCACTTTTCTGGCTCACAATAAAAATCTATGCATACCATCTAAGTAACATTTCTACTCAGTGACTTTTATGGATTCCATTGGAAAGTAGCTCACATGTGTCAATGGAAGATCCAACTTCTTGATTTGTATTTGATGTTAATAAAGATTGTATAATCCATTTACTTTAAATGGCATTTTGGGTCATGAGTGATATCGAGCAGAAAGTCTTCATTTTCAAAAGCCTATACAGTAAAGAACTAGTACCAGGTTTAAAAATGAAAAAGAAAGAAACATGAAGAAAAGGAGAGAAAATAAATCCCAACCATCTCATACCCCAATCTTTTCTAAAACACACATGGAATCTCTTAAATGACATTTGTATCAAATTAACTTGGGTGGTCTGAGCATCATAGAGCATGCAGAAAGGGTTCCCATAAAAAGCTAATTTAAGAAAGTCGCTGGGGCATTGACAATAGAAGCAACCTGTTCTGTTGTTGTCAATATGTTTTCTTTTAGGGAAACGTACTCTTTCCTGCCCATGCTGAAAATATCTGCAGCTCTCCAAGGGTGAGTCTTAACATCTTCATGGGTGGCTCTCAATGGCTGCCATTTTTACCATGTGTAGAGCGATAGCTTCTCTTTATCCTTCTTCAAATAGTATAATGATTAAAATACTGTCAAGTAGACTCAGATGTGTGCTTTAAAATCGAGAAGCACTCAAAACGTATCAATTTTGTTTTGCAGGCAAATAGGAGTTGAAGGAAACAATACTCTGGAAAATTTCATTTATTACACTGCTCTCTAAAATATCCAAGGGGTGGTGGTGGACCAAGAAGAGAGATGCTTTCCAATAATAGCTTGCTCTGAGGGCAGGTGGGAGAGAGAAGAAGGAAAGCGAAGGGTGGTGATAGATTGATGATGAGTAATCACATCATCTCTCAGCAGACCTAGTTTGCTTTTTTTTTTTTTACAGTAGCATATTTCCATAGTTTTATTTTCATTAAACCCATCAGGTAAAGAGATTTACAGAAAAGATGCATCTTTTCATAGGTGAAGCCATCAGACTTCTAGGGCACCAGTTTTTGGTTAATGACACTTCACTTGGACCTCTGCCTCATCATCAACCTTTTTCTTTTTGGCCTCCAAATCCACCTCTTCTGCCATTAAGCCCTTATCAATTCACACATCGAAAGGTGAGCTTCACAATTGCACACCCACAGCTGCAAGCGATGACACAAGCCAAGGCAGGTACCACCAGAAAAGCCTGCTTTGTCTTTTGAAAGTCTAACAGTGCTGAGCTCAATTAGAATGTCCATGAAGGCTTAAATCAAAACCACCAAATTCATAAAACATAGTTTACTTCATCATGGGACAAACTTTGAAGACTTTGGAAATTGGGTGCCTCGCAAGAGCAAAGTGTAGATTCTTGATTACTTCTGGTTGCATCATACATTTCCCATCCAGGTAAAATGTTGGTCCTGGCACCATCCTATCATTCAATGAGTATGTTTGAAATTTTGAATACCAAATATTTAATTTTGAATACCAAATATTTAATTTCACGGGTGCTTGAAATCTCAAGAGCACAAGTTTCTCTATTGACTATTAGCCATATATTTCAAAGGAAAGGCAGATTTCGGTTACTAATATTAAACATTCTTTCAAACATGATATGCTAGACTGTTATAAGTGTTTTGCTTTCATTAGTCTCCTTGACTGTTATTCAAAACTCTAGATATGACTACTCATCCTCAACTCTAGATGTCAGAACTGTAGACATGCCCAGCTCTAGACATAACAACAACTCTACAATTGTCTCCATTTTACAGATGAGAAGATCCATAACACCTAGAGGTCAAATGTCTCACTCTCCTGTGGTCACTTTATAAGGGGTGTGATGGGGGTTTGAACTCAGAGACGTTGTCTCCAGTGGCTCTAAAGCTTTGGGGGATTGGGAGCTGCCCACTATTTACTCATCATTATTGTTAGGTGTCATCCAGTAGGTTCTGACACATATGATTGTCGGTTCGTGCTGCATCCTCACAATGGTTCCTATCTTTGAGTCCATTGCCTCATCCGCAGTGTCAATCCATCTTTTTGACAACTGGGCTTAGAAGGTTGGAAAATAGCACTCTGATGCCATCTTGATCTATTGGCTGGCTGCCGCTGAGAAGAATAGGTATTTCTCGAGGCCCCAAGCTCTCCCCTTCAGCGGGGTCGCTTTAGAGGGCCCTGGGTGATCCTTGTTTTGCTTCAGTGTACCTTAAGGAAACTTTTGTCTGGATGGTGACTGACTTTTCATATCCTCTGTCTAGTTTGAGATGGGTTAGAGTCCCGTGGGGCTTTTGGTTGCATTGCAAATTCTGCCTAGTCCCCCTTCTGATTCTATACAGTGGGTGATGGCCTGGGAGTGTGCATTTGGGATGAGTGGCTTTGTTTGAGGCAGGGTGTCCACAGAACACATGGGAGGAGCTGTGCCCCATTATACAAGAGTCCTGAGGCACGTGGTGCACAGAGCAGGTCCTCTGTGTGCGCCAGCATTGTTTCTCTTCTTTGTTTTGCTGCAATCATCTAACTGTGTGTTGTATTTGCAAACAGGGAACATTGTACCTCTTTTGCCTCTCTCTTCAGAGTGCTACGACAGCACTTTGAAAACATCAACATGCTATACGAATATGACATTAGTATTCATTGTTTCTTCTGAGTTTTACAAGTACTGCCAACTTCACATATGCACTGCTAATAACCCACTTTTAAGTTGTGTTGACATTTAGGTGATTCTTAATGGACTTGAGTGATGTCATTTAGGGACTCTCCGAGGGGTCTGGCTGGACTTGTGGCCATAACAAGGGATGGATTAAAATGAACTGGTAATGATTGAGGTTAGTGGAGGTCAGATCAGGGTCAGAGTTTGGGGTGTCCTAACTGGATCTTTGGTAGCAAGTGTTCAGATTCAGGACTGGGACATGCAGCTCAGTCCTGGAGCCTGTGGTTCCTGGGAGACTGGGGCTCCTGCATAAGCAGGCACAACTGGAGTCACGTGGAGGAGAGTGGAGCCCTCTGGAGCCAGGGGATGGTACATAAAGCAGCTGTGTCTGCCTCTTCCAACTCTATATAGTCTGACTGGAAGGCAACCCTGGCCCTCCTGCTCATGGACCCTCACTTGGTGGAAAAGTCAAACAAAGTTCTGCTTTAGCCTCTAGCATGGAGGAAACCTGGAAACACAAAAACAAAACACAAAACATCATGTGTGAAGTAAGTGAAGTGAGTCCATCACAAAAGGACAACTTATGAGGGTATCATCCTACTACATAAAAGATCTACAATAAGCAAAGTAGTATACCAACATTTGTGAGAGAGTGGTTACCAGGGTGGGCAAGAAGGAAGGGGAAGAGAAGCTCATAGATTAGGGGACACCTAGCTCCCAGGAAGGGAGATCTTAAAACCCAATAATGGTGGTGGTTGGCCAGCACTATGAATATAATGAATGACACTCAGTTGTACATGAGAAGCTTGCTGAAGCAGCAAAGGCTTTGTTATATGTACATATGTGTGTGCGTGTATGCCACAATGAAATGAATATTGTCTGCTTACTTAAAATAGCAGAAAGTAGGCTAAAGCCATACTATATAAGTAGAAGTTCCTGGGAGATAATCCCCCAAAGACCAGAATGATTAAACTGGATCATGGGCTCGTAGAACACCAAAGGATCACATTCTTCTGAATTGCAGTGAGGTATCTGAGGTCCCATGTTCTTGATATTGCTGTGGAATCAAGAAAGAGTTCATATTAGCAGAGATCACAGAGGAGATGTTCAAGGCAGTTTGGGCCCGATGTTTGGCTTCAGACCAGGAGTTGAATTTTTATGACTATTGGAAAGAGACCTTGCTCTGCACAGCCACCACGGTACCAGTAGTTAGGATGGCTGCAAAAATAAGCATCAAAATCTACTTGAGGATGGTCGAGAGGCATGTGAATTTATACATAAATTATTTCACAAAAACTTCGGCTCCCTAAGAGAAGCCAGAAGCCTGGGCCAACTAGGATTCATGGGCGACTGTCTTCTCTGCAAGCAACAGATCATAGTTGGTTGAGTTCCCTTTTGAGGTCTCCGGGCCTGATCGAGGTCCAAAGGAAGGACTGCATGTGTTGGACCTTTTCTGAGACATCACACCCCAAGGTTGGAGGGCATCCTCTCACCCCAATGGTAGAATGGCGAAGGACAATGAGCCCCTATCCCCTCAGGGCAAATAGCCATGGACGGGCACTCAATCACTCAACAACTCCCCAGGTTCCACCCTGTCCACTATTTCCAGGAAGTATAGACCCTTTGCTATGCTGTGAGGACAGTTGATTGACAGTGCGAAATGTCTACACCATTAAAGACATTTGTACAATTTACATAAAAGCAATGGGTGCAAACCTGCTTCCATACAAAACCCCAGACTTTGCAACCTAAATCCTTCCGGCTGCTGGAAGGAATTTCTCTCTGTAAAGCAGCAGGACAATCTACTGGGATTGAGGAGGAAGTGTGACTCCCCTTTGCTTTCTGTCCTGAGTCCTTCTTGTTACTCAATTTCTGCCAAGACTGGGAGGGATATCCAGTGCCTAACATGATTCTTCTCTTTGTCTGCATAACCCCTTTCTTGTCTCAGATTTCAATTCTCTGCAAAGTGTCTCAAGGGCAATGGCCATAAAGAATTCACCGGAAAGCCAGGATAGTTATTAGAGGGTAATGTCTTGTCTCCCTCCAGAAGTCTTTGTGGTTAGAAACAGTTGTGCAACCGCCATGAATGTATCTCCAGTGGCCATATTTCAGCCATTGGAAAGTGTGTGTGTGTGTGTGTGTGTGTGTGTGTGTGTGTGTAAGAGAGATAAAAAAAAATAAGAGAAAAAGGGTTCATTTTTAAAGAAGTTTCTCATGGTACCAGTATATAAGACTGGTATTAATTGCACAACATTGTCTACTCATCTATTTAGTTCTTTATTGTACTAAGCATACCTTCATGTGGTTCTGCAGTGAAACCTGTGAGAACAGGAACTCAACCTCCTTGTTTTTCTGAGCCTCACACATTTTTCAGTGTGGACAGGCTGCAGTCACCACTTTTCTGTTGCTCTATTCATGGGAAATGTTTACATTTTCCTTCTCTGACAGGTTTCTGCCTGGCACATGGGTTACTGCCCTTCCCCTGATAACATTACCCTGTGTGCTACAGATACACCAATAGCCCAGACTCTAGAACCCAGCCAGATCAATGGTTTGACACAAGAATACCTGCTCATCTCAGAGAGCTCATCTGCAGTTTCCATAATAATCCCTCCATGGATTATTGTGTAGTATAAATTGCTGTAATATGTAGGATCTAAACAGGACTAAACGTGTTCCAACACAACTCTAGGTGTAAAGAAGACCTAAGCAAAAAACCTAGACCTGCTGCCACTGAGTCCTTTGGGACTTACAGCAACCCTGTCGACCTTTGCTGCTGTCAGGGGGGTTCTGACTCCAGCCGACCCTATGCACAATAGAATGAAACACCGTCCCCCACCCCTTGCTCTTCTGTTTGAGCCCATAGCTCTTTGCACCTATCTTTTCTGATGATGAAAAGTTGCCTGAGACAACTATGCAAAATATTTTGTATGACATAGGTATTATTTTGCAGCTTGACAAGCTTTTTAAAAAAATCAATTTATTGGGGGCTCATAAAATTCTTATCACGATCAATATGTACGTCCATTGCATGCAGATCGCATTTGTGCATTTGTTGCCATCATCATTCTCAAAACATCCTCCTTCTACTTAGGCCCTTGGTATCAGCTCCCCATATTCCCCCCCCCACAAGAACCCTTAATCATTTACAAATTATCATTATTTTGTCATATCATACACTGTCCTATGTGTCCCTTCACCCACTTCCCTGTTGTCTGTACCCCAGGGAGGAGATCACATGTAGATCCCTGCACTTGGTTCCCCCCCTTTCTACCCTACCTTCCTTCCACCCTCCCGGTATCACCACTCTCACCACTGGCCCTGAAGGGATCATCTGTCCTGAATGCCCCATGTTTCTGGCTCCAGTGTACATGTTATGGTCCAGCCACACTTCTAAGGTAGAACAGGGATGGATAGTGGGGGTGGGAGTGGGGAGAAAGAAGCATGACAAGCTTTTAATGGCCAAGAGTTGGGATTTCCTAATCTATTGGGAAGTTGATTTTATAACACCTCAACAGGTTAGGAGCCCTGGTGGTGTCCTGGCTAAGAGTGGGACTGTGACCGACACGGTCATTGGAAACGACCCAAGGTTGCAGGGAGAAAGACAGGGCTTCCTCCTCCTGTAAGCATTGATGGTCTTGGAAATCCCCCAGGGGTCATTAGGAGTTGACATGGACTCAGCAGCAGTGAGCTTGCTTATTGTTTAACAGGTTTTTAATGTTATGAATTTTGCATCAAATCTGTAGAATTTAGAACTGATTCTAGGGGTGGATGGTAGCAAACTTTATGATTTTAGCTAATGTTTCTTTCATAGCAAGAAAGTCACCAACTTCTAAACCAAATGAAAGCAGTTGCCATCAAGTTGATTTTGTCTGGCAGCTCACAGATGGAGTTACATGCTTTGTTCATCCGTTCAGTCTTTCATGAGGGAAAAAACCCCACAAATGAACCCTGGATTCCAAGGTATGCCTGGTGTTAGAGAAAGATTCATAAGACCCAGTGCTTCCTACTCATGTGCTGATCAATAGAATGATGATGTCAGGTCATAATTGAAACAAACAAGTGGGGGTGGTGGAGCCCAAATACAGGAGCAGTCAAGATCTGTGAAAAAGTGCTCATAATTTTCAGCAGAAATATTATAGAACCCCAGGGGTGGTCTATTTTATATAAATTCAAGTGTGATGATTTATTTCAGTTTTATTATGCTCACCCCTTTTTCATTATTTTTATGATCTTCCCAAACTCAAGATATTCTTAGGAGCAGGCGATTTCTTTACATGTTGAAACTCTTTGGTAATTCCCTTCCTTTGAACACTTTCAGATGAATATTAGAAAGGGATAGAGAAGTTATGGATGAGAGAATTATAGAGCTAAGGAAAGAGAGAAAGATGCCATTCCAGAATTCAATAGTCTCAACTCCAGTCAATTAAATTAACAGTGGAGCAGAATGAATTGAAAGCGAGATTGCTTACACTACTCTCATCTGGTCGAATTCCTCCCAGAATTCCTGTTTCCATGAATATTTAACTTTCCTAGACTCAGGATGATTTTGATATCTTTCTTGAGGAAACCCATCCCATATACGTTCTGAAAAACACAAATGCAAATTAAATGAACACCCCCTCATATTGAACCCACTTATATTGAATCCCTGTGTATGGCAATCAAATTGAAAATCCAAGTCTATTACATGCATATGTAATATTTCTAGAGTATATCAAATTTCATCCTATATCGAATTTTTTTCCACAGGTCCCCAGAAATTTAATATAAGCAAGTTTCACTCTATTTGAAAAGGACATGATGCAATATAATGTGGTTTTCAATGAGTAGAAGTCTCGGTAATTCAATTTATGTTTTCAGAACTTCTTAAAGGCAACTCGTTTCCTAGAGACCTCAGATCTGAGTTCAGTTCCAAGAATCTGACTCAGGCAACATCTCTTTTGGCTCAAAAAACTGGGGAAACGAGCTAATTCTAGTGATGTTGTGTACAGTGATTTTAAAATTCCTCATGCCACAATCCAGTTGTGGAGAGAAGTGGGGGGGGGGGGGGGGTGTTCAGGGGTCCAGGTTAACTAGGTGTTACCATCCTCTGGTGGTAGGACTTGTGTCTTTCTACTCTTTGTCTCCCCATCACTGAACCCACACAGAATAGGTGACTAAGGAGAAGAGGCTGGATTAGTAAATCAATGTTAGGGCCACAGTCATCCCAAACCCCAAACGAAACTCACTGTCATCTAGTCCATCCCCACTCACAGTGACTCTGTAGGACAGACTAGAAGAGCCCCTTTGTGTTTCCTAGACTTTATAGCTTCTTCTTTTTAACTTTAAACCTTTGTAAAAGTAAAGATTGACAGTAGTTTTACACCAGTTATTGTGGAAGAACTGGTGGATTTGAACCAATGACCTTATGGCTTCTAGCTCCATGTGTAGCCCACTCAGCCACCAGAGCTTCTTTACAATGGTTGCAGATACAGAGTAAAACTTAAAATCCATCACCTACTGCTTTCACAAGACCAGTGATTCTTTTTTCATCTATACCTATAATTTGAATTTTCCTTCAATAATCCCAAATTACTTTCCATGGCTTCACTCTTTCTGCAAGCGCTCCTAATATATATGTATATATATATATATATTTAGATTACAAATCTGTGCTTCTAGTTGGTTCTCATTTTTCTGCACACGTAGCTATAGGGCGCGTAATTCTGATTATGGTGATTGTTAAATGAAATGTGTGGTTGTAGCCTGTGTTCAGCATCCCCTGAGTGGTAAACCGGGCCTGTGACAAATGAGATGCACTCATTTCAGAAATTCCATTTCAAATCTTGGAAAGCACCCATTAAAAATGCTTCCTCGTCCCGCTCTGTCAATCTTCCCTGCACCTGTTAGCATGTTTAGAAAATGGCTCTTTATAATTCCCTCATCTTATTGCAAGTGGAAAAAAATCACAAAAGTAATTCCAATTATTCAAGTTGTTTTGTAAAACATAAAATTAAGAACATATCCTATAATAAGCACTAATAAACTTAGCAATTTGATATAAATAAAATATAGGTTATTAAAGCATTCTGATGGGATGGGAAAGAGCTATAGTCTTGTGTAATTATCCTTGTGAAATGTAAACAGTTTCTGAGATAGTTTTAGCTATTTTTAGAGCTCAGAATCTTGAGGCTTTTGTGGATATACCAATAAGGTTGGTGTGGTTCCATCATTACAGCTCTTGTTTTTTAACTCCCCGATGCATAATAAACCCATGAACTCCATTAACTGTAATCGGTATGCATGCAAGAATGTAAAGGCCTTTCGTGGTCCCGCTCACAACCTCCCGCGAGTAGACAAAATGAGTGTGACGCCAAGCCCCATGCAAATAATCAGGTACGTCATTTTCCATTTGGAAAAAAGTCCTCTCCAATAATAGAAATGCTGAGAGAGGTTATTACAGTAACAAATAACTTGGCAGGGTGATTTATGCTCGAAACAAATGTCCCTTCTGATGGAACCCTCTTGAATACTTTGTAATTCCCAGCCATGGAGGACAGGGCCTGAGTCTGGGAGTCAGTCAGAGGAATGCTTACAGTTCTTTGAATTCACTGGGCTCATTTTTTGTGGACCAAACAGCTGTTTTTGAGAGTCTTCCCGGCAGGTATCTGTTTGGGGATTAGTAATGCTTCACATGGTTGAACATCACAAGGAGTGGATGTGTAATTACATTAAATATGCTTCGTCTCATCGGACTCATCCCACATCACGGATAGTGGGGCCATGCCACGACTGCCCTCCATGAAAATGTTTACTTTAAAAAAAAACACAGCCACAACATCTTATATTAATGCAGTGGGTTTCCCTCTTCAAAAGAATCCTAAAAGATCCCCTGTAGACCCGGCTGGTTAGTTTGTCTTTGAGTGTGCCCAAGTGTGTTTATCCAAACCTACTGTCTGTCCCCAAGCGAGAAGAGCCTCCCTGAGTCTGCCTTGAAAGGGAATCAGGTGGGAACAGCACCAGGACCTGCGTTCCATCCTGCCGTGAATTTGAGACCTAGAAATGCAGGCTCAAGGACTGCCAAGTGACTGTGGGTCTAGTCAGAACACATATGGTCACTGAGAAAGAAACAGAACACCCCCCAAGAGACACCTGCATGCCTGCCTATTCATCTTGGTCATTTTTTAAAGGAAAAGAATTTGTTGTTGAAATTGCACAGGAGAACATACACCAGATACACCAGAACATACAAATATTCTACATATAAAGTTAGGTGACAAGGATTCCATTCTTCAATTTGTGCAACCATTTTTAGCCATTTTCACCAAATCGTTTCTCTCTCTCCCTCTTTAATTAATCATTTTTTTTGGCGGGGGGGGGGCTTTTTCCAATTTTATAACCATCCATCATTTAATAGTGTTAAGCATACTTGTACATATGTTGCCATCAACCTCTCCCAAACAATTTCTTTCTATTTGAGCCTTCAGTATCAGCTCCTTCTTCTCTTGTTAACATCAATTCACTGCTCCCTAAGTTTCCCAGCTCTGTGTTTGAGATGCTGTGGCCACATGTGCTCCCACATAGATAACTCTTTGACAAGCACATGGTAGTAGGCCAATGTTCTTCACTAAGCCAAACTTTTATTTAGTTTAAAGAAGACCTCGGGGGTTTTTATTTTTTTATTTTAAGGTTTGGTTGGTTTATGATCTCTGGACATAGTCTCCATGGACCCAGAAAATCTGGATTCTGCAATGATTTGAATTCACCTTTGGCATGTTTTACCGTCACTTAGAATATCCGTTTGTCAAGATCTGAGGACAGCGTTCTAGGTTCAGCTCAAAAAGTCTATTTAGACTCTCTCTCAAGAGATATTGCTCTCGATATCCTTATAAATTGAGTGTGAGTTTATATCCATATATAAGAACTTCTGATTAATTTAGTTACCTGTCATATCATCCTTTTGTAGCCTCAAAAGACTCAAAATTATTCATTTTGTGTCAAGCTAATTTTTATATTCAAGAATCTCAATAATAAATCACTATTTTTGGCCAGCTTCCTCTATCCAATCAATGGGGCAGGAACTGTGACAGGATTGTACTTTTGTGTCAGCCCAATTGGTGTCAAGACTGACTGGCACATGGTAAGTAGTTTAGAATTGTGTTAAAATAAATTATACTTAATGCAATGGCACAGTGGATGGTTGGAAGAATCTTTTTGTTGTGTCTAAAACAATGCCTAGAAGTTTTTGCATGATAAAATACCGGTAGTTCATTGGTGCATTTTGTTCACTCATTCAATGAATATTTATTGGGTGTGTGCTGTGTGCCCACCATTGTTCTAGACACTGGGGAAGATAGTTGTCATTCTAGAGGGAAAAGAATGCATAAACAAGGAAACAAATAATAATTCAGAGAATAATAAATGCCATGAAGCAAATGAAGTCAGAGAGTTCTCACCAACCACCTCTGGGCTAGAGAAGAGAGGGGCCTCTTTGGATTGACACTTCGGCTGAGCCCTGAATAATGAGAAGTTGATTTTGGAACAAACAGGAAGATGGGCATGACTGCCACAAAGGGACTTGGGGGAGAAAGGTGGGACATAAGAGTGAAGTGGTAGCAAGGGAACACAGAAAACATAATTTCTCCGCAAGTGTTTAGACTCTGTTCTTCTTGTGATGAGAAGCCTTTGGTGGGCATGAAGTAGGGAGGAGAGATGGTTGAGTTAGATTTGGGGATGATCATCTTGGCTGATTGGTAGAGAAAAATTTATTGAGGCACATATCTTAGTTTCCTCGTGCTGCTGTAACAAAAATACCACCAATGCATGGCCTTAAAGTATGGAAAATGTTTGTCTCATGGTTTGGGCAGCTGGGAGTTCAAATCAAGGCATCCAAGGGAGAGCCCTTATGTGTCAGAACCTCATGCGCTCCTCCTCTTGAGATGTTTCACAATAAGGTCTCCTCTGGCTGGGTGTTTCTTTTCGTTTCTGTGTTCCCTTTTTAACAAGACACTCTTCAGAAGGAATTAAGTTTAGGCCCACCTGAGTCCAGTAAGACTCATTAAAACAGGGCCACAGTCACAGATACATATCTTTTCAGAGGATACAATTTAGTCTGGAGCAAGGGAAGGATTGGGCATGTAGGTAAGGGTCCAAAGTAGTCGTCTAGGAAGTGGGAGCTTTCCAGAGGGTGGTCAGTGAGGAGTCAGGAACACAAGCACCAGCCTTGGGATGGGCAGAGATGATGTGCCAGGAGGGCAGGGAGATGGTGTGAACATTTTGCAAGTTGGTTCTGATGCCCACTGGTGGGACTATGATGGGGAGTCAGTGGATGTGCACTGGTTTTCTTAAATGATTATGAGAAATTACTCTCATCGGCTGAGAGCGGGGAAGGGAAACCGATATAGGCAGTTTGTGGAGAAAGTAGCAGTAGGAAACAGTTTACTGGGACAGTGGAATAGCAAATGTACCACGGAAGTATAGTGAGATCGTTTCAATGATTGACACATGGAGTTGGTGACTGCATATGGTTTATTTTGAGGTTCACACATTTGAACAGAGGTATTAAGAGAATCCTATATATGGAACCACATTGAAGAAAGGTCTGGAAAATGTGGCACAAGATGAAGGCCTGAAGGAATCAGGCTGAAAGAACATTTGTTTCACGAACATCTTTAGAAGTGCAGTGCTATGAACATGGACTGTGGAGTCTGATACCCTTGGGTTTGGCCTTCAGCCGTTTTCTTTTTAGCAGTGTGACCTTGAACAGGCTACCTGCCCTCTCTGGCCTCAGCTCTTTCACTGGCAAGCAATGTGCATAAAGCTACCACACGGGGCTGCTGTGCAGTTCCAATAAGATAAGACTTAACAACATTTATTACAATGCCGGACACAGCTGATATACAATGACCTTTGGTATTTACAGGGCACGTGTACATGCTTGTCTACAATGGGTATCGAGTTCGGGTCATACGAGGGCTACCATGTAGACTAGAAGAGAACTCAAAGTTGTGGGGGTCACTGGGGCCCAGTCAACAGAGCTCTCAAATGTGGTAGGGTTTCCCTGGGAGAGGGAATGTTCCAACTATGGCCAGGAAGCACCTGGGAGGGCTGGTGGAACCGATTTCTGCCTTGGTTGAATGGTTGGATTGTGATGTTATAAATCTGTAGCAAATGTATTTATATGCACGGGTATGCTCTGTATATTTGTATGTACAACTTCTCATTGTAAATAATTTGCATCGCAAGTTTGTTTGGGTGTGTGCAAACATTGTGGTTCTTGTGAAGCCTGAGATATCAACAGCCTTATATTTGTACATGTGTTATCTTACTGGATGATTTAAAGAACCCTGTTAACCAGTTATTGTCCAGTCTACTCCAATTTCCAGAGACTCTGTGGCTGTTGGGGTAGGGTTGTCAGTTTCAGGTTTTCAGAAATAGATGGTCAGTCAGTCTTTCTTCTGAGGCAACTCTGAGTAGACTTGAAACTCCAACCTTTTGGCAATTGCAGCTGGACCCATTCGCTGTTTACAGTACCTGGGATGTCAAGACTTCTATTAGGGAGATATTAATAATTTGTTTTATAGAAAGGTGGAGTTATTTTCCCCAAAGCTTAGAGGAGATTAACCAGAATCAACTCAATCTTGCGATTTTTCCAATAATTCCCACCCCAGTCCCTTCAAATTGAGTCTATTAAGATGGTTTACACACTCTTCATTGAGCACTGTTCAAAGTCAGCTCTCCAGTAAATGTGGAGCAAGAGAATGATTTATTTGAAAGCATTTTCCCTCTGATTTTAATAATTCATTTTTATAATAGCCAATTATTTAAGCTAATTTATCTCATCAGTTCTCCTATGTTGATGAACAATCGCAGACTAAACATGTCGAGAGCGATTGTAATTTACTAGTATTGTCGTCTTTCCATCAACTAGCATGAAGGTGCAGAGGGTTATTACATCTAAATTTTACGATGAGCATGGGAAATGCTGGAGGCATTCATGGGAGATATATGCAAACTTTAAAGAAAGAATTTCATATTATTAGCCAAACAGAAAGGCTTCAGCTAATAGAGTCACATAAATCCGAATGGATTAATGTTTTTGTTGGGAGAAAGACTGGTTTTTATAAGACTCCCTTCATAATTGAAGGCTTTTGCCAATTATGCTCAAATATTGTGTGAAAGGAAAGGATTTTTTCCATCACTATTTCTGGATTTAGGGAGAAAATATTTCACTCTGGTGAGAATCAGAGTAACATTGAGTTTAGTTTAAGGAAAAAAATTTTAATTCAATGCAAGCTGGCTAATGTCCTTTTCTAAATTGAAGAGGAAATATGACAAAGCTCACTTTCTTCAGGCGGGAAGATAACACTATTCTTTAGAGGAAAATGAATACATTGTTAAGTAGATCAACTTCTGAGTTTTCTGGAGCACTGTATAATCTCAGGAAAATAGCCGAGGCTCCAGCCACATCTATTAGAACCTGGAAAGTAGTCAAACTGGCTGGAGGGTAGAAATGAGAGGAGGCGGGAGGACACCACAGGGGGTGGGGGGGATGGCAGTTCAGTTGTAGAGGATTAGATGTGGTGGTAACCAGATCTTTTGTTCAGCAATCAGCCTGATACTAGATATCTTTATAGTCTAATGACTTTCAGAAGCCCTCTCTGGCCTCTCTCCCTCTCACCCCCACTCCCACCCCCCACCAAGTCTCTAAGAAGCCACCTTTCAGTGGAGGACAAGAATGGACTTAGCTTCAAGAGGCAAAAGCAAGATCTCTGGGTGATGATGAGGGTTTGCCCTTATCTACTTATCAAGAGGTTCATGGTTCAAACCCACCCAGGGGCGTGGTGGAATAAAGGCCTTGGTGACTGCTCTTTTAAAGACCACAGCCAAGAGAAAGACCCCATAGGGTGCTTGCACATTCTGGGCACACTTGTGGACTTTCTTCAATCACACTGTGATCCCCTATGGCCAGGGACCATTTCATTCCCCATTCCCATAGAACCTGGCACAGGAGGGTAATTGGTGTACTGATAATTGAAACAGGCAAATGCTACTCACCCACTTCCAAATGAGGATCCTCATTTGGTTTGGTCCTTCTGATTCATTTGCTTCACCACAGAGAAAGGAGGCTCTTCAAGTGATAGGCCACATTCCCAGAGAATCTCATATAACACCTGTTCATAGTAGCAAATGAATCCTTAGAACATTTGGGCCACCCGGGAAGGGAGCACAATAACTTTCCCGATTTGATGAATGACAACATTTGGGGTCCTGGCTCCATGCCAAGCTTCCACAGTTCTTTAGGAAATGGAAACTCAGAACCTTAGAAGAGTTGGTACTGGTGGGAACCAGTGGCAGAGCTGGGCTTTGTGTTCTGGTTGGCTCAGATTGAGAAAAGAGCAGGATAAGTGGGGAAATGATGGCCCACTGTGGAGGACATCATCTCTGAGTCTGTGCTGAAGGAGAATGCGGCTATGCGTGGGACACTCAAGAAGGATATGTTGGTCTGGGTTGACTAGAGAAACAAATTCATAGACACTCATATGTGTATAAGAAAGAGATTATACCAAAGTACAATTGAACATTAAGAAAACATCCCAGCTAAGTCCAGATCAAATCTATAAGTCTGACATTAGCCCATATGTCCCAACCAGTCTATAAATTCCTCTTCAGATTTACACAATACATGCAATGGCACCAAATCCAGGAAGATCACAGGTCATGGTGTGGAAAGTCTTGTGGATCCAGTGGTGGTGGAAGCCTCTCAGAGCTGGTGTGAGTCTCCACGGGACTCCTGCTCCAGGCTCTAGCTCCATCAGCATAGCTTCATGTGGCTTGTCAGTAAGAAGACAAAGCAAAGAGTGGGAGTCTGGCTTCCAGTGAGCTATTTGTCTCTGACAAGTCCCTGAATGAGGTCATCAAGCAGCAACTTGATTGACACACTACACACCCCTTCACTGTTAGTAGTCTCAAGTCAACACCAGATGATGTAACTACCACTGAATAGATGACTAGGAACACTTTATCCTCATTGGAGTCATCTCCATCAAGGTGTGGAGCCTGTTCCTTTGCCCCCCTAGAGAAGTTACACTTCACCATATCACCCCAAAGGAACTTGGCAAAAGGTTGCAGGTTTGAACCCACCCAAGGGCTCTGTGGAAGAAAGGCCAGGTGATTAGCATTTATTAGCTTCTCCTGTGGGAGAAGTTCTCCTGGGTCACCTGGGGTCACTGTGAGTTGAAAATAGACTGGATGGTACCCTATAACAACAATGTATCACCTCAAAGCTTGCTTCAAGGATAAATGATTCATTTTGCCCTTCCCACAGAGGGAAGCTTTTAAAGACCACTGCCCATGACCCACCATTACTCTTCTAGTATCTGCTTCCCTTTTGTTCTCTTTTCATGGTCAAACCCAGGAGCTCTTACGTCTGCCATTGGTGGACAACACTGGCTGGGCCACCATGTATTGAAGCTGAGTCACAGTCAGCAGGTCCGCAACAATTGCCGGGGCTTGAGGACTGGATGGACTTTTGCATCAGCCTGCTTGTCTGTTTTCATTA
This sequence comes from Nesogale talazaci, assembly GCA_004026705.1. NCBI lineage: Eukaryota > Metazoa > Chordata > Mammalia > Afrosoricida > Tenrecidae > Nesogale > Nesogale talazaci. Next base: position 150,470 of record PVJH01000496.1, on the reverse strand, counting down.
ATATATGATCACTTGGACAATGGCGACTAGGTTTTAGGACAGTGAACATCTATATGGATTACTGTAAGGGAAAAGATTGATGTGTGTTTTTTAAAAATCATTTTATAGGGGGCTCGTACAACTTTTATCTCCATCCATCCATTGTGTCAAACATGTTTGTACATTTGTTGCCATCATCAAAGCATTTGCTTTCCACTTAAGTCCTTGGTATTAGCTCCTCATTTCCCCTCTCCCTCCCTGACCCTCCTCCCTCATGAACCCTTGATAGTTTATAAATCGTTATTATGTCTTATATTACACTGTCTGATGTCTCCCTTCCCCCACTTGTATATCCCCCAGGGAGGAGGCCATATGTAGGTCCTTATAATAGGTTCCTCCTTTCTAGTCCATCTTCCCTCCACCCTCGCAGTATCACCACTCTCACCTTTGGTCCTGAAGAGATAATCTGTTCTGGATTCCCTGTGTTTTCAGTTCCTAGCTGTACCTCTAAACATCCTCTGATCTAGCCGGATTTGTAAGGTAGACTTGAGATCATGGTATTGGGGATGGGGAGGAAGCATTTAAGAACTAGAGGAAACTGGACATTCTCTTACAGAAGGGTCATGGGGAGGAGATGAGTCAGTCAGGGTGTAGTGGAGCGACGATGAAACTTACAACTTTCCTCCAGTTCTTAAGATTGACGTTTAATAATTTGAATGACTTGGGTTGGAACCCTGCTTCTGGTGCCATTCCAGAAGAACAGAACTGTATGAACTTGGTTAATTTCTTCAAAGTTAGCCAGTTAAATTGGGAGATGACTACCTACCATATACGTGTGGTGAGAGAAAAAACAGGCATAGGGCCCCACATAAAGTTTGGCATAGGACAGGCATCTAATAAATCTTTATATAATAAATGATTTCATCGCTATTATTAAGCAAACCAACACCACACTCACTGCCACCGAGTTAACTCCCACTCATGGTAATCCTATATAATGATGATAGCAGTGTGAACTGGTCCCAAAGCCGTAGTGAAATAGCCCAGCAGCCTGTGCCAGGTCTCCCACACAGCTGGATCATTCTAGAAGACCCATTTGGATGGGCCTGGCATCACTGAGGAGAGGTAAAAACCCATTGTTGTGGTACATTTGTGTGACAGCTTTTCTGGAGCAGAGGTACAGATGCTAGCAGGTGGGGCCAGCATTTCTGTTGGAATGTACAGGACCAGGTGTTTCTTGGACCCATGTTTCCCTCTGGGATCCCATGTCATGTTTGACAGGAATTGGAGTGTCAGGTGTGTGTATGAGTGTGGGGTCAGGGGGAGTACTTAGAGGTATATGGTCAGACCCCTTCTTATAGTAGAAATAAAGTGGTACAGACCCCACATAGGGGCAGATTTGGGGCTTGGCAGTACCTCAAGGAGGCAGCTGGTAAGCAATTGGTGGGGGCTGCTGCCAGGTGAGGCTTCACTGCTTGTGCCTAAGGAGTCACTGCACACCCTATGCTCTTGGGTCATGGAGGCACAGCCCTGTTAGGTTTTAGGTTTTTCTCCCTTTCATTCACCCACCCCTCAGGCTGCCCGTGTGGTTTCTCTTTAGCTTCAGGCTGCCTTTGGTGCTCCCTTCTCCCTGTAGGGGTTAGGCTAGAGGGGGAGTCGAGACAGAGTCCAATTCTCCTCTCTCCCACATGCTTGTCTGTGCAGCCAAGGCAGCCTGGTCACCTGGAGCAAAACTGCCTCTTGCTTCTGAGTGGCTCTAAGGTTGCCTGCATGTGTCCCTGGCCTGTGGTCACTCACTCACTCACTCACTGCTCAGGCCAGATGCTGCAAGTGCTTGTTGTGTGCTGGGTTCCGTGTGCTGTGGGATAGGACAACACACAAAACAGACCAGGCCTCTGACTTCCCTGAGTCCACACGCCCCTGTCGAGGCCCAGAGCAAACACAGGAACACACATGTAAGAGAATGCCAGGCTGTGATTCTGTCCTGGAAGGAACCAAAGGCAGGATCAAGGAGCCCCTGGGTGGGGCTGAGGAACCTGAGTGGTGCAGGGAGTTACAATCAGCTGCTCTTATGGTTCCAACCCAGCTTGATACTTGCCCATTGTTGTCAAATCTGCCTATTTGCTTCCCTATTCACCGAGCAGCTCTTGAAACAGTCCTAATTTGCATCACCTAGGGTCCCCCAGCACTAGTTGGAATTGCCTCAACAGGGTTGCGTTGGTTAGGTTTTGGTGGTGACCCCTGGTTAACACTTGAAGCTGCCAACTCCAAGGTTGGAGGTTTAGGCCCACCCTCAGGCACCTCGGAAGAAAGATCTGGTGATCTCTATCTCCTTCTGAGCAGATCGGCCTTTTCAAGTATGATGGAGCACAGACCCACTCTGACACACATGGGGTCACCGTGAGCTGTGACCTCATTGAGTAGAGATGCTGTCCTCGTGAGGAAGGGAGAGTGAAGCAGACACGAGTGAAAGGAAGAAAGAGCGAAGTGACTGTCTGCAATAGGAGGCTCTCAGGCATTCATGCAAAGGCTTCTGGGTGGGGAATAGTTGGGTTGGGCTGGGAGGGAAGGCAAAAAGGTGATTACAAGGTTCTGAGGGGCTGGACCCTACTGGTCAGGTGCCTTATTGGTTCTAAATGAGTGGGGAACTCATTTAGGCAGAGGTGTGACATTCCATCAAAAACATCCCTTTCCCCTCCCCTCACCCCAAGAATGAGTGAGCATGTAGACAGAGGGCCTCTTGGAATGTGGTTGGAAGACCAGCAAGACGTGGCCCCAAGAGCTTGGGGGAAGTGAGAAGCAGTAGATTCTGGTGGATGTCTGCAGAAGCTGAGACTTTTGGGTGGAGTTGCTGTGGGACATGTGAGGAAGAGAGAGGCCAAGGATGTCTTCAAGGGTTTGTCTTAAGCAATGGATGGAATGATAGTGCCATTTATTAATTATAGTTACAGACATAAACATAAGCTGTGACCTGAGGCACTATTGAAACTCAGGATTTCCTCATGTGTGTCTGCCCCAAGACTAACAGAATTGGCCATTTTGACTTGATGGTTCTCAGGAAATTGCAATAAAGGAATCGGCTAGTAACATGTGAGTTGACCTCGTGCCTAGAGACTGAACCTAAATGCCAGATTGAGAAATAAATTCTAATTCTTTGATTATACGGCCTTTTCCCAGAGCACAGCACCTCGCCATCTGTCTTTTAAAGCTCTGTACGGAAAACCCCAGTCTGATTCCACTCTCCTGCTCTCCACAATGGAAAACCTCTCTGTGTTGGATGAACCTCCGTGAAAAATACAGGCTCATCTTCATGCATTGATTAAATCTCTTGTTGCATAAAGGCCTCACTCCAAAGTAATGCTCAAAATAAATTGCTTCCATGATTGTATTGTCAGAATGCACATGTATGAGTTCTCTCTCCCCCGCATTCTTAGATGACAAAGTACCTTGGGGGCACGTTAATGATGCAAATTCAAACACCAGGGCAGTCAACCACAGACAGACCAGAACATGGCAGTGCTTGGTCGAAAGACTCCTTTGGAGTTCTTCTGAGTGTCAGGAGGCCTTGGAAGTGTCCTGGAGGAAATCCAGGGGTTAGCACTCTTTTCCCACCCACCCAAAAGAAGGAGCCCTTGTAGTCTGGGGATTATACATTGGGCTGCGATCTCGAGAGGTCACTAGTTCGAAACCACCAGTGACTCCTTGGGAGAAAGGCTGCACTTTCTACTTCCATAAACAGTCTTGGAGACTCTCAGTTCTACCTGCCCTGTAGGGTTGATCTGCGTCAGCATGGACTCAATTGCAGAAAACAAAGCAAACACAACACAGCTGTTGAGATTCCTTTACGTTTGGAGCAATGCTCCCTGCCCCGGGCATGGCAGTTCTTTCCTGGGCTGGATGGTTTGGTGTTTTCCAGGTCAGCCTTTGCAGCACATGCAACATCTGTGAGTTTCTCAGTGAGTGATTGGACAGACAGGCCCTTTTCATTCTTTCTCAGTGCACATTTATGTGGTAGTATGGCTTCCGGGAACAATGACAACTACAATTTCCACTCAGTCTGGTGATTGCGGACGTCGCCGCTCCCAGCTCCTGAAGTTGCTCGCAGTGTGGAGGTGTGCTTTTGTCAAGTGCTTGCCGGGTAGAATTGTGAGTAGTGGCAGAGACAGAAACACATTCTCCTGTATGGTCACCATTTATTGGCTGCTTATTATTCAAGGACGACAAGACTTCATCTCACTTACACTGAACCCGTTATCAGGAGGGTCCTGCCACTGGAGAAGGACGTCATGCTTGATAAAGGAGAGGGGCAGTGAAAAAGAAGAAGATGCTTAAGGAAATGGCTTGACACAGTGGCTGCAAAAATGAGCTCAGACATAGCAATTGTGATGCTGGCTCAGGACTGGACAATGTTTCATTTGGTTGTACATGGAGACAGTATGGGTCAGTCAGAACCAACTTGATGGCACCTCACTGCATCGGCACCAACAATATAGTAAGCCTCTGACACCACTTAAGGGCTTCGCGCACATGTTTAATTTTCAAAGGGAAGGCTATAAGGAGCCCTGGTGGTGTGGAGGTTATGAGTTAGTCTGCAGTCAATGAGATCGGCACTTCAAAACTACCAGCAACTTGGAGGAAGAAAGATGAGGCGTTCTATTCCCATAAAGAGTTACAGTTTCAAAAACTCATAGGGGCCTTGCCCCCTGTTGGATAAGATCACGATGAATCAGTCTTGACTTGATGGCAGGGGGTGAGAAGGGAAGGACAGTCACTGCCTTCTTTTACAGATGTGGAAACAAAAGTTTAGCAAGTGTCTTAATCTGCGTTCTTCAGAGGAGCAAAGCCAGTGAATTGTATATGTCAATATATTTCACAATGGCAAGAGAAATGACTTCAGGGAAATGGCTCACACAACTGTGGCGGCTGTCAAGGCCTTGTTAGTGCCAATCAACAATGAGCATCTGTGGGGTTCTGAACTCTCCAAATCTGTGTCTCAGGAGGCAGGATGAAGGACTTCGGACAAGCTGAAGACTTCTGCTGGCTTGTGTGGTGGCAGGTTCTGGAGAACCCAGCATCTGAAGGTTGGGAAACAGACTGAAGGCTTCTTGGGCCCAAGAACTAGAGGCTAAAGGATGAGAATGCAACACCAACAGTGAAAGGAAGGAAGGACGGACGGAAGATAGAAAACAAAAAAAAAAAAAAAGAAAAAACTTGTCAGGCCATTCATTTATATACTGGTGGTAAGTTCCACCCTCCCCAAGGAAAATCTTTCAATGTATTCATTGCTTACAGCACCTCAAAGAAGGGAGGATGACAACATAGCATTTGCCAAATCACTGAGAATCATTTCCTAGCTAAGTAGACACATCAGTCGCATCAACCAGCACCGCAAAGTTCAGAATCCTGCAGATGCTCATTGTTGATTGCGACTAAGAAGGCCTTGAGCCCTGGTGATCCTGTTGACAGCAGGATAAAACCCTGCCTGTTCCTGCACTACCTTGAGTGATTGTTTGTAGTTTCAGTCCCTTGTTGTTGAGCGTCTTCCAACGTAAGGGAGTCGTCGTCCAGTGCTACGTCTGAGAACACTGTGAGATCCACAGGGCTTTTTTTAGCTAAGTGTCAGATGTGGCACACATTACCATTTTAACTACTCTGCCTTTACTTTAGAAGCACCGATGATCCTGATCACTCCAAGTGACCTTGCTGCTGTTTGAAATACCGAGGGATGGATGGGGAATGTTTATGTGGTTAATAAGTAGCAAAGTGGATCTTGGAGCCCAGGCAGACTGACACCAAAGATTGCCTCAACTACTGAGACAGTGTCAGGATGGTGAGCTGTTCTACTGCCGGGAGTGGCTAACTCTGCAGTTCTCACCTCTTGGGTTCTGGGGCAGATGGCTACATCTCCCTGGGCTGTTGCTTTCTCATTGTGTATTGACGTTAATAGTTTGTGGAGGGACTTACAGGGCATAATGCTATACAATTATGTTTAGCACAGTGCACAGCATTTGATGTGTTCCATAAATATTGCTATTTATAATATTATCTTGGGCTATGATAACTACCTCCTACAATTCTGTAATGTCCATTTCTCACTCTTCATTTTAAGGGATCTTCTGCTATTTTGTCTCATTGAAAGCAGAGGGTCCTTAGGGTAACCGTGTGAAGAGAATTAAACTGGAAAATCTTAACTCCTTGAAATAAAGTGTTGCCTCCACACACTCATTGGCCTACAATGGCCAAACTAAAGAAAAGTCAGGATGATCTTGTTCATGGAGGACTTCTGCTCAACTCATTTCCAAGAATGGTGATTCCCATCATCAGACCTCTCCATAGAAGTACCAGAGGTGGGGGTGGAACTCAGCGTCCTGGTGGAGAGCAAGGAGATCTGGCTTCTGGCACTGTGAGCAGGCTTTAGTCATAGCTAGCACTCAGCGTTCTCAATCATAAATGGAGAGAACAAAGCTAGTTATTTTCTTTCCATTTTCCAAGTCAACTCTGACTCATGGTGACCCTATCATAACAGAACGAAAGGTTGTTCAGCCCTGCCTCCTTCTCGTGATTGCTACTGTGTTTGGACCTAACCAATGGTATATTGGATAAGGTTTTGTGTGGGCCATAAACTGATTAAAATTTTTTTTTCATTATTTTGTTGTTTTTGAGAATATTCTGAGAAAAGCATAGACCAATTCAACAGTTCAGTTTCTACATGTACAATTTAGGGATATTAGTGACATTCTTTGAGTTGTACAACCATGTTCACTCTCCTTTTCTGAGTTGCTATTCTCTTATTCATATAATCCTACAGCCTACGAAGGTTCCTGCTTAACCTTTTGTGTTGCAGTTTTCAATTTGACACTATATCTTTTTAAAAAAGCAGCATGGTCAAGGCCACCTTATTTTTGCAATTGAGCTAAGTTGCAAGATCAAGTCAGGGGACATTTTCAATTTGGAGATTATCTCAAAACATTATTTTCGGGGATACACCACTTTCTGGACTCTATTAAGTCTAGAGTCTACAAGAATTTAAAATTCTATTTAGCATTTTTTCCCATTGGTCAGAATTCCTCGGTGGACGTTTGCTTAGTAATGGTGGTGGCCACCTTTTTGCTATGATCTCATGGGAAAGGAGCTAATTACTCATGGAGGCAATCAGTCACACCTTCAATATTCTCCTCCAACCCTCGAATCTCCTTCCTCTGTAATTCTAGGTACATAGAGAATCACAACTCCCTGCTGGTGCAGTGGTTACATACTGGGCTGCGATGTACCTGGTCAGCAGTTCAAAACTACCACCAGTTCCATCAGAGAAAGACTGGGATTATTACTATCATCTACTTGGAAACCCACAGTAGGTCACTATGGGTGAGTACTGGCTCCATGGCAGTGAGTACTTGTGAGTTGAGAGACCAACTGTTGTGCCTTAGATGGCCCTTGCAAGCTTTTAAAACTGTAGGCAGTAAGTATGTGATGAGCAAGGAGGTAGAACAGAAGCACTAAACACATTATTAAGTCAATGAATTGGAATATCCCATGACATTTAAACCTCTAAAGAAAGAAACCAAAATCCCATGAGGTGCTTGTACTGAAAAGCCTCTTTTTAGTGTTTTTACAAATATACATATCATTCAACTATTTCAAACTCACCTTTTCATGGATGTTCAATTTATTTTCCTAGAAAAACTTTTTATTATAGTTGAGTGGCAGTTTACAGAGCAAATTTGTTTTCCATTCAACAGCTTATGATTCAGAAAACATAGACAAAAAAGCTGTTTACTTCTTTGTCCTCAAAACAAAATTAAAAATGGACAAGGAACTTGAATATATATTTCACTAAAAAGGAAATACAAATGTCTCACAAACGTAAGAACAGATCCTCAAAATCATTCACTAGTCCTTGTCATTGGTGGGCAGTGAGTTCAACAGACCGATAGAATTATGTCAATCAGCTCTGCAAACCTATCCTCAATCAATAAGCTTTTCTCTTCATCATCAGCCCCTCTCTTCTCTCCTTCCTCTCATCTCTGGTAATCACTAATTTTAGTCTCGGCTCATTTGCCTTTCTTGATTTTTTTATATAAATGAGGTTATTATATTTTTCCTTTAAAATAATTTTATTGGGGCTCATACAACTCATCACAATCGATACATACAAAATCATGTTTGTACATATGTTGCCTTCATTCTTTTCTAGACATTTACTTTTTATTGAGCCCTTGGTATCAGCTCGCCCCCACTCCCCACCCCATCACCCCCTGGGAGATTGTACATTGTAATTATTTTCTTCTCTCCAACTGATCTTTCTCTCTCTTCCCTCATGTTTTCTGTTGTTCTCCCCCCTGTAGAGTATGATTATGTATGGTATGTGTTGATCATTGTGATCAGTTCCTACTCTCTCCCTTCCTCACCCCCGCTTTCCCCTACCCTTCTGGTATCACTCCTGTTCCTGGATTCTGTGCCCCATAAGCTCCCATCCCTTTTTATACCTGTATACATGTTTCGGTTTAGTCTGAATTGAGAAGAAGCACTGAGGTCATGGTAGTGCGGGTGGGGGGTGGCGGTGTGAGGAAGTCTCAGGGAACCAGAGGAATAGAGTGTGTTTCATTGATGCTTTACTGCACCCTGCTAACTCATCCCTCTGGCCCATCTGTGGAGAGATTGTTCCACTGTCTACAGATGGGCTTTGGATCTCTTCAGTAGCCCACCTCATTCTCAACAAAATACCTTGCACTCCTCATGATCACACCAGTGGTGGACTTCTTCCATGTGGACTTGTTGCTTCACTGCTGAATGGCGGTTTGTGTAACGTCAAGCCTTTAAGACCCCAGATGCTATATCTTTAAGTAGCTGGGCACCATCCATCTTCTTCACCACATTTGCTTATGCACTCATTTTTTTTTTCAGTGATTGTGTTGGGAGGGTGAACATCTCAGACTGTCAATTGTTTAGAACAAAGTGTTCTTGTATTGAGGAAGGGTATGAACAGAGGTCCATCCTGTAACTCAGAATATTTCCATATACTGTATATACCTGGGTATAAGCTGCATTTTTCAGCACAAAAAATGTGCTGAAAAACGGGTTCGGCTTATACATGGGTCAGTCGTACCTGACAGACCCACACCCAGCCACTCACCAGCTCACCATCACACCATACCACCATCTCGCCAAACCAGTCGCTTTCTGTATCATTGCCTCACCACTGCTAGTAGTGGGTGTGGCAGCATGCAGAAGAGGCGTGATTACTGAAACTCACCAATAGCTTCTGCATTTCCCACCCTAGGCTTATACTCGAGTCAATCGGTTTTTCTGGTTTTCCAGGTAATAATTAGGTACCTTGGATTATACATGGGTCGGCTTATATTCGAGTATATACGGTACATATATGTACATGGTCCAATATCTTTTGTGATTGGTTTATTTTGCTCAGCATAAAGTCTTCAAGCTCCATCCATTCTGCAGCATGAATTAAGACTTTCTCCCTCTTCTGGTTGAACAGCATTTCATTGAATGTGTGTAGTATATTTTGTTATCTGCTTATCTGTTGATGAACAGTTAGGTGGTTTCTACCTTTTTACTCTTTTGAATAGTGATACAGTGAGCACAGATGTACAAGTCTCTTCTTGAGTCTGTGTTTATGTCTTTTGAGCATTTATATTGGAATGAAATTATTTGGTTATAGGACTATTCTATGCTTAGTTTAGTTTAGTTTAGGGGCATCACTGCCCTCTGGTGGTGGGAGTAGGCGTCCTAGCCTTGCTCCTGGAGAGCTGCTGCTGGATTTGAACCTCCAACCCAGTGGGCCGCAGTCCTGTGCACAACCACTACGCCACCGGGGCTCAGCCCTTATGTTTAGCTTTTTGAGGAATCTCCATATTGTTTCCCATAGTCACTGTGCCATTTTTGAAACAATGAATAAGGGTTCTGATTTTTCCACATCTTTGACAACATTTGTTTTGTTTTGTTTGAATCTTAAACATCCTAGGAGTGTAATTTATCTCATTGTTTTGATTGCACTTCTTGGTGACTAATGAAGCTAAGCATCCTTTTATGTATTTGGAGCCAGTTGAATGTCCCTTTTGGTGAAATGTCCAGTCAAGTCCTTTTCCCATTTTATGAATGGATTATTTGTTGTTGTTGTTGTTGTTAAGTTGTCAAAGTTTAAAAATTTTCTTATTTTGAATTGGGTGAAAGTTTACATAGCATATTATTGTTATATATTAAATAACATACAAGTTTTGTTTTATTTCATTCTTTGCAATTCTTTTACTGTAACATCACTTATTCTACTTTTTCCTGTGTTCTCTGTTACAATTTTTATTGCTTTCTTATCCTTTCTGAACTTTGTTCTTGGGTAAATAATGTCATTTTGATCTCAAGTTGGTAATTACCCAAGGGAAGTATATTTAACTAGTATTATCACTCTCCTAGTGAAGTTGTCTAAGATTTGGCTGAAACTGAGCCACAGGTGTGAGTTCAGTTCCAGGCCTAATGGGTAATTAAGGGCAATAGTTTCAGGAGTTTCACAAATAAAAGATGAAGTGGGTAACATTACAAAAGAACTAAGGGTAATAAAAATCTACTACTAAAAGAGTATGAAGAATTGTACTCCATAAATTTGAGAACCTAGAAAAAATGAGTGAACTTCTAGAAACACATAACTTATCTAAAGTAACATGGACTGAAGTACAAAATCTGCATAGGTCCATAGCAAAAGAAGAAATTGATAAGGTCATTAAAAAATTCTCAATAACAAAAAAGTCTGGGCCTAGACAATTCCACTGGTGAATTCTACCAAATACTTAGAGGAGACCTAACACCAATTCTACTGAAGTTATTTCAGAGTATAGAAGAGAATTTAAAAGCTTCTCAATTAATTTTATAAAATGAGCTTAACCCTGACTCACAAATCAGGCTATAACATCACTAAAAAAGAAAATTGTAAATTAATATTCATTGATGACTGTAGATGCAGAGATTCTTTATAAACTCAGAGAATGTGTGTGTGTGTGTGTGTGTGTGTGATCTATACAGGTATGTAAGAGTGGTTCAATAATTAGGAAAAAGTTCATGTAACCTACAACATAAATAAAGCAAAGGAAAACAAACACAAGATTGATAAAGAAAAAACATTTGACAAAATCCAATATCCATTTTTCATTGAAGTCACTCAAGAAAATAGGAAGAAGAGGACAATTCCTTGACATAATTAAGGACACGTACAAAACCAATGACCATTATTACTCTTAATAGAGATAAATGGGAAGCATTCTTTATGCAAATGAAACCCAACATGGAAACTCTTTATTGCTATTCCTATTCAATATTGTGTGAGAAGTCTTAGCCAAAGCTATTACATAAGAAAAGGAAATTAAAAGAATACAAATTGACAAAGAAGTAGTAAAACTCTTTGTTTTTGCAGATGATAGATTCTATATATATATATAGGAAATTCCAAGGACTTAGCAAAAAAAAATATTGGTACTAAATGTAAATTGTCAAAGTTATATATAGATGACTTCTAAAATATTCTCTGTTTAATTGTTATGAAGCTTCATTTATTTATGTTCTTTTACTTTTGTATTTTTGTTACTAGATAATCCATTATTATTAACTAAGTCTGAAAGTACTGTCCCTGTATCTTCTAAGAATTTTATAGTTTTTGCTTGCACATGTAGCTTATTAATCCAGTTTAAATTTTTGTGCATGCTTTATGTGAGAAAAGATCCTGCTTGATTTTTTTGTTTGTAGAAATTCCATTTGCTAAGCTTTACTTAGAATAGAATTGAAGAGAATATTTGTTTCCTATATAATTAATTTATTACTTATGCCCAAGCTCCCTTTTTATAGATGTATAATTTATTTCTTGACTAAATTTAATTCCATTTTTGTTTATATCTGTGGTAGTTACATAATCTGGTGCTGACTTCAGGGTATTTAAAGTGAAGGTATGGGGTTTAGGCTGTGAACCAGGTCCCAGCTTGGTGACCTCATTTGGAGGCATGAGCAACTCTCTCTCTCTCTCTCTGCTTCATCTTCCTGCTGACAAACCGCATGGAGTTATGCTGATGGAGGCAGAGCCCTGGAGATGGGGGAGTCACATGGAAACCCATGCCAGTACTGAGATGCTTCTACTGCCACTGGATCCACAAGACTTTCCTGCATTTGGCGTTATTGCATGTGTTGCCTGAGTCTGAAGAGGAATTTATAGATTGGTATTGGACATATGGGCTTATAGATTTTATCTGGACTAGGCTGTTTTCTTAATATATCCTTGCTCTTTTATATAAAACTCTTTCTTATACACATATAACTGTCTCTGGATTTGTTGCTCAAGTCAACCCAGACTAACACAATATCTATTTTTATACCAGTAATAGGTTGTTCTGTTTAATGCATTATGATTTAAAATCAGGCAGTATGAGTGCCCTATTTTGTTCTCTTTTTTTCAGAATTATTTTTGTTATCAAGGGACTCTCTTCTCCTGTAAATTGAGCCCTGCCTTTTTTTTTTTTTCCTGAAAAGAGGATGTTGGAGTTTTGATTGGGATTCTGTTGAATAGATAGTGCAATCTGGACAATACTATCATTTGAACAATAGCAAATCTTCCAATCCATGAGCATGAGGCATCTTTCCATTTGTCTGAGTCATCTTTAATCTCCTTCAACAGTATTTTAGTTTTCATTGTAGACCTTTTGTCCCTGGTTAGATTTATCCCTAGGCATTTCATTCCCTTATAGTCTATTGCAAATGGAATTGCTTCCCTAATTTGCTTTTCAGATTCTATAAAAACCCAACTGGTTTTTTTGTTTTTGACCTTGTATCCTGCAACTTTGCTAAATTTCCCTAGAAGCTCTAGATGTTTTCATATCGGCACTTTGAATAAAGCCAAGTATTTTCTAAGGTAATTTATGTTCCTGATAGATATGTAGTAAGCCCTACATCTTTACTGTGTCTTTTGCATGGTTGGATTTTGAGGAAGGAGTGGTAGACATGGATTATGTAAGAAAATGAGGAGATTGATGATCATGCGGATATGTGTGCAAGAGATGAGTAGGAAAAATTAAAGAAAGATTCAAAAAGGACCAAATATAAGAAATAGTTGTAAAGTAAGCCCAAAAAAGCCCTTTGAAAAACTGACTATATTTGAACAAAAATAGGTAAAAAGATATCTGCACTTGACTGAAAAATAACGTAACAGGATATTTGAACTTGACTGAAGATGCCTCATATCTGTATCATGAGCACGAAGATATTATGGTGCTGGACTTGTTTTAATCAAAAGAAATAGTCATGATGCAATGCATGTGAGAATTTGTCAATGACCCAATGTTCTTTGGAAATCAATCCAATGATTTTAGTGGATTGTTTTATGAAGATGAATTGAAAATTGAGTCAAAAATAAAGCCCTTAAAATCAATCTTTAGTCCTGTGCTCAGAGCTGTGGAACTGTGCACTCAGCTGACAGCCATGGCTGGGACCTTTTCCCTGCCTGCCTGCAGGGCCTCCAGCCATGAACAGATGCCAAGCCCCTAGTGAGTTTCATGCTTCTGTGCCTGGGCCAGCATTTACTTTCGGACCACAGTTTGAGCAGTTGCAGACAGCTTTAACAACCATGAGCAGACTCCTACCGTGTGGTGCTAAAATGTTATGCAGGCTTACCATGGAGCCTGAGACTTACAAGGCCATCTAACCCACCCTACAAACAAGGGAATCTCCATTGACTTGGATGAGCAAGAAACCCCATGGGACAAGCTGTAGCATCACCCTCCAAGAGCAGTTGTCTACAGATTGCCTATAAAAGCATTCCTACCAACCTTCCAAAGAGAGAGCCCATGGAAAATGGAACTTTAACTACATGGAAAATGGTCCTGAGTTCCTCCAAAATTATATGTAGACAGCAAACTGCCTCTACAAGAAAGAGGAAAAACAAAATCCAATGTTAGAGAATGTCCTAAACCTAATGATATTCATAAAAGACAAATGTTGATCTGCCACCAAAAGAAATCTTCAGTGTGCTGCTTGGATTCATACAGGACACATGGGGAACAATAAAGAAAAAGGATAAAATGATAGAGGATATAAAGGCCATGTGCCAAAGGGAAATGCAAGAGGTAAGATATGAGATAACAAAAGCAGTAACAAATTTATAGACTTCACCAACAAACCAGAAGCAGAGAATCACACCCAGTGCCATGGAGGATAACCAGGCAGACTCCTTCAAGCAGGAAAGAGAGTCAAACAAGATAATCAGAAAAGCTGAAGACAATTTGAGAACAATGTCTGATACTCTGAGGAGGAACACAATTAGAATAATTGGACTGCTGGAATAAAACAAAATGAATAATTCAACAGCAAAAATAGCAAGGAATTCTTAGAGGAAAATATCCCTAGCTTAATGAATGAAAGGCAGGCAACATTTCAGGAAGCTGAAAGGACACCAGCTAGACTGAATCCTAAGAAAAATTTACCAAGGCATATCATAGTTAAACTACCAACTTTGAAGAAAAGGAGAAAATCATAAGTGTAGCTAGGGGAATAAAAGCAGTCACCCAAATATGAATATGCTCAAACCTATCAGAGGATACTATCGAGAAGAGGAGAGAGTGTAGCAACATATTACAAAAGTTAAAAGAAAATAACACTACCCCCTAAAATACTCTATCCAACCAAATTATCTATAAAGATAGATGGAGACGTAAGAGTCTTCCCAGACAAGGAAAAATTCAAAGAAAATGTTAAAAGGAATCTAGCTCTACAAAAAATCATTGCCAATCCAGTATGCAGAAGAACAACACTCAGTGAGCACAGGTAAGAGACCACCACATGGGGTAACTCCACCCAGAGGCCAGCAAATTGAAAACAGCCCCCAGGATAGCATTGGATCAACAGTGAAAAGAAGGCAAGAATGGAACCACACACTCACATGCACAACACACTGATATGAAGGGAAGTAGGAAAGCACGCAACACAAAAGGTACAAGGTAACATCGCAGAATCCACGGGTGGGTGTAATAACTACCATTTGACTCAGCTATCCTTCTGCTGGGCTTATACCCAGAAGAGGCTAGAAACAGACCACGGCCACATATCTTTGCTCCAGTATTCATTGAGGTGCAGTTTACAATCACAAAGAGTTGGAAACAACTTAAATTTCCATCAATGGATGACTGGATTAAAAAACTCTGGTACATACACACAATGGAGTACTGCACAGCCCTAAAAAGCAGTGATGGGGGCTGAGGCCCGGTGGCATAGTGGTTGTGTGTGGCACTGTGACCCACAGGGCTGGCAGTTCAAATCCAGCAGCAGCTCTCCAGGAGCAAGGCTGGGCCTCCCACTCCCACCAGGGGGCAGTGATGTCTCCCCTCAAAAAAAAACAAGCAGTGATGATTGTACATCCTCGCATGGGAAAAGTTGGAGGAAATTATGCTAAGTGAGATAAACTAAGTACAAAAAGACAAATATAGTTTGAGTCCACTGAAGTAAGCTTAAAAAATAAAAGGGGCATAAAGGAAAAGCAACTAAATGTATAAATTCCTGGGACGAGGTCCAGGCACTCTGGCCAGCGATACATATGACAATGGTGGGGAGGGGGTAGAAGTACATTGAAAGTGGGAAATAGGGCACTAACCCACCCCAAGGGAGGGTACTCTTTATGTCTACATAGGAAAAGGAGAGAGGGACCAGAACTTAACCTGGTTCACCAAGACTTGAAGGCAAAATACCAGCATGAAGCAGTGAACTACTAGAGAGGTCTGCAGATCCAGACCCAATCCCAGCTACATGGATTCTCTCCCCAGAAGAATGCACTGCAGAGGACAGCACTGAAGCTACAGCTAGGGGAGAGAGGGGGGTCTTCTTAGAACAGATGGGAGCAAAATACGAGGGAAGGATATATAGAAAGAGTTTGGACCACATTCTGGCCCACCAAGCCTGAAAATGACGTTCCCACTTGGAGCAACCAATGTACACAGAGAACTGGAGGGCTAGCTCCATCATGGGGCATGGTGTCCCCTCACTGACCCATAGAGCTACAGGAGACAACACTGGAGACAGTGCAGCAATTGTGCCTAGTCTGACACCACCCCCTCTCCTATCTGACACCACCCCCTCCCCACACACCCCAGCTTTACCCACCAACACACACACACACACACACACACACACGGGCAAAATATGAAGAAAGTGCAACAGAACAGAAAGGGGATCAAAGCAATGAAGTCCCTGAGAAATCCCAAAAGTCGACTTTGGGGGAAGCACTTGGTACTCATCAGACTTGATGAGAAAACATTCATAAAGGTCAACAACAGACAGATCCTATATCTATTTAAGATAGGATAAACAATCCCAAGGAGAAAACAATGGGAATGAAGGTTCTGGAGGGACATGGAATAAAGGAAAGTGGGGAAAATGAAGTAGGGAATCCAACAAATGCAGGGGCAAGGGAACAACAAGTGATCTAAACTTGATGGCAAAGAAGGTGTAGAATGCCTGGAGAGGTTTAATCAAGTGCAGTGTATCGAGAAGAATTTGCTGAAAGCAAAATGAAGGTCAGATATGATAGTGGGGCAAAAGGAAAGTACAAGGGAATGGAGAAAAGAGGTAGGAGGCAGAGGACATTTATAGAGGCATAAATACAGGCACATACATATGTAAATATATATAATAATAAAGATATAGTTCTATGTACATATATTTATATGCTAAGTATTGGAAGCATACAGACATTGTACCACTAAATCCTCCACAACAAAAGAACACTTAATTCTAAGAATCTGGCACTTCATGATACTCACCTTCCAAACACGATCACTGAAGACAAATTGGATGTATTAGAAAATGTGATGCACAGCTATTCTAAGATATGGCCTCTGGGGTTTTAAAGGCTGGAACATAAATCATCGGTCATCTAGCAGGGAAGCAACACAGTCCACATGGAAGAAGCACACCAGCCTGTGTGATCATGAGGTGTCAACAGGATCAGGAATCAGGCACCCAAATCAAGCAACCATATTGATGTGAACAAGGTGGAGCAGAGTGGAGACCCAAAGCCCATCTATAGGGAATTGGACATTCCCTCACAGAAGGTTCACAAAGACGGGACGAGTCAGCCAGGGTGCAGTATAACACCAGAAGAACATACAATATTCCTCTAGTTCTTTAATGCTTCCTCCCCCAGCCCCCACTATCATGACCCTAGTTCCACCTTACAAATCCAGCTAGACTGGAGCATGTATACTTGTACAGATAAGAGCTCTCAACACATGGAATCCAGGACAGATACCCCCCCCCCCAGGAACAATAATAGGAGTAGTGATAAGGTGGGGCAAAAATGGGGGAACCAGCAATGATCAATGTATAATAATCGCCACACTATGGGTGAGTTAATGTTGTTCTGATGAACAGCAGAAATAGGGGTGAAGCGAAACAGCAGATTGTGTAAGATAATTTAGCAAGGGTTTATGAGGATGGAAGACTAGGAGAGGAGGGGAGGTAGGTAAAAAATGAGCTGATATCATGGGTTCAAGTAGAAACAAAATGTTTTGATAAGGATGATGGCAATATATGTACAAATGTGTTTGACATGATGAATGTATGAATTGTTGTAAGAGCCCAAATGAAATGATTTATTAGAATTTAAAAAAATCTATGTTTAGTAAGATAGAAGAAACATTCCATTAACAGTTAAATTTTATATAAAATTTATAATGCAAGAAAGATGGTATTTCAAATCAAAGATGAAGTAATGTTTTCAGTAAATAACAAGGGGAAAGGAGCTAATGTTAAAAATAAAATAAGTAGTTCATATATTTTACCCAAATTTAATTCTAGCAGAATTGAATAATTTCAATGTAAAATAAAATAACTTGATTAAAATTTATGAGAATAGCTTTCTAATAATGTTGAAGGAGCACACCTTTCTACAACTGATTCCCAGGTCAGAAATAATAAAAGAAAGTTTTATAAGCTTGATCACATAAGATCCAAACAAAACAAGGCAGTAACAGAGGAAACGAAATCTTTGTAGATAAAACTCATAGACCAATAAAGAACTAAGATGTAAAATATATTTAAAACATATATGTCAAATGACTCTTTAACTTTAAATTACATTTAAATGACAAGCAAATGAGAATGGGACAATGGCTCCCATTGAAATTAGGAAGATGATACAAATGGAACAGCCACACAATATTTAAGACTAAAATAATTTCAAAATTAAGCAAGAAATAAAATTGAAAGCTGATACATTTCAAAAATAATTAGATTATTCAAGCAAAGCAAAGATCAAGTCTACGAGTGGTGAATTTGTCAGAAAATCTGAAACATGTAAGTTGCATGATAATTCTGAATGATACTTAGATCAAGGTACTCTTTCATATATTAGCTGGGTACATCAGACCCATGAGCTATATAGATCCTGAGAAATTATCAATACCAGCTAAGATCACATGCCTCACCAAAGAGAAACAATAGCAGGCAACACATGATGGGTGGGTTAATTAAATGAATGACCAGTTGACTTATTAATGATGTTATAAATATTCAAATGGGCTTTGACAGATAAAAAGTTCCCACTGCTGACTTACATAGCAATTTTTAAAATGAATATCCTCTTCATAATGCATAAAATATTGACAATCTTGTTTAATTTCAAGAAAAATGGCGAGGTAACTATCAATAAGGGCTTGTTAAATATGCTATGCCTATGGCACAGAAGAGCCGCCTTCTCAAAATAGTCACCATAACAATGCAGATGGAGTAAAGCCTTTGTGACCTGCACTAGCTGCTTGATCTTGCAGTGCTTGACCTGCACTAGCTGGCAATGATCTTCTAGCAGACACCTAATCTGGTGTCGATTTGAGGATTAAGGCTATAGGAGTGGAGTCTAGCCTGTCAATCTGGAGATAACCAATGAGATCTCGGTGGGCGTGACCTTCTGAGAATTCTGGGAAATGTGGTAATTCTTTCCTGGAGGCAGAGACTCTGTCTCTCTCAGTTCACTTCCTTGGAGACTTTATACTGACAACACTCTCTTGGAGACGCTACTGACAAAGCACAAGGCTGACTCCCTGTGAGACATCCCGGAGAAGAAGCCATATAGGCTTACACTGATGGGACCAGACTTCTATTAAGCTGGAGGAGCCACGTGGAGATCCCTGCCAGTGCTGAGATCTTTACAACATCACTGGATCCAAAGGCATTCTATGCAGCTGTCTTGTAATCATCTTGCATTTGGGGTCATTGAATGTGTTTTGTGAGTTTGAAGAAGACTTTATAGACTGGTATCGGGACATATGGGCGAATATTGGACTTATGACCTTGGACTGGATTAGGCTGGGATGTTTTTGTCATTGTTCAATTGCTCTTGTGTATAAAACTTTTTCTTATACACGTGAGTGTTTATGAATTTATTTCTCTAGTCTACCCAGACTAACACAGTCCAACAAGGAAAAGAAACAGCTGCAAACATCAATTAATAATTGGAATTTAAAATGTCTGAAGTATGACTCTAGGAAAAGTAGAAGTTGTCAAAAACTAAATGTGAATGCCTCAGATTACTATTCTAGGCATAAGTTAGTTGAAATATACTAGTATTGCTAATTTTGAATCAGCAAATCATATGGTTCACTATGCCAGGAATGATAGATTCAAAAGGAATGGCATTGTAGTCACCGTCAAAAAAGATGTTTTAAAAACTATCTTGAGATACAATGCTGTTTGTAATAGAATAATATCTCTCCATGTACAAAAAATCCAATCAATCCAGTTATTATTCAAATTTATGTGCCAACCATGAAAGTTAGTGATAAATAAATTGGAGAATTCTACCAACCTCCTCAGTCTGACATTGATACAACATGCGATCAAGATGCATTGATATTTCTTGGAAATTTGAATGCAAAAGTTGAGTGAGGAAGAAATTAGAAGAGGGAATTAATTAATGGTCTTGGGAAATATGGTCTTGGTGATAAAAATTAAGCTGGAGATTGTGTGATAGAATTTTGAAAGATCAATGACTTGTTCATAGCAAATAACTTTTTAAAAACAACACAAATGATGACTTTACAGACAGACTTCACTAGATATTATACACAGAAATCAAATTGACTACTTCCTTTGTGGGAAGAGATCATGGAGAAGCTTATATCAACAGCTAAAATCAGTCTGGCGGCTGACTGTGCGACAGATCATCAAATGCCCAGTAAGTTCAAGTTGAAGTTAAAGAAAGTTAAAATAAGAACCCCAATACATACTTAAGAACATCCCACCTGAATTTCTAGACCATCCTAACAGATTCAGTGCATTTAACACCAGTGACAGAAGAACTGATGAACTGCAGGATGGCATCAAGAGCATCATCCATGGAGAAAGCAAAAGACCATTAAACAGACAAAGAAAGAAAAGTTCAAAGCAGATATCAGAAAAGACTCTAAAAACTTGCACTCAGGGCTGAGCCCCAGTGGTGTAGTGGTTGTGCGTGGGACTGCGGCCCACTGGGATGGAGGTTCGATTCCAGCTCCACGGAGGAAAGGCTGGGCCTCCTACTCCCACCACCAGAGGGTAGTGATGCCTAAAAAAACAAAACAAAAAACTTGCGCCCACTTGTAGAATAGCTAGGGCAAAAAGAAGTGATGATGTCAAAGAATTGATTAGGAACTTTCAGAAGTCCGTTTGAGAAGACAAAGTAAAATATTATAATAAAATGTGCTGAGACCTAGGGTTTAAAAACCAAAAAGGAAGAATATGATGAGCAGATCTTAAACTGAAAAAATTCAAGAAAAAAAAATTCAAAGTTTGAGTTGCAATATTGAAAGATACTATGGTAAAAATACTGAGTGATGCAGGAAGCATCAAAAGAAAATGGAAAGAATACACAGAGTCACCAAACCGAAAAGAACTAATGGGCATTCAACCATTTCAAGAGGTAGGATAGGAGTAAGACCCAATGGTACTGAAGGAAGAAGTTCAAGTTGCACTGCAAGCTTTAGCAAAAAACAAGTCTCCAGGATTTGAATGAGCTAATGAAGCACTGGAATCGCTCATTAGTGTCAAGCCAACTGAATGGAAGAAATTTGTATTTGTACCTACTTTAAAGAAAAGTAAGTCAAGAGAACATGCAAATTATAGAACCATATCATCAGTATCATATGCAAGTAAATCTTTACTGAAAATTCTCCAACAACAGATGTAACAGTACATTAATAGGCAGCTGCCAGAGGTTCAGCCTGGATTCGGAAGAGAACATGGACGAGGGTTATTATTGATGATATCTGGTAGGTCTTGGCTCAAAGCAGAAAACAACAGATACATGTTTACTTGTGTTTTATTGCTTGGGCCATGGCATTTGACTGTGTGGATCACACCAAACTATGGTGTACCTTGGATCAAGTCTTTTGAGATATAAAAGATCAAATAAGGAAACTTGAAGCAGAGATGGGGAAGATTGTGTCACACAGAGATCCCCAAAGAATCAGGAAGCAGTCATATTTCCCTATCCTCATTACTTACAGAGAAAGAAAGCTTTCCTTAGGACTGAATTCATACAGCAAATTTTCCAAACCGGGAGGAGGCATATTTCTGTTTGTTACAGTCATACCTTTCTATCACTACCATTACAGTGGGGCAAAGCGGCAAGCAACCCAACTATGTGTTTTTCTGGTGATTTAGCTTGAGCCACCTGCAAAATTTAAGCTACCTGGAGAAATGGATAGAACAGGTGCTCTTTAGGTGCTCTACTGTGAACATAGTTTCTGAAAATCAAGTTTTTGACCAAAATTGGATGGCAATGGTCTACTCCACCCCTGTATTTCCTGGAAAAAAATGTGAATGCGGTGAGATTTCTTTTGTCATGTAAGTCAGTGGTTAGAGTGGATATTCTCTGAAGAAAATGAAGAAGTGTTAGAAGGAGAGCGCATTTTTCTCTCTAGGGAGAGAGTTCTATCCTTTTTGTTTCATAGCATTTAAGCAACTTCTATATTTATAATTTATAGCATTAGTATTTCACTCTCCTAACTGAAGGGTTGGGGGCTTTTGCTTTGTTTTAACTTCTCATTATTCTGATACAGTGTTCCAAAGAGAAGTGCCTTGTAACCCGTTCTTGCTTATGATGAGAGCATTTTTGATATCTTTTTAAAACCTGTGCAATAAATTGGCTTCACAGCTTGGCATTTTCAGGGTCTGTGTGAGCAAGTAGCTTCATTATTGATAAATATTTTAAAATACGTGGTATTTACCCAGAAGGTCCCCATGGCTCCGTGTGCCTCTTGCAGAAATGGCATGCAATAAAAAACTTTAGACTGAAATTTCAGAGGAAAAAAGGATACTGCACTTAAACAAAAATTCAACAAAAGAAATGTTAGGAAGCCCCCATAGCATTCCTACTCAGTTATGGATTAATTGCTTGGCGCGTTTCCTTTTTTAATTTCAAGCTGTCTTTTCGTTAGCTGAGTAAACAAAGCAGCTAGACTAAGTCCATGTCAGCCAATGACGACAGCCCATTAACCTCACGACTGATAATAATGCTAATCCCCGAAGGGCCACACAGGAGCACTCCTGGACCGGCAGGGACCATGTTGAGAAAGAAGGAGGAATAATAATACTCCGAAGTTCTCATTTCCAAGATAAAAGGGCGGAGAGAGAAGGGCCCATCTTCGAGTGATATTTCCGCAGTTGATCCAGGGCCCCTTCTGAAGAAGACTTCTGAGCCCAGCTTGTATTCAATCCTGAGAGGCCCAGGGAAGTGCAGAAGAATTCTCAACTCTTCAACACAACAGTCTTTACTGGGCTGCTCATGGGGTGGGTTGAGAGCTGGGAAGCAATTGATTGCTACATCACAACATCGTTACCTAGTATACTTGTTCACACCTCAGGGAAATAGTTTTCTTTAGAGACCATTCTATTTACAAGCTGTAGAGCCTATCATCTGTCCTTCCTTTATCCTCTCCTAGCAACTAGGCATTGCAAATTATTTGTGTAAGATTGCAGCCTAGTCAATAGATTCCAACTCATAGCAGCCCTTTGGGACAAACTTGAACTGCTCTGATAACGTTTCCAGCTAGGGCGCTATCTCTCTATGGAAGCGTATGGCCATACCTTTTGCCTCTGGCGAGGCTGGTAGGTTCAGACTGCTGACCTATTGATTACCCTTAATTGCTCTCTCACCAGAGATCGTTCTAAAAGGTAGACGCGTATACAATTCACTGCCATCCAGTTGCTTCTGATTCATAGCAACCCTTTAGGTCAGGGTCCAACCTCCCCTGTGAGCTCCCGAGACTGTCAGTTTTTGTGTGTGTGTGTGTGGGCATCACTGCCTCTGGTGGTCGTGGGCGCTACCCAGCGCTGCTCCTGAAAGCCGCTGCTGGATTTGAACCGTCAAGCCGTGGGCCCCAGTCCCGCACTTATGCCACTAGGGCTCAGCCCCGAGGCTATCAGTTTTTAGGAGGACAGAAAGTCTCATCTTTCTCTATGGAGGGCCTGGTGGTTTCAAACCATCAACTTTGAGGTGAGCAGTCCAACCCATAAGCTCGAATAGAGTGAATAGTCATTAAAATTGAGTTATGAATAAGGGATCAGGTTAGTTAAAAACAAGCAACAAACTGCAATCATGCGGCACTAGCTCCTGCTACCCAATGACTCCTCTCCCTTTTCCCCAATAGACTTGCCAAGTGAAACATCACTGAGATTAGATATTGGTTATCACCTTTTGGTAATGCCCTACTGTGTACATGATCGTTCTCTATATGCTCTGTATATACTTTATACACACATGTGTAGACACACTACATACAGATGGAAGGATTCATGTGAAATAATTGCCCTAAAGCATTGTGCAAACCTCTCTTGAGAGGAACAAGGTAAAATGAATCAATTGGCAATCAACTCAGAGTCTCCCCATACTTCAAACCCTTGGCCTTTCAAATCATGTATTTTAAAAATGAAAATTTTGCCTGGATTCGTGCTATAGAGAAACAAGGTTTAATGGCTACATTTTGTGAGTGAGATGGAAGGAGGCGGTTGGTTGTGAATGCAGGCGATGTTTTAACCCAGTGAAATTTTACTGCCCATTTTCCTGTCTCCTCTCTTGAGTATCATCATTTCCCTGAAGTATGGAAATCTTTGCAACCTCATACTTAAAACTCTGCCCCCACAAAAAAAGCACACAAAAACCAAAAGGACCAGTGCTCTCCCAAATAAGTGATTCAATTTTTCATATTGGGGCCACAGGGACCCTAAATCAGCCCTTTCTTTGGTTTAATAAGTAAATTGAGGTCCAAAGGGCTTTCATATCTGATCCTAGGTCATGTAGATTCTACTTAGTTGTAGACTTTAAACTACCAGCTTCTTACTACAGAACTCATTAAGGCAATTAGGGCTGGGGGCTAGGGACGCAACAACAAAACTAGTAAGTATCATTTGGGGAGCACAGCCTACCTGTCTTTGTATAGTGGGAATGTGTGCAATCTCTGAGATGCAGACTCTGATGAGTTTGACTGCTCACCCAGAGGTTAGTGGCTGAAGTTCATCCAGAGGTCTGGTGCATGGGATGCCTGCTGATGGATGTGCTTCTGAAAAATGGGCCATTGAAAATCCTACAGTGCACAGTTTGGCTATACAGAGTTGTCATGGGACTTTATAAGCCCAGCCCTCAGGACTTATAAAGCTGAACCCACTAGCATATGCCCCACCAAAGCGAAACAGTTCCAATCATCCCAGTAGAGGTAAGTTACAAATATGCAAGTGACTTTTAGTCAGAAAAATGGTCCCCACCCTTGTGCTCGCTTCGGCAGCCCATATACTAAAAAAAGGTCCCCCACCCTGACAGTCACTACTCTCTCCCCCTTCTTCCCCTATTGTTTTGAGCTAAGGTTTAGGCTTAGGAAAGTGTCCAGATACTACAATTACTAGTATGTATATAATGAAAACATTTAGTTCTATTTCCTGCACTTATAGATACTTTGATGCACTGCTTTCCTCAGCAAATATTTGTGCAAGCACTGGAAATCCAGAACGTGGAGACAACAAAGTGAACTGTTACATAACACATCCCCTGAATGCTATAAAGCACTCCTTTGAGTTTGAGTACAATGATATGAAATAGTGTAGGAAAGAAGTGGAGAGGAAGGAGTCATTTTTGATTTAAAAATTAAGGAGACAATTCTTAGAAGATTGGGCATTGATTGGACATTGAATGGGGATCAGGATTTGACAAAGGGAAAATCCTTCTAGAGGAAGAAGAAATAGGAGAGGCACAGGTGGGGATGCCAGGAAGAGTGGGGAACATCTGGCAAACTCAAAATAGTGACGCGGTCATAAATGGAGCGTTGGACCAGGGCTACCATGTATTTATTATTTTAGCACTCTTCTTGATTTTGTATGACATGTGCTACTCTGGTGGGTAAGGTTCCACCTTGGTGAATAAGTGTTATTGAAAGTTTTGTTCTGTTGCCAGCTACCATAGTGTCCAGTCACTTAAGCATTTAGTTTGTACAAGTTAATAAATTCATTTATTGTGCTCTGAAGCCAGCCTATACTTTATGTAGTTTTCTTCTCTCAGCAGTGTTTTAAATTCTACACCATTGGCCAAATTAATGACACTATCAGCAGGATTATCTTATGCCCCTGGAATAGTGTTCTCTATCATAAAATGATAAGGGCATCTGTAAAATGAACCAGAACCATATGTAAGCCATAGATAATGGAATGGATTTGGAGCTGTTACTTAATTCTAGCTCTAATGTAAGGACAACTAGTTCTTATGACATGGCCCTGCTTGAAACTCACCCCCATAAAGAGATCACTAAAGATGTGGGTGCCATAGTAAAGGGTGGTGAAGAAACTGATGAAGCCTGACTATCAGAAAGAACAGACTTGTCTTTAAACAAGCAGCCATAGAAGCCAGGTGTTTATTAAGTCCTCCTGAAAGAAGTACAGCCTGTGTGATCCAAGGACTGTAAATTAAAAAAACCAAATCTGAAAGAGGGAATGATATCAGAGATTCAATTGTAAACACTGGTCTGCAAAATGAAATGGAGGTCTGTGGAAGCCCAAATTCCATTTTCAGAGTCCACTCATGGGTGAACCTCCAGTGTGCTCCCTCTGACTACAGCCCAGGGATGTGAATAGCCTTGCTCCCGGACAGAGAGAATTGTAAAGTCAATGGCGGCAAAAGTAGTTAGGATAAAATTTAATATCTGTCATTTGATCTCCTTTTCTTTAAGATTGTCACTTAGAAAATCATTTTCTTGTGCGCTCGTACAACTCTTAACCCAATGCATCCATTGTGTCAAGCACATTTGTTGCCATCATCATTCTGAAAGCATCTGCTTCCTACTTGACCCCTCGGTATCCACTTCTCATTTTCCTCCCTCTTCCCTCACCTCTCCCTTATGGGCCCTTGATAATTTATAAATTATTTTTATTTTGGCATGTGACAAAAATAATGCGACACTATGCGATGTCTCCCTTCACCCATTTTCTGTTGTCCATTCCCCAAGGAGGGGGTTATATGTAGATTCTTGTCATCAGTTCCCCCATTCTACCCGACCTTCTCTCTGCCCTCATCACTAGTCCTGAGGGGTTCATCTGCTCTGGATTCACTGTGTTTCCAGTTTTTATCTGTACCAAGGTACATCCTCTGGTCTAGCCTGATTTTTAAGGTAAAATTGGGGTCGTAATAGTGGAGGAAAGGAAACATTGAAGAATGAGAGAAAAGTTGTATGTTTCATTATTGCTACACTGCACCCTGCCTGTCTTGTCTCCTCCCTGTGGCCCTTCCATAAGGAGATGCCCAGTTGCCTACAGATGAGCTCCCCCACATTCACAGTGATGTAATTTTTTTGTTCTTTGATACCTGATACCTGTTGATCTCCCTTTTTCTAATAATTTTAAATTTTGTTTCAATTTTCAGTAATTTTTGGAAGGTTTTTCTTCTTTTTGATTGGAGTTTTTCTTTGTTTAGTCATTGTTGTTTTGGTTTGCTTCCTGTATGTGTATGGTATGGTTTTCTGAATATTCTATGTTGTTTTGGTTTGCTTCCTGTATATGTTTTGTATGATTTTCTGTATATACTATTCAGGAGATAGTAATAAATTAATAATTTGGGGAAAAGCAGAGGAGGTTTGAGGGAAATGAGGAGCCAACCACCATAAGTACCAGGAAATGTATTCTGAAATTGATTGTGGTGATGGTTGCACAACTCTTCTTAACATCATTGAATGATTAGGTCTTATAATATGTAAAGTATATGCCAATAAACCTACTTAAGATAAAATAGAACAATAGATCAATGCTCCATTATACCTACTATTTTTTAAAAGGCATAAATACATACCCTCAAATGTATGAACGCCATGTGCAAGAGGAAGTACAATGTCTTGTGGTGAAGTTCGTGGTACCTGTGGTCTGGGAGGTTCTGAGAGAGCTTTCTGAGGAGACCTGCAGGAAGGGGAGTCGTTGACAAGCAGAGAAGAGGGGGCAGTATTATTAAAGCAGAAGAAACAGCAAACTTGAGGGCTGAGGCATGAGAACATGGATATTCAGAGTAGTGAAAGAATGACTGTTTGGTTGGAGGACCATGTTCAAGGAAAGATGGGAAATTGTGTTTGTGTGTGTGTGTACGTGTGTGTTTGAGATGAGCTTCAGAGCAGGGAAAGCCACATCATGAATCTCCTTATAAGCCAGGTTAAGAACTTTGGACTCATTCTCATCTTCACTCTGCCCTTTAAATTTTCCCTTCTTTCTGTCTTTCAACAAGAATAATTCTAGGGTTTTAAAATTCAGAGCTAGAAAGCCATATCTAAGTAGTTTCAAGGAAAAACTATGGCAAGTACTGTAATTTTGTTTTGAATTCTATTCTTTAGTACAATAATCCCTAACAGAAAGTGACAACCAAGCACTTGACACATGATGAGTCTTAATTGAGATGTACAAGGATGAAAAAAAAATGTATTCTGGATTTCAAAGGACAGCAGAAAGGCAAAATATCTTATGAAAGGTTTTTGTGTGAATTACATATGGAACTGACAATATTTTGAATAATTTGAGTGAGATCAAATATAGCACTAAAATGTTTTATCTGTTTTTTCCAATATGTGCATTAGAAAACTTAAAGAGCCTTGGTGGTACAGTGGTTAAAGTGCTCACTGGCTGCCTCGGAAGTTCAGTGGTTAGAATCTGCCAGTATCTCTGAGGGAGGAAGATGCAACGGCTGGTTTTCATGAAGTGACAGCGCTGGACACCTTATGAGAATGTTCTCTTTCTATGTGGCCTTCATGAGCCAGAATCAGGTCCATGGCCATAGATTTGGCTTTTGTTATGAGAACACTGAAAATGACATTGTGATTTGCCTTTTATTTCTACTGGGCAATGCTTGTTTGAAATAGCGCTGATATTTTTTTTATAGGGTAAATTGTAATTTCACTGAAACATCTTTCTAGGCTAAAACAAATCTGCTATGAAGGTGCTTCGGTGTATTTAAATGAGCATCAGTCATCTAGACAGGGCACAAATGGGGCATCCATATTGTCTGATTATTGGGTAATGGGTTTGCCAAACAAATGGACAATTACAGTTGGTTTGAGTAGAAGCTGTTTGCCTAGTTAAGTATAGTAATGGGGAAAATCATGTTGTAAGCCTCTCATTGGAACAACTAAAGGGAAAATGATGCATCATGCAAGTGTGTATTTATTGCTAGAGGACATTTACTTGAGAATGGTTTTATTACTTCTAAAAATCATGAAATTAGCAGGTAGGGATTTATTCAGTATTTTATGCTTCAGATATCTGAACAGTTCCACCATACTCTCAAGAAGTGTAAATGAAGGTGGTTTGGGTTGATTTCACATGGCTGCAGTCAGCCCTATCTTTCTTCAGAAAGCTGAGAAGGATGGTTGCAAAGATGTGGTCAAATCAATCAGCAACATGTCTCACAGTCATAACTGGCTGGGCCACACAACCCCAGAATGTCAGCATGCATTGCAGACACATTGGAGCCTTGAAGGGAAGAGGGGTTGGAATCAGAGAATGGATTGGAAGCAAGGATGATTTTTATCATGAACTCTCTGTCTCCTCTTGATGACACCACAGTTTGTAAAACCAGCAGCAGAAACACCAGTTAGAACTCTCACTCCAAGTTCTGGGTAGACAGAACCCCCAACCACCTCATTTCCCAGCAAGGGGCCTCTCTACCGTGGTTGAAATGGAAGACATGGACAGAGATGGCTGCTCACGTTATCCCGTAGTCCATAGGCTTCCCGTCCAGCTCTCAACCTCAAATGCTTGTTTTAAAGAACCAATGGTCACATTTAGAACAACAAGTGTGACAAGAACACACATGCATTTTCCACTTTCCTGGGGAGTCTGACAGAACAGTCATGATTGAGCTGTACCAAGACAGTCAGCCTCCCCTGGCAAGACAAACAGGTGGACAATGGCATACATATTTTAATATGGATGCCTTAGATCTCCTGCTACGGTCCATTCCATTTCCTCTTCGAGACCACCCCCTCGCCCCCGTTGCCCCTCACAGTCCCACAGAAGGCTGCCATAATTATTTGTGCTAGCTAGACACAAGTCGGACCTCCCTCAAATTCATTTTAAAGGCTGAGCATCTTTTTAATTGAATTATTGTTGTTTTATCTAAGCAGAGAAACTAAAACCAGAGCAGGTCCTAAGCCGCTATCACACAGAAGCTGAAGGAAATTGATTGCAGACGGTTCTATTTATGTTCTTACAAGTCGGATCTCAGTAGGGTAAATGGATTCCTTTGGTGAGTACAAATTTAGTGCGGGGAATAGGGTCGGTGATGGTCTCTGTGCTTATAAAATAAGACATTTAGCAATGGAATCATCTCCAACATTTAAACCTCAGATGCAGCTCCATGCATGAGTGGTTAAGAACTCGAAAACAAGTAATTATCAATAGCATATGTATGCAATAAGAGAGAGATCAGCTGAGAAAAGTTATGCTCATGACATTGGCAAGAAGAGTACATTAATTGCCTGTGGAAAAGAGCCAACATAATATTTACTCTGTATTTTCAAACGGACATGAAGAAGATCCTAGAGAGTTGAATGCATTCAGCCTTGTTTTGTGATGGACAGCCAAGTGGAACTCTCATTAGAGGACAACTGAGGTTTATCAAGAGTTTTGTGATTTCATTTCAGGCCTCCAGATGGAACTGATAAGGAGGCAGCCCCACCGCTCAGCCACACAAGTGAGCTTTTAAAACATGATCAAGGGAGCTGTGGTTTTCAAAGAGATGGGGAGTTCATAAAAGACCATGGGGTTAAAACTTTCGGTAACGCTGAGCATGATTCTATTTTCCCTCGTGATTTTGTTGTCGTTGTTTACTGTGGACCTTTCTTTATGGAATTAATTATCTTCGTAACTCTGCCTACCAAAGTCCCATCTGTATTTTAATACTTGGTTCAAGTATTAAGAAATCCCACATAGGATTTCCAATCCTGGCCTCATCTAGGGCTATTTATATTTATATAAATAAATATGTGTGGCTTCAAAGTCATAGACATATTATTGTATTATATTTATATTATTATATATAATATATAAAAATATATATAATACACAATATGATATTATATTATAATATATTTTCATTATTGTTGTTATTTTTCATTTTATGTGTGGAACATAGCACGGGCAAAGGAAAAGATACTATATGTGGTTTCCGAGCCCCCTGCATAAGCCGTGGCAGTACCCTAGTCAACCCCTTCTGTATGTGGCTTGTTCTCTTCCTGCTGCTGCTTCTCCCATTCACTCACCCTCTCTGTCTCATCCCCTTGCTAATCCCTGCCTCAGTCCGCCATAGTCTTCAAAGTCTTTCCCTTGGTCTGAAAATGACTTTTATAATAATGGCATCTTGAAATAATGGCAACCTTGAGGTTGACTAACTTTGCTGAGTATAATGTCCTTCAATTTTGTCCATTGCATGAAGTGTTTGACAGACGCCTCCCTGTTTTTCGAGAGCATTCCATTGTGTGTCTATACCATAGTTTGTTTATTCATTCCTCCACAAGTGGATTTTTTATTGTTTCCATCGTCCTGCCCTTATAGACATTGTTGTGATAAATATGGATTTGCATATATGTGTAGATGTTTTGTTCTTTATTTCTTTAGGGTATGTTCTAAGTAGATAGATTCCAGGATCACAAGGTATTTGTATTTGAGGTTGGTTAGGATCTCACCTCCACCTCCGCCCTTTTAAGGCTCATTGATATGACTAAGATAAATATCGGTGTTGCTTAATTTTTGATTTATCCTTACATGCCGCATTTCCATAGATGTCATAGACATCTATTTTCTTGCTATTTATTTATGCATTGACTTGAGATCAGACTGAAGACTGGAGGTTTCTACTGATTCACAAGTTTGTTGTGGTTGGAAAATCCCAATCTGCAGGTCAGGCATCAGGCCAGAGATGTCTGCAAGCTGACAAGGACTAGAAGTTAGATAATGAGAAGAGGGCAGGATCAAGAGTCTGGACATTAGACAATGAGAACAGGGCAGGGTTAAGAAATCGGATAAGCTCTATCAGAATCACAGTAGAAGGACCTATATAGTCAGGAAAATGTAGGAAAAAATTCAAAATCATAAAGAGACCAGATTTGTTGGCTTGATATTCTTCCATGGAACCCTCAAGACCGTGATCCTCAGACACCCTTCAAGCATGAAACGAAATCCACTCCCCGAGATCACTTTTCAGCCAAATAACAGGTCTATCAAGTGAACAATCACACCCAGGAGGAAGCTATTTCTGAGAATAATCAGCAATATGAAAGGAAAAGGGCAGACTGTGTCCCAAACAAAGGTCTGAAGACAGGAAGGAAGAATGGAAAAAGGGAAGTCAGCAAGGAAGTGGGCAGAGTGCTGTTTCATCGAGGGAATTGCAACTAATGCCAGGAAACACAATATGCA
This sequence comes from Nesogale talazaci, assembly GCA_004026705.1. Classification (NCBI taxonomy): domain Eukaryota; kingdom Metazoa; phylum Chordata; class Mammalia; order Afrosoricida; family Tenrecidae; genus Nesogale; species Nesogale talazaci. The sequence continues at coordinate 118,553 of PVJH01000496.1, read as the reverse complement.
TCCAGTGTTGGGTGGAAAGCTAATTTGCTCTACAGACTTTAACTCAAAGCACCATGAGGAAAAACAAGAAAGACAGCAGACTGTGCCTGAGCTTCCAGTCCATACACTGGAGGCATACCACCCCCGCCTCTTTGGAAACCCCTCCTGCTCCCGATTCTCTGCTCACATCAGATTGCTAAGTGGAAGGTGATTTCACAGTGTCCACCAATCCCTGAGATTCAGATTGTAGCCGAGTCGATGCATACATAATATGAACCATCACACACATTAATAGTTTGTACATCTCAGGAACTCTATTCCTAGATGATCCCCCTTGTCTAAATCAGGTGAAGCAAAGTTAAAAAAATGTTTTCTCTTAGCTAGAGAATGCTCCCTATGATCTCAGAGATGGGGAATAACGGCATCCTTTGGGCTGGCTCTCCAGTGACCAGAAAGTACTCCAGGGTCAAGGCCGGGCCCATTTTCAGTTCCCATCAAAGTTCATGAGTTATTGGTCTTTGGCTAGGGTTGATGTCCCAACCCCTGCATACTTAGACTTTGGGCTCAGGCCTTGCCAAATGCAATTTTGCAATGCCACCAGACCGTGTTTTCAGTTTCTCAACTGTTTTTATGGTTCAGTGTCATTATTTTCACCAGAAAATTCCTGTCCGCAAGTATGGTGAGAGGCAGCTGTCTCAGTGTGCGGTGTTATGTAGGAACCTGCTGTTGTGACGGGCTCAGTGTTAGAAAAGCCCGCTTCATGGGGTCTCAGTCCACCTGGATACATCGGTGATTGGGTGTTGCTCTATTAAAATTAAAAAAAGAAACATTCTCATTTCCTTTGCCTTCTCAGCTATTCCATAAGGGCGCTCCAAAAGTTTGTGGGAAATTTCCACTATCTTTTGATCTCCTGCTTCCACAAACTTTTTGAAATTCCCTCCTGTATGACAGCAGTGCATGATATCGTGAGGTCGCTGTGAGGATTACACAAGTTAACACTTTATAATTCTAGGAGCTGGTGCATGGGAAGCACTCAAGAAATGCTATCCTTGTTTTTAGGTGCCATTGAGTCCTGCTTCTGGCGACTTTATGCACATCAGCAAGAAACCCTGCTGGCTCCTGCGCTGTCCAATCACACGCGGGTTTTCGCAGCGCTATGTCCCGACCTTGCGGTGCCCCACAGCAAATGAAGATGCCGAAAACTCCGCTCCCGCAGGCGTTTCCCCGCTCACATCATCACAGTTGATGCCACTCTAAGAATCAGCACCCCCTCAATTACAGTTGGGGTACCCTTCCCCGCCAAAATGCCCTGCCCTACCCCGAGAGCATGCGCTGCTTCCTTTCATTAGAGGCCTTCGTTGGGAATCAGTCAATGTTTCCATTTGGAATACCAAAGACATGGCTTCCTGCATCACAGCTCCACCCCGCACCCCAAACCACCACAGGACGACGATCTGACGCACAGGTGGGGACCATAAAATACCATGGTGGCTGTAATTAGGTGCTCCTCGGCAACCCACAGAGTTTGTGTTCATCTGCTAACATCAAGGCATATGATCCAAATGGACCTCGGCACATCTTGAACAAGAAGCCTCTTTGATCTGCTTCCACAAGAGGAGAGCCAAGAAACCACGAGGAAACAGTTCTGCTCCGTCAGCGACGGGGTTCCTCTGAAGATGAACGAACGCTGGCATTAAGTTTGGTTAGTAAGGTTGTAATTATCATTATTTATTTATATATCCTCGAACTTATTTAGCAATACTGTGAGTCATCCGCCGAGTGGAGGGTTATCATTTCCAGTGCATTGACGATTATTGCCGGGATGAGTATGATAAAGACCCACAGAGGACTGGCTGGAAGCCACATCTAGGAGACTTTGGGAAGACTTTCCTGTGGGGTGGAAGAGCTAAAGAGAAGTGGGCATGTGGCTAGGACATAGCTGAAGCTCAAGGAGGAAAAGAAAACATTCAGGAAAAGGTGACAATGAGTAAAAGGGCCTAAACTTTACTATGGGAGTAAAATTGGAATCTGAAGCATTCAAGGAAGACCAGCACAGAGCGATGGAAAGCAGAGAGGTGGGGAGGGAGGAGGCCATGTTTAGGAGTCCAGACTAAGAGAGCCAATTGTTCTGGTTTGTCCATGTGGGAGGGGTTTCCTGGGATGTGGACTTTTCGTTTCTTCTTCTTCTTCTTCTTCTTCTTCTTCTTCTTCTTCTTCTTCTTCTTCTTCTTCTTCTTCTTCTTCTTTTCCTCCTCCTCCTTCTCCTTCTGAAAGGAGTATTAACTGTTTTATACAGTTAATACTTAAATAAGAACAATAAAAGAGGTTTACTAACTTAGATTATAGTATAAAAGAGTTTTAAAACATTAATGAAAATATATGAAAAATAGTACCTCACAAAAAGCAACAAAATTGTTACTTAAAATATTTCCAGACTACTTAAAAAATATCAGTTCATTGGAGGCTCACACAACTCTTATCACAATCCATCCATCCATCCATTGTGTCAAGCATATGTGTACATTTGTTGCCATCATTTTCAAAACATTTTCCTTCTCCTCATGTTTCCTCCTCCCTCCCCAACTCTTCTTCACAGACCATTGATAATTTATAAATTATGATGATTTGTCATGTCTTACAATGTCCGGTATCTCCTGAGATATGGACTTTTCACTGATAAAACTCAGATGTTCCCCCAAAACCACTTGTTACCCTAGTCTAGACTGTGCCTCAGCTTTGGCTAGCCACCCACCAAACAGAAGACCTTGAGTGCAAAAAAATGAGAACAATTCGTTGCCAATGGATCCCTTATCCCAGAAAATGACAACTTCAAGGACAAGGAATATTGATAATGAATCATGAACGCTGACTTTCAGAGACAGCACAGAGGCACTGAAAGACTTCAAAATTTGTTTGCAAATTAAGAAACTGTGTTAATCTGGGTAGACTACAGAAAAAATTCATAAGATACTTATATGTATAAAAATGAGGTTTATATACAAGAGCAATTGAGTATTGAGATAACATACCAGCCCAATCCAGATCAAGTCCATAAGTACAATATTAGCCCATATGTCCAATACCAATCTACAAATTTTCTCTTCAGACTCACAAAATACCTATAATGATGCCGAATACCAGATGATCACAGGGCAGTGGGTTGGAAGTCTTCTGGATCCTGTGGCATTGTGAACATCTCAGCACTGGCAGAGGTCTCTACGTGGCTTTTCCAGCTCCAGTGCTCCAGAGGTCAGATTAAATCAGGGCAAGTCCATGTGGCTTCTCCAGTTTCCAGGGCATAGTGTCATGTGTCCTGTCAGTAGAGCATTGCCTCAGGGAGTGAGCAAAAAGCTAGAAGTGTCTCTTCCCTCCAAGGAGGAAAATCCAGGATTTCCCAGAATCCTCAGGCCATGCCCACACAGAGGCCTTATTGGCTATTATCTGATTGACAGACTAGACTTCACCCCTTTACTCTTAATCCTCTCAAGTCTCAAATTGACACCAGATTATGTAACTGCCACAGAACCATTGACTTTTCAACTCATTCAGAGCACATACTACCTGCATTTGCTTCCAGGTTTGGGATTACATAGGTGAAAGATGCCAAATCCAGTGGGTTCTTATCCAGATTTTCATTTAAGTATATTTCTTGTATTCCTAATAAGGTGAATTTCAAGAGAGTGGATTTTCTGGTTATATGATGGTTACATGCATCTCAAATTATTTAAAGAACAAAGTCAATACTATTGAGTCTTTTGATTATTTGTGTAGCCCTCTGTCTTAGAGATTCTGGTTCCCTTACAATGATTGGTATTTAATTCTTCCCTATAATTCAACAACACATCAATATTTTGAAGACGAGAGTAAGTAAAAATAATTGCTTTTCCTTGATAGCTCAATTCAAAAAAATCAGAAAGCAGCAAGTGTTGGAAGGACTATGGGGAGATAGGATCTCTTATTCACTGCTGGTGGACCTGTAGGTATGTACAGCCACTATGGAAACCGATTTGGCGATATTTAAACGCGATGGCAATTGAGCTACCTTATTAATGGCAATCCCCCTACTGGGCATCCAACCAGAAGGGGCAAGAAACTGACCACAGCCAGACATCTGTGCTCCAATGTTCATCTCAGCACAGTTCACAATTGCAAGAAGTTGGAAACAACCCAATTTTCCTTACATCAACTGATGAATGGATTAAAAAACTTTTGTACATACATGCAATGGAGTACTATGCATCACTGAAAAGCAGTGATGAATGCATGAAGCACATCGCCATATGGGAAGAACTGGAGGAAATTATGCTAGATGAAGTAAGCCAAGCGCAAAAAGATGTACAACATGAGTCACTGAAGTAAGCTTAAAGATGCAAAAGAGGCACAGGGAAAAAGCTACTGTATACAGAAATTCCTGGGGGGAGGCCCAGGTAGTATGGAAGGGGCCAAACCAAATCTAGAGCTACAGGGGAGTGTACTGTTTATATCTCCACAGGGAAAGAGGCATCAAACCTCCAGGATGTGAATGCAGGGGAGCATGGAGCAGGGAGCCAGTGGAGGGGTCTGAAGGCCCAAGTCTAATCTCAACCTCGTGGACAGCTGTCTCTCCCCTGAGAAGAATTTGTTTTGAAGGGCGGCACTGAAACTACAGCTGAGGGATGGGATATGCCTAAGCAGAGCACATGAGAACAAATGAAGGGGGAGGGAGAGAGTGTGGAGTGCATCTTGGCCCACCAAACCTTGAGGTCAATATCCCCACTCAGAACAGCCAATATACAGAGAGGACCATATGGCCGGCCCCACTGTGAAACATGGCATCCCTTACTGACACAAGGCCCCAGGGACAATAATGGAGAAGCATGGTCGGGATTGTACCGTGTCTGATCCCATGACACCATGGCAAAACACTAAGGATGTGCAGCAGAGCAGCAGGGGGAGTAAGCATGGAGTTCCCCAGAGAGTGCCAAGGATATGCTTTGGGGCCAGGGTGTGATATATATATATATATATATATATATATATATATATATATATATGACATTGGTGTTTTTTTTTGTCATCGTTTTATTTTTGTTACTTCATTTTAATGCCTTTTTTTTGGGTATATACTGTTATTTCTGCTGGTCTATCAAGATAAGATAGGCTGGATGAACAGTCTGGAGGAGAAAACAATGGGACTGCTGGTTCCAGGGGGACATGAGAGATGGGGAGGGGGAAGAAAGGAGTTGGTGTTGACCAACCCAGGGACAAGGGAACAACAAGTGATTCAATATGAGTGACAAAGTGGGTGTGAGAGGCCTGATAGGGATTGATCAAGAGTTATGTAATACAGAGAAATTTACTGAAACCCAAATGAAGGCTGAGGATGATAGTGGGGCAAGAGGGAAATAAAAGGAAATAGAGAGGGGTAAAGGGCATTTATAGATATCTAAATATAAGCATGTATATAGGTGAATATATTTATATGTGATGATGGGGAAATAGATCTACGTGCATATACTTATGAGATTAGTATTAAGACAGCAAATGGGCATTCGACCTTCACTCAAGTACTTCTTCAGTGCAAAAACACTTTGTTCTATTAAATTGGCATGCCATGATGCTCCCCTCCCCAACATGATTGCTGAAGGCAAATGTGTGCATAAGCAAAAGTGGTGAAGAAAGCTAACGGTGCCCTGCTATCAAAAGATATAGCTTCTGTGGTCTTAAGGTTTGAAAGTAAATAAGCATCCATCTAGTTCAGAAACAACAAACCCCACATGAAAGAAGCATACCAGTCTGTATGACCATGACGTGTCAACGGGATCAGTTATCAGGCATCAATGAACTAAAAAAATCATAACATTGCATGCACACCTTCCTGAGATGAGTGCTAATGACAAATGTGTGCATAAGCAAATATGGTGAAGAAAATTGATCGTGCTCAGCTATCAAAAGGTATAGCACCTGGGGTCTTAAAGGCTTGAAGGTAATCAAGTGGCCATCTAGCTTAGAAGTAACAAAGCCCATATGGAAGAAGCACACCAGCCTGTGTTGAAGGGATCTGGTATCAGGCATCAAAGAACTAAAAATTATATCATTATAAATGAGGGGGAGTACAGATTGGGCACCCAAATTCCATCTGTAGGTAAAGCAGCATCCCCTTACAGAAGGATCCTGGGAAGGGGATGAGCCAGTCAGGGTATGAGGTAGCAACGAGGAAATAGGCAACTTTTCTCTAGTTCTTAAATGCTTCCTCCCCTTCCCCCCCACTATCATGATCCCAATTCTACTTTACACATCTGAATAGACCAGCTGATGTACACTGGAGCTGGAAATATGAAAAATTCAGGACAGATGATCCCTTCAGGACCAGTTGGGAAAGTGGTGATACCAGGAGGATGGAAAGAAGGTGGAGTAGAAAAGAGAAATGAATTGCAGGATCTACATATAACCTCCTCTCTGGGATATGGACAACAGGGATGTAGGTGAAACAATACATCAGACAGTGTACAATATAACAAAGCAATGATAATTTGTAAATCATTAAGGGTTCATGAGGGAGGGGGTGTGTGGAGGGAGAGAAATGTGAAGACCTGATACCAAGGGCCTAATTAGCAGGAGGATATTTCTAGAATGAACATGGCAACAAATGTACAAGTGGGTTCTGCATACATTGGATGTATGTATTGATCATGAGAGTTGTATGAGCCCCCAATAAAATGATTAAAATAAGAGTATTTGGTAAGTTCAATGTATATGGCTTGAGACATGTCTCCATCTGTATGTCACAAAGTCACAGAACCCCTTTGATATATATATATATATATATATATATATATATATATATATTCAGAATAGAGGCTCAATTCAAATGAGCTCCTTTAAGTATTTGAATAAATTTCTGAATATTAAGTATAGGAAGTTTAAAACATGAATATAAGGTAGACTGTATATTCAAGGAATAAATAAACTTTTTAACCTGAAAAAATAATTGCTATAAATTACTTAAGGAAATATTTACTCAACAAAAATAAAAATGAGAGGCAGCACAGACGTGAGGAGAGGGAGTAGTTAAATTTGAGGAGAGCATGGGAGCCTGCCTGCTGAGGGGAGAGTGGGACAATGGATCTACAGATGGAGGGGGATGCCCTTGACAGCAGTGAGTCTCTGGTGGTGTGGAGGAGGTGAGCAGAATAGGTCTAAGGCTTTGGGGGTGTCCCAGGAGCCCAGGATGGGTGCCATAGAACTCTGGGACACTGAGTCCAGGATCATGGAGATATGAGACATTCTCCTGAAGCAGTAGCAGAAAGACCCCATGCAGGAATCCCACTGGGTGTAATGCACTCTTCCCCAGACATCCCTGTGACCTGAGGACTTAAGCCAGAAACACCTGGTGTCTGAGGAGGCAGAAGTCACTCGTGCCCTTGGTTGGTGTGCAAGCAAGGTCATGCTACATTGGGGTCCCGGATGCCACATTGAGATGTCTGCTATTCTGGCGATTCTGGAGTGGCCATTCTGCTGTTTTGCTTATGCTTTTTTTATGTTGGTGTACATCTCAGAGGTGTGCCACCATTGTGGGGTACCATCTGGAAGTTATGTTATTTGTTTCTCTGGTTTTTTTTTTTTGAAATGAAACCAAGGGCATGGAACCTATAGGGAAAGAAAACATAACAAGGAATGGGGAAGATAAGAAGAAAAGGACATCAAGAAGCCTAGGAAAAAAAACATATGTTTGGAGAGTTATTATGGAAGCAATGGTATAATTATGTTTGATATGATTGAGCTATGGAGTGCTGTGACATATGTATGAAGACCCAAGCTATAGCAAATCAAAAAAAAAAAAAAAAGAAGCAGCATAGACACTAGGATGGAGTCCGGGGCTCGCAATAAATCCTAGCTCCAACTTAAGAACATTTAATTCTTACATCATGACCCTGCTCATGAAATGGTCACTGAGGATAAAGGTACTATAGCCAAGTGTGGTGAAGAACATAGATGGTGCTCTATCAATAGCAACTGTGGCTTTAAAGGCTTGCATTCAAACAAGCAGCCATAAGCAAGAAATCAGCTAAGTCTACGCAGAAGAATCACTCCAGCTAGTGTGATCCAAAGAAAGAACAACAAAATTAAAATATAGTGAAGGGGAAAGTACTAGTGCTAAACATGTGAATGCCCAATTTGTAGAAAGTTATGGAGGACAGTGGGGGCCCCACACCAATCTGCAAAGTGTATGCTCAGATTAAGCCACTGGCAGATCCACTCTAGTCAAAGGCAAGAGCCCTATTAACAGGCAGAGATCATTGTCACACTGATTTTGCTGCATAAAACTTGATACTTGGCCAATTGACCTCCCCATAGCATGTCCCGAATTTGTTCTGGGGTCAAGTAACGCTTAGGTGTTCCATGACAAAAAATGTCTTCCCCGACTTCTTGAATTTTGATGGGGGGATCTTCTCCCTCTCAAATCTATGGATTACTTGTATTTTTGCCTTTATAATCATGTGATCTTATCCTTCCCACCTTGGTGTGATTTGTTTTTCATTGTTGCCTGTGGTGGTTCCCAGCTATGAGTGCAGGGGGAATGGACGTACACTGATTATAATGGCTGCAAGGTGTTACAGGGAAGTAAGGGGTGGCTAGAAGGGAGGGGAAGGGAGTATGGAGTAAAGAATAAAGGTGGGAATGCGGAAGAAGCAATGGAGTTGATCACGATTGAGCAGCTCACTTTGGGGGTGAATCAACCCAGGGCGGGGAGAGGGAATGCTCCAGGATAGGTGTGGTGGTGACTGTATAACCTTGATATGTTTGGACGATTGAAACATTCAAATCTACGATATGCAAATTATGTGCCAATAAAACTGTTGGAAAAATGTGAAACTGATTTTTTTTTACATATCATTTGCCTAGGTCTATACATTTCCATGTTTGTTTTCATTAATCAAAGAATTTGGCAAGCTTTGATTTACACCACATCAAAACAGCAGTTTTAGCATGATGTAGGGCATCAAACTCTGATCCTTTCTAGCTCTTTTTTTGAGGAGGGAGAACAAAAGTCTGAAGGGGGCGAGATTGAGGCTTACAGGGTGACTGGGTCGAGGCTTCTCAATGAAATTCACATAGGACAGCCCTAGTGAATTTCAGTGAATGAGTAGGGGCATTCTTTCCTGGCAGTTTTCTCACCAAGGCAGTCTGCAAGTTTCTTAAGCTTCTTCAGGTTAATTCCTCATGGGGGTTCTGTGTCTGTTGAGAATAATGAACAAGATTGTTGTTTTAAGCCACTCTGTGTGTGGTACTTTGTCACAGCAGCCCTAGGGAGGGCAGAGTCCTCAGCCTCCTGAATTGAAGGCTGAGTGTGAGCTGAGATCTTGAGGGCTCAGCTCTCACGCTTCCACTTTCCTCTCCCACTCCACTTGTATGGGCAACATGTTTCCCCATGAAGTGTTTGCCATTTCTACTTAGCAACAGTGCAAATGTGTGCAAACTGATACATCTTTAGGAGTAAGGAATGGGCTATGGGCCAGGAAAAAAGAACCCAAGATTAGTCAAGATAATGTGAATGATACCACAATAAATAAGATAACGAACCAATAAAACATTCTCTCTTGAGAAGCATAACCCTAGTATCAGTCCTCTTCCTGCTTTCATATTTATTTTATTTTTTTTCATTAGCACTTTTAGATATAATTTTCATCCTATGGTTTAGTGTTTTGACAATTATATCATTCACTCACTTCCAATTAGTTGGTTCCAACGCATATCAATCCTATAAGACAGAGAAGAACTGCTCCTGTGAATTTCTGAGACTGTCTCTCTCTCTCTCTCTTTCTCTCTCTCTCTCTCTCTCTCTCTCTCTTTTTTTTTTTTTTTTGCATCACTGCTCTCTGGTGGTCATGGGGGCTTCCCAGCCTTGCTGCTGCTGGATTAGAACCACCAAATCAGTGGGCTGCAGTCCCGCACTCAGCCACTACGCCACCAGGTCTCAGCCGAGACTATCTCTCTTGATGAGGATAGAAAACCCTGTCTTTCTTCTGGGGAGCCACTGGTGGTTTCTAACACTTAACCTTGTGGTTAGGAACCCTATGTGTAACCAGCTATGCCAGCAGGGCTCCTTGACAAATACTCAATATAATATAAACAACAACAATAACAATAAATATAATAGATATGAAAATAAATAAATAAATATGATATATAATACAATATTAAATTTTCTGAGTCTAGTTTCTTCCAAAGAACATACTGCTTTTGAGATTTCTTTCTTGTTAGAGGTAGGATTTAGAATTATTTTATCTTCAGAAACTTTCCATCTTTTACACTCACACCTATGTATTGATAGAAACAACACAATAATAGATGTGTGGTTCCATGTGTACACCAAAAGCTTAAATTGTGTCATCTCCTCCTTCACCAATAGTCATGGTACTCACTCATTTGTGTTGGAGGTCATTTTAGTTCATTACTGGAAAACTGATTTTTCATTGTGATGCAATATTCTGCTGTCCAATTAACTGTGTTCATTGTCACAAAAACATGGTAATCATGAACATCTTTTTAGCTGCCTTCTTCCCCTTCAGCAGTGTAAAACTAGGGTTTCAGGTCAGATCAGAAGTATATTTTTTGGTGATGGTTTAGATCACCAAATGGAATGACATATTTAGAAGTTTTGTTAATATGTCACTAATTTGCAGTTAGCCAAATAAAGAAAACTTGTGATAGTAGCTTTGTGGTTATGAGTTGGGCTGAAATCTGCAAGGTCAGAAGTTCAGAACCACCAGCTTCTCTGTTGGAGAAAGACAACACTTTCTGCTTCGGTAAATAGTGACAGTCTCAGAAAGTCACAGGGCCAGTTCCACCCTGTCTTATAGGTCACGTCTCATTATTGATTCAATGGCAGTAGTTAAAAAAAAAAAGGTTGGTGGTCCTGTAGACTTAGAGTTTACAGTTGTACTAGTTATTTAGTGTTGCCATTATAGAAACATAACAAGTGAATGGCTTTCACCATCCGAAATCTACTCTCTCCCACAGTTTAGGAACCTGGAGAGCTGAATCCAGGGAAACTTTTCTTTTTCTGCATGCTCTGGAGCAAGACCTTGGTCTTTAGATTTCCCCTGCATCTAGAACTTTCCCAGCATAGGCGTTCTCAGTCCATCCAAAGAACCAGTTCCACCCTGCTCTTTTGAGTATGGTAGGATAGAGCCTTCTAATCTCTGTTTCTTTGTTTAATCTCTTTTAATATCTCAGAAAAGATTGACTCGATAAAATCTAATCGCCTCTAGTCCTGCCTCATTTACATGTTACAGGTTAGCATTTATGCAATAGGATGATTACATCAGATCACAAAATGGAGGATAAGAACATAATGCTGAGAATGATGGCCTAGCCACGTTGGTGTGTGTGTATCTATCTATCATCTATCTATCTAGTACGTGTGCATGGCACGCTTTAATCACAATAGCATTCATTTTACAAACATGTAAGGAACATGAGTGTGTGCTAAGGCCTGGGGCACATCGATCTATGCTTAAATTCTACTCTCTTATGCAGGCCTCTCACAGAACACTTGGTCAGAGCTGGCTGTTTCTTATCTCTCTTCATTGTCTTACCACTTTAATAAAATGGAACACTTTCACAACTAAAGCAGTCTTTGTCATTACCACTTGTTTGTCATGTAGCATTTATCCTTTTGTCCTTGTGTTGTGGCTGTTGTTGTCATCAGGTGTTGTTCTCTCCCTTCCAATGTCTATCGGGACTTGTGTTCAGTAGGTAGGCCCTGGTGGCACCATGGGTTCCTACAAAGTCAGCAGTTGGAGCCTCCTTCCCCACACCCCTCCCCGTTCCCCAGTCTCTCCATGAGAGAAAGTTGAGAATTTCTGTTCCAGGGAGGTGTTACAGCCTCAGAAACCCACAGGGACAGTTCTGTTCTGTCCATAGGGTCCCTGTGAGTCAGAATTGATGGAAGGGCAGTGAATCTGATTTTAGATGTACATACAATAGAGAATAAAACTGCCCAGTCCTGTGACATCCTTGCATTCATTGCTTGAGCCCATTGTTGGAGCCATTGTGTAAATTTATCTTTGTTGAGGGTCTTCCTTTGATTTGCTTTACCCTCTATTTCGTCAAACATGATGTTTTTCTCCAGGGATTAGTTCCTCCTAATAACATATCAAAAATACATGAGACAAAGTCTTGCCATCTTCATTTCCAAGGAATGTTTTGGCTGTACTTCTTCCAAGACAGATTTGTTCATTCTTCTGGCAGTCGATGGTATATTCAATATCCGTTGCCAACATTATAATTCAAAGACATCAATTCATCAGTCTTCTTTATTCACTGGCCAGCTTCTGCATGCATCTGAGGCAATTGCACTGTTATATTTCTATATTTATAACAGAATTGTGAGTGACGACTTTGCTTGGGCAGTCCTTGTAAGAGTTCTATCAAACTTTGGGATTTTGGGGGAAGCTGTTAATGAATTTTGTAGCCTTGTTTTCCTGTGGGGAGCTACGGTCAAAGCAGGTCCTTGACCTCATAGAATGTACCTTTCTTTTGGACAGTTGTGATAGGTAAGCTTGTTGTGCCAACATGGCCAGAGACCACAGGTAGGTCTGTTGTGACAGCATGGCTAATGAACACACAAGATCAATGGAAGGGCAGAGATAGAAATGGCTTGGTGAGCTCTGCCCTTGCTCTCTTGTTTCAGATCTTCAGACCAGACAGCTGCCTTGTTCATCCTGTGCCTCAACCTCCAAGCAACACTTCCTGTGAGACACCTAGTTGTGGACTGTGTAGCTGTGAGTTGAGGTTACTTCAAACGCTGCTTTGCCATGCTCCTGGAATATACATCTTTTGAGCTGGGGACTGTCAGATCTGTCATCTGGCTGACTTTGGTGACCTGCTTTGTTGTTTGCTGCTTCTGGCTGGATAGGCTGAATTGCTCTACAGAGGACTGCTCGGCAACCCTCAAGACTCCAAGGCCTGTCAGTGTAGTTACTAGCTGTCTCATACCAGTGAGTTGCACTGAGTCATTTGAACTGCTTTATAGATTAGTTAACTGTTTACTTCTTATGGGATATATCCTTCTATTTATAGAAATACATAAAGAGAATTACTAGTGTCCTGGTTTTGTTTCTCTAGAGAACCCTGTCTAACACAGCAGTCCTGCTGGGACATCTAAGGGGAACACTAGCTGTCATTGAAGTTTATTTCTAGGGTAGTTGTTTTCTATACATGACTTCATCTGAGCCTTTTAAAGTCTTAGAAAACAGGGGTGACGATCAATGTTTGCCCAATGAAGACATAGAACCCAGAAAGATGGCACCATCTGATTGCTGGTCACACAGTCAGATGGAAAGGTTGGAGATGCAGCAACCAGGCCTCGCTCACTGTACATTCATGTTTAAGGCAATGTCCTCATTTTGCTTCCCTGGGGTGGACCAGGGATTCCAATTTCTAGCTATGAGATCTGGAGCTGCCATGATTTCCAAAGACATGTCTTTAGATGTGACATTGAAAGGAGACATGCTTGCTTTCAAATCTGCTGTCTTCTGCTTTGAATGGGTTTGTGGTGTCATCCTTGTTAGTCACCCCAGGGGCCCAAAAGTAATATTTGACTTCTCTCTCTCTCTCTTTTCCTTTACCTACATCCAGTTCATATATATTTGTTTCTAAGGAAAACTATAACCAAGTGCATAAATGGGTGCTTTTAAGAGCATCCTTCTCTTCTCTCCCAATCCAGATGCTAGGAGTTTAGATCTGGGACATTCTCTCTCTGTCCTCTCTAAAGGAAGAGCATTCCTGATCTCATCCAGCTTCTGGAGCTCTAGGCATTTCTTGGCAATCCCTGGATTATATTTCTGCCCTGATAGGACCTTCTTTATCCCATGTGTGTCTCTTCTTCTCTTTTTAAGCGCATCTCCACTCATAGTGAGTAGGACCGTCTTTACTCCAGTATAATCTTGTGTGCACTGAACAAATCACTTCATCCCAGATCCAATTTCCATCTGAGGCCACATTCACATGTACCAGGGATTAGAATTTCAACATGTCTCTTGTTGGGGGACACAATTCAATCCACAACATTGTCTCAACACCCAGCGAGAGCCATTGCATTTTTTGACAAGCTGTGTTTGTGTTGATGTTTGATTTTGCGTGCTTCCTAACGATCCATTGCAGCTTTGTAAGTAAGAAGACACTGGAGTCCAGTTAGAAGGAGAGAAAGCAAGCTTGACCCAGAACCATCACCCACATCCCATACCTCCTCTCCTTTCACCCACTCCACTTCCACTGTCCATTCCGTCCTTCCCTTCGAGCCTCTAGGTCTTCAGGAGGATTAGCAAGCCTTTAGCGCTAGCCCTTGCAACAGGTGGAGGAGAAGTGCTCACCTTCTGGCCCTCCAGCAACAGCACACATTAACGGCGCCTTTTTGCTTCTTCGAGTTGCCTTCCATTTAGCATGCTATTATTCCATCAGCATCCGAAGCAGACTCTGGCAGCCCTCATGTCGCCAAATATACTATGGGTCCATTCATTTAGCATATTGTCGTTTTCAGACTGTGCGTCTTGTCAAAGAAAGGCACTCAAAGAAATAAAACAAAAGAACAGAAGTCTCCAACTGAATGGGCTTGCTTCATGGAGGAGAAAGTTGAAGTATTAAAATCACTCATCAGATGTTCTGAAAAAATCATTTCAGCTGCTCGGGGCGTGGGGGTGGGGTGGGGAGGGAAGAGAAAGAAATGGAATTTTATTTTGAAGGATGTGTTCCAAGAACTTCCCCTTTGATTTTTTTAAAAAACCATCTGTCACGTTTGTTTCCTTCCAGCCTTGAAGTAAGGAGATTGAGAGAGTGTGCGGCGGCCATTGCAACCTTCCCAGCGAGCACAGAAACAGCCTGCCCTGCCAGTGTCCTTCTGCTGTACTTGAATCAAAAGGCTTTGAAATTAAAAAAAAAATTCTTAGACATTTTACTTCAGTTGGACTATGATGTGCGGAACCCCGAATGCTATTTTGACCTATTGCTGACTGTCTCAAAACTTTCACTTTGGCTTTGGGACAGCTGGGGGATATTGGTTGAAGAGTGATGGACACCCAGAAACAGTTCTACATTTCTTGCCTTCGTTTAGTCACTCCAATCCCTGGCTTCATTGATCTCCCCCCGCACCCCCCTCTAAAACAGGCGAGTCTGGAATGAAGAATAACAAGTTCATCTTTTCCATTGATCTTGTATATTTGGCATCAACAACTTTCACTCAACTTATTCCTCATCATGCCTTTCGGATTAGTTGCTTTTGTTCTGTTAATGCTACATGTAAAAGATCCACAAACTGGCCATGCCCCCTTGCTCCCATAAGACAGACTAAATTGTTCCCCGGCGTGAGGAGCTTTCACAGATCAATAACTGCCTCCAAGCAGGGATGAAAACAAGAAAGTGAGAAACTCATTATAATATAAAAATATTCTAAATAAATAAATGGCAAGTACTAACATGCTCAAAATAATAGTGTGGAAGTGACTGACAAAGTGTGAGCTTGTAAACTCAGATTCATAGCTGTGCTCAAGCGATGATTAAAAATGATGATGCTTATAGACTATTTCAGTGATAATTTGTTTAAAATAGATGGGCCAACTCTACCACTTAGATGTGTCGATAGGATGAAATTTAGCATATGTTGTAGGATGCGAAGTAGCCTGGTGAATACCTAAAAATACCAGGGATTCATGAAAACATAAAGGGAATTTAAAAATCACTGGGATAACGGAAATATTTGTGGATGAAGTGATGGGATGTTTGGAATTAGCTGCACGATCACCAAGCCTGTAGGGAAAGGGGTGGGTGGGGCTTCAGATAAAACAAGAGGGAGTTAGGGCTGCTCTAGTTTTGAAATGAAAGGAAGGGAACACGAGAGTGCAGTATCTACTCTTTCTACTTCCCTACATAGTGGAGAAATTATTTCTAGAAGAAAAAAAAGTTAAAACAGACCAGGAGAAAACATTCATGTGGCCCATTGAGGGCTATGGGAGTGGGATTGTCTTCTCAGAGAGTCAGAGGTAGAGGAGTGGAGTTTGTGGGAGGCTCAGCTGCACTGTTCAAACCTGCACAGTGGAGCTATACCGGGAAGACTTGGCCACCGGCTTCTGTAAAATGACTGCAAGACAAATGATGGGGCAGCTCGGTTGGGGGCCATGTGTGTCAATAAGGAGGATCCTTGGTATCAGCTGAGTGTCACCCTGCCACAGCAACGATGTAGCTCCATGGGCAAGATTCTCTTAAATGTGGATAAATGGCAGAGTAGAGGCACACAGCATAATCCAGGCCACCACTTGTGATTCTCTTACTGGACTCAAATGGACAGAACTCAGAATGCAAAGGGTAAAAGGAGCCGGGCAAGTAATTTAGGGGAAAAAAAAGAGAATGATCTCTGATCGTTCAGATATTTGCCTGATTTGTTTTCTCCCTGAATAGAGAACAAACCCTTTAACACTCTAACTGCATTTCTTGAAAAACTTTGTCGGGTTTACAGGATGCAGGATAGAGTCTTCTTTAGATGACCTGTGTGTACTAACGACTTAGTGTATATTTGACTGGGGCGGGGGGGGGGCGGGTGAAGTGTCATATTTTAAAGATGCACATGGGACCTCGCCTTTCAGATTCACAGTTGTGCCACAATACCTTTCTCACAAACAACGTGTCCCACGTGAGGTGAACAGCTGAGAGACATCATTATTTCACCGGTAAATTACAAGAGCACAACGGACAAGGATCTTTGTGCCCCCACCTGACTCTCCACCTTAGAAAAGATTCTTTATTGACCTTTGATGTACCCTGTGTGTGGTGGACGTCTACACATACAGGCGGTGTAGAGCTGATGGACATGTACATTCGGATTGTCAAACTAAACTAAAGGAGGTGACTTATATCGCTGACAGACCCACTGGAGTAGGGTTTTCCAAAACAGCATGCTGTGAAGGCTTCAGATGTTTCAAAATGCTTTCAATCAGATATGATCTTGTTGGAGAAATATTTGCTTCCAAATCAGTGTGCAGCATAAAACAGAAGGGCCCGGCCTCCCTGCTTTGAGGAGGAAGGAAGGAAGGAAGGACGGAAGGAAGGACGGAAGGAAGGAAGGAAGGAAGGAAGGAAGTAAGGAAAGGGAAGGAAGAGGATCATTGCCGCAGAAGCATGCTGAGCAGTTGGGTGAAGGAAGCAGATGGCAATGGGGAGAGTTCGTTTCTTCCCGTCCTTTGACAAAGCCAAGCCTTGAGGTGTTGAGACGGGGACGTCGATAGTGCAGACTGTGATTTGCAATACTTGGACGATCTGGTTGATAAGATTCAGGCCAGGTCTGAGGTAAGAATCAATACTGAAAGGCGTATGCTTTATCATGAGTCTATAGCTGTCAAAACATGCAGTCCCTTTATCCCAAAAACTGGCCTGGCATGATTGTTTCTTTGGGATCTCAGGTACCAGCCCATACTTTGGGAAGCCTTTGGTGCTGGGCACCCAACGGGAGGCACCCACAATCTGTTTACTTATTTTCTTTACTGGGAAGGAATATTCTGGAAGAACCAGATGGGAAGAACTTTTATGGGCAATTAGCTTCTTAGTGACTTTTAGATAACTATTTAAAGCCAGTGGCTTTCCCTTCAACCTTAGCTTTTTTCCACGGTAGCCTTCCCTGAAAAGCTATCTCTTCGATGCCCAGGCCCAGAGCAGAATCCTCAGGGCAGAGTCCAGAGGAAAGATCCCTTGAGAAAGGATCAGTGGGGTCTCAGCCTAGGCTTCTTTTGGGGCAACCATGTTCAAAGGTAACCTTTATGTCACCTTCAGGATAAAGGAGCCCTGGTGGCACAGTGGTTTATGCCTTGGGCTACAATCCCCAAGGACAGCAGTTGGAAACTACTTGGCACTCAGGGAGAAAGGAGGATCTTTCTATTCCTGTAAAGAGTTACAGTTTTGGAAACTCATGATGGCAGTTCTACCCTGCCTGCCCCATTGGGTCATTAAGAGTTGTACTGAGTGGTACTGAGTTTGTTTTGTTTTGGAGGAAGGGTGGTATAGGGGGAACTCTGGTGGCATAGTGGTTGTGTATTGGCTGCTAACCACAAGAGCGGCAGTTTGAAACCACCCGTTGACTCTGTAGGAAAAAGATGAGTTGAGGGTTTCTATTCCTGAAGAGGTTCAGTCCTGGAGACCCAGTTCTACTGGGGAGTTCTACTCTGTCCTTTAGTGTCACTCTGAGTCGATGGCGCCAAGTCTTGAGTAAGAACAAGATGCTATCAAAGCAGGACTGATGGCATTGGGGCCACTGAATTGTGCTCGTGAACACTGCTGCTCGGGCTAAGGTTCAATCTATTTTTGCAACAATTAAATAGAAAGAACAAAGCAGCAACAAAAAATAGAGGAATAGCTCAATGGTTTCACTTAAATTATATATCAAATGGCATCTAGACTTCCAGCTATCCAGCGACACTTTACTGTCTGAACCTTATTCCTAAGACCAGATCCAGGATTTTTTTACCTAGATAATTTGCAGGCAAACTAAGTGTCTGGAGGAGGAGGTTGAAAAGGCTGTCCCGATTCTCTGATGGGACCTTTCTCTTATGCTTTCAGAAGGTCTTCACTGCAGACACCAGAGTACCTTTTCCCTTCCTCTGCACTCCTTGAGCTGCCACCAACCTCTCTAACCCAGGTCATAGGTGAGCCTCTTAAGAGAGATGACAGATATGAGTCAAAATCCAAAAAGGATTGGTAAGAAAATGCTTGGAAAATCTTTAACGCTGTTGCTTTTATTTTTTTAAGGAAGCAAGCTCTCACCAAACAGCAAAGAGTCTGTGAAGTTTTATTCTGAGCAGCAGAACATCCCTTCAAAGTCTCCACTGTACTTGGCTGTGCTCCTAGGGCTCTTCTGAAGATGTGTCAGGAATTTTGGACCTGTTGACAGATGCACCTTTGGGCCTGGTTAACACGTCTGCCGGGCCTGTAATTTGGGAGGCATAATTAGTATTATTTACAAAGAGCCAAGTGCACAGTTGGCATTCTGAAAAACACAGATGAAAGAGCCAGAGTTCCCTCCTTAGTAGGTTGAGGTGTGACAGTCCCTGATTTTCTGGTTGGCAGTCCTTCAGTTTGACCTGGGCCAGAAATCAGAAAGTTCCTCTATGTAGAAGCAGGTCCCACTGGTCATGCAGACGTATACCCAGGTTCACCTTTGGGTTGGGATTTTGGTATCCCCTTTCTCCTCATCCAGAGAAAACTCCTCAGAATTTGGAAACTGAAGAAGAATGAGGTCATTTTATGTCAACTTTACCATTTCTCTAGAGCAGTGGTTCTCAATCTTCCTAATGCTATGACCTTTTCATACAGTTCCTTGTGTTCTGGTGACTGCCACCCCCCTCCCCCCCCAACGATGACATTATTTTCATTGCTACTTCATCACTATCATTTTGCTACTGTTATGAATCAGGTAACTGACAGGCTGAGAGTCAAGAGCATTGTGTGTGTGAGGGTGGGGTGGGGGGGGAGCTTTCGTCATGTTTAGCAAGGAGATATCTAAGCATTCTTAGTGGGAGTATCTGTGCCTCAGATTTTACTTAGGCTAGGCTGGAAACTAGGTAGTTAAAGAGGAGAGAAATAAGAGACCAATGGACACCAGAGGTGGACTGGTGAGCCACCAAGAATCGCAAGGCAGTAGAGTTTGAGAAGATTTGAAAGAGGAACTGAGAGCCTCAAGCATCCAAATTTAAATAATGTCTTCCTGTAAAAACCACAGAGAAGGAGCTTTTGAATATTCAGTTCAGTATGCCCTGAGGCAGAAAGGTCATGTGGTGGGAGTACTGGGCAACTCTCCTGAGCATCCCCGTGACTACTCTGGAATGCAGCCGATTTCAGAAGCAATCAAGATGATGCTCAGAACAAAGAAGGAGAAGGAGGATGAGGGGGAGAAGGAGAGGATGGAAACAAGGAGGAGGAAATAGAAGTGAAGACAGGCGAGGAGGAGAAAAATATGGAGCAAGCGAAGAAAGAGAATAGCACCAATCACTGAAGTTAGCTTATTGGCAGCAAGCTCTGCTCTAAGAGACACTTGTGACGTCAAAGATCTGTGGTATGAGCCGGTCTTCCAGAAAGTTCATGAAACTTGTTCTGTAGGTCAAGGGCAATCTTCATAAAGTTCTGGGTTTGAAGGCATTGCCTCCCTTTCAGGAACCACACTTAGCCCAAGGGCCTCTGATGTTCATAATTTTCAATAAAAAATTCTGTTTTTTGCTCTCCTTCTCTATAACTTGTGTTGAGTCACCTACATTCTGCCTCAGGCACATTCTTTTTTATTTACTTTTGAAAGTGCAGTCTATTTTTCTTAACCGGATCTTCATGCACTTGTAGGAAATGTGCCCAAAACATAGGGGTGCACTGATAAAGCTTTCAGAATGCACATCACAGAGACTAGTGAAAAGAGAGATTTAGATTCTCTGTCCAAGACAGATAGAGCTGGCATTCGGCTTACTTTATTTATGTTTAAAGGCGGCGTGTCCTGATATTTCTGTTTTTCTTTCATCTTAATGAATGGTGACCCTGTTTTGCTAATTTGGAATTCCAAACCTAGGATGGAGCAAAATCATCTCTCCTCCTACCAGTGGCTCCCCTTCCACTACATTAGTGCACGTCTCAGCTCCTCATGCCATGAGCAGTATTCTACAAGGAGAAACCATTGAAGCAACATGGAACAGGCAAGAACTTCAACTAGGGTGGGTCATGCATGCACTGGAGTGAAGTTATTGTCAACATCACCAATTGTCCTTTAAAGCAGAATCTTCTATCCAGGATGGGTTGGGGGTGGGGGGTGAGCAGGAGAGAGTGAGGAGAAGGAGAGCAAAGCTATCCCAAGCAGCATTTGGAGAGATTGACTACATCTGCGAGCTCATAAGACAAAAGGCTCAATGCCTATTATTTATTCCCCAGAAAGAAGCCTGCTTTCTGGTGATCTGCCCTGAGTGTGGTGACCGGGAGGGACATGGCCAGATGGCTAACGCTCCTCTGGACTGTGATCGGGCTCTGCAATAAATAAAAGAGTGAAAACATGGTAGTGGTATTTGCTCAATAATTCTTTTGGGAGACAACCTTTCTGGACACAGGGTCAATAGAAGCAAACGTCACTTAAAGAGGAAAACGTGATTTTCCATCTTTGAATTGACGGTTTCTCCTTCGGCATTTGCAGTTCTTTAGTTCTTAAAACACAAACACTGATATAAAATTAGATTCTTCAATTAGAGAATTAAGATCAACATCTTATGATGTTTGGAAGGCAACTCAACTAACTGGTTTACCTGGCCGTCCAGCAAGATTGCCCTGTATGCAAATTTGAACCAGCACTCTTTTTTTTTAATGAACCATTTTATTGGGGGCTTATACAACTCCCATCACAATCCATACAAACATCAATTGTATGCAGGCCACATTTACACACTCATTGCCATCATCACCCTCCATCCAGGCCCCCAGTATCAGCTCCCTATATTTCCCTTTCTTCCTCCCTCTCCCTCATGAACTCTTAGTAATTTACAAATTGTTATTATTTTCATACTGTACACTGTCTAATGTGTCCCAACACTCACTTCCCTATTATCCGTGTCCCAGAGAGGAAGGTATGTGTAGATCCCTGAAATTGGTTCTCCTTTTCTATTCCACCATCCCTCCACCCTCCTGGTATTGCCACTCCTATTACTAGTCTTAAGGGATCATCTATCCTAAATTTCCCATGTTCCCAACTTCACTGTACATCCCCTGGTCTAGCTGGATTTATGTGGTAGAATTGGGATCATGATAGTAGGTGGGAGGCAGCATTTAAGAAATAGAGGAAAGTTGCATAATTCATTGCTACTACCCTGTATCTTAACTGGCTCATCTCCTCCTTGCAACCCCTCTGCAAGAGGATGTCGCTTCACCTATTGATGGACTTTGAGTCCCCAATCTGTACTCCCCCCTCATTAATAATGATATAATTCTAACTCTTTGATGCCTGACATCGGATCCCTTCACCACCTCATGATCCCACAAGCTGGTGTGCTTCTTCCATGTGGGCTTTGTTGCTTCTGAGCTAGATGTCTGCTTGCTTACTTTCAAGCCTTTAAGACCCCAGACGCTACCTCTTTTGATAGCTGGGCACCATCAGCTTTCTTCACTACCTTTGCTTATGCACACGTTTGTCTTCAGTGATCGTGTTGGAAAGGTGAGCATCTTGGAATGCCAATTTAATAGAATATAATGTTCTTGCACTGAGGAAATACTTGAGTGGAGGTCTAATGCTCATCTGCTGTCCTACTACTAACCCTATAAGTATGCAAGTTGATCTATTTCCCCATCGTCACTTATAAATATATGCACCTATGTACATACTTGTATTTGAACCTCTATAAATGCCCATTATCCCTCAGTTCCTTCCTCTATTTCCATTTGCTTCCCTCTTGTCCTACTATCATGCTTAACCTCCATTGGGTTTCAGAATTTTCTCTGTTATCTTAGTCTTAATCAATCCCTATCAGACTTCTCTCACCCACCTTGTCACTGATTTTGTATCAATTGTTATTACAGTTTTCAACATCACCTTCTTTCCCGCCTCCCCCTCTCCCATGTCTCCTACCCGGGAACCATCAGTCCTGTCATTTTCACCTCCAGACTCTTTGTCCAGCCTTTCTTGTCTAGATAGACCTGCAGAGGTAACAATATGTACAAAAAACAAAAAAAGGGGGGCCTCCAAAAATGAAGCAACTGAAGCAAATAAAACAATGATAACAACAGCAAGAAAACCCCTCAAAGTGCTATACATATATGTAAAAGAATAATAAAAAATAATAACAATAAAAAACCTGTATAAAGTTCAAGGTCTGTAGTTGACCTCCAGGAGTGTCCCCTGGTTGAGTTGGATGAAGTGCCATACCCTGGCCCCAAAGTATATCTTTGGCACTCCATCTGGAACTCCACACTCTGTTGCACACTCTTAGTGCTTTGTGTTGGTGTGGTTGTGTCCGACAGGGTATAATCTTGACCCTGTTTCTTCATCCTGGCCCCGATAGGCCTTTGGTCAGCGAGGGTAGCCGTATTTCATAGTCGGGCCAGCCATACAGTCCTCTTTGTGCATGAGCTGTTCTGAGTGGGAATGTCATCCTGAAGGCTCAGTGGGCCAGGATGCACTTCATTCTCTCTTCCTCCGTTTTGAAACAGCACTCTTAAGACCTATGCATAATTTTAGGGCTAGATATGGAAATTGTGTGACTTCCCAAAACAACGAAAGAGCATTCATGTCTGATCACACAATGTCAAAGCTGGAGACCTAATGAAGTATGAACTACGCTGTCCCACTGATACAGAGTAGTTCCAGTGACTGTGTCTGCGAGTCTGACCATTCTTCTTCACCACTGTCTGGTGTATGGCCACTTGGGTACCTCTGAGCAATTCAGATAATGATTGTACCGTCGGTGTAACCCTCAGCATTACTGCCATCCACAATCTCTTGCCCCGATCAGTGACTGACTCAGAGTTGGTGTCCAATAACTACTGGCAACAAAGCTAGTAAATTATAATTTTCTTAATGTCCTAAAGAACATTCTTCTAGCCTCCACTAAATAATGATATTGGTGCTAGTCTCAAAACAGACCAGAAAAGCCAATGATTTTGGAAGAGGCATTTGATATAATAAACACTTATTATTATGCATCTCTTATTCTAACACTTTTGTGACCTGTGGGACATACATCACCCACCAACACTTTCGGTCTCTCAGGTTTTTGGGGAAGCTGCTTTCCCAGTTATAGTAGATGCTGCTGCCTTGTGGGGACCTGCATAATTGCATGAATCTGGAGAATTAGGCCTTCCCCCCCAATCCTATAACAGGCAGAGTTCACTTGGGACACAGGAGTCACACGTTGGTAGCAAAACCCATTTTACTTAAAACAATACCAACCAAACAAATAAACAAACAAAAACCCCAAATAAAAACATCTTTCCTCTGGTTTCAGTATGTTTTCCATTTCTGAAAATATATAGTATGAACAAAAAATTTAGAGCTTAAAATAATTCAGTCATGAAAGATTTAAGTCATGAAAGATTTAAGTGTCAGAGAGGGAGAGAAAGCGAGAGAGGGAGAGAGAGAGAGAGAGAGAGAAGAGAGAGAGGTGGTGGGACACAGTGGGGAGACTGCTTTGTAAAACGAGTCTTAAAGCAAAAAGAAGGTACAAAGATTGTGTTGTAGATTTCTGTACATTTCACATTTATTCTTATGAAAAACTCTTGACAAGTGGACTTTTGACTCTGTGAGGTCTTCAGCCACACATTCTTTTCATCAAATGTATTTGTCTGGCATATAAAGTTGTTTAGAAGAGACCGGCTCTACCCAGGAGAGGATGTTTAGAACAGATGTTCCCTCCTCTCTTGAAATGCAGGCTGCTCACTCCCTCCCTTTCCTGCCCCTTGCATCTTTGAATGAATGTGGGCTTTTGAGCAGATTGCTGACGTGGGTCCCAATTTCAATTTTAGGGTACCTATTGATGGTTTGGTATTTCTTTCTTGATAGTATTCATTAGGACACAGCCAGGTTAGCCAAAGAGAACCGGAAAGGTAGCAACTTCCAAAATTCGGCTTCATGGGTTTGAAGTACTTTTGCTGTAAGGAGGAGAAGGAGGTGAGGTTAATCAGAAAAGCTTGTTTTTGTTTTTGTTTTTCCTGACCCGTTCTTTGAGCTCACAGAGGATGCTGAAACAATGTCTGGTTCTATTTAAAATGAACCCCTAAAACACGAGTAGGAGCTATTTGGAAGACAAACATCATTATTAAAAATAATAAAACAGAGCACGGCGCTCTCTTCACTGTGAAAATGGAAATTCACACTGGCTATGCCCTTCTGTTGTTGCCTGCCTCTCCCTGAGGAGGGAGGACATAACCCGCTGGCCATGTTCCCAGCTGATTTTCTGCCCCCTGCCTTTTTTTGACTTAAAATAATTCTAGAGTGACTTTTAATTTGGGAATTTGGATCCCCAGAAGTGGTAGGACTGCAACAGCCACTTCACTCACTGCAACGGAGAGGACTGCAAATGCTCGCAAGCGATCCTGCAGGACTCTGCAGAATTGCCCCTGTGAGTTTTTGTGGGTTTCTGTGGGAATCTCTACAAGAGCAGAAAGCCTCAACATTCTCCTGCAGAGCGGCAGGTGGCCTCCAACTGCTGACCTGGTGGTTAGCAGCCCCCCACCCCCACCCCCGGTGTAGCCCACCATGTGATTGTGCTTCGTGGAACTTGCGAATGTTTTCACTGACATTGGCATAGATGAACAAAAGGATCGATCCTAATTGTGTCAGATATTAGATGATTCCTGTAGTGCATAGATCCCCAAACTTACTTGGGCTACCACTGCCCCCTTTTCCGAAAGGAAACTTGCCGAGCAGCAATTAAAAGCGTCTGTGCTCTAGTCATCATCTGGGATAAAATGTCGACCTCCTTGGGTCATTCCGCCAGGATGTGACATCCATCACTCACTTTGGGAAAGCCTGGTCTCTTCTATCAGCCCTGTCTACCTTAATAATTAAAGTCCATATCTTCATTATGTCATTATTTCCTTTATAAATGTTTCAAAATGCTTCATTGGAAAGATTAATATTTACTCAGTACATGTGAAGCTTAAGGATGTACTATAAAATGAGTGACTATCCAGAGCTCAGATTGTTTACTTAATTCAGCTACCTCCACTTCAAGAGTCCAATAAGCTGGGTCTGCAAATCTACTTAGCAAGCCACTGAGGTGTATATTTATTTGAATTCAAGATTGAAACTATATTTGATATCCGCCACACTAAGTTTTCTTCGCCGTGAGAAAGACGGTCGATTTTAATAATTCACAATTCAAATAATTAGCGATCTGCTTTCTGTACTTGGCTATTTTGACTTTGTCTCATGCTGACTTGGTTGGCATCCGTGTTTTTGGATGATCATCAATTTTGCTGAGCTTAATTCTTCAAGATAAAATCCTCTTCCTTCTCCCCTGCGTCGCAAAATGGGAAAATCTGGCAGCACTGATGAGCAGCCCATCAGCTATACATGGTGAGCCACAAAAAGACTATAGAAAAGATTATAAACATCTACAGTGTGAGTTACAGAGACATTATCCATAAAGCATGTAATCCTATCCAAACCTTCCTACAACAGTTTCACAGTGCGCCAGAATTTTTAGGGTATTTTCTATTTTCAACCCGTGATCCCGTGTAATACATAGTCTTGGCATTTCTTATCACTACCAACCATGCATTTCTCATTTTTAAAAAATGTTTGTTCCAAATTTCAATACTGTGCATCCTTTTTGCCTTAGACCAAATGCCTATCACACGTTCTCATCATTTTAATTAAACTTGGGCCAATCCAGGGCAAATGTTTTGATTTTGATTCAAAAGGGGCATGCAAATCATAAATTCTATGCAATTCATGATGGAAATGCTTCCTGCCGCCTCCTTTCAGTCTGTGGAATGAAACAGTCTGCCAGATTTGGGATTGTGCGTCGTGAGAGAAGGGACCTGCTGATTTAAAAATAGAAAAATAAACCCATGTCCACCCCATAAATAAGTGCCGTGCCTCTGTAGCTTTCACCTCCTTCGTCTAAAGAAGCAAAAGGCTGGGCCTGGGGTAAAGCAGCCCCTGGTCTTATCCTGGCATCAAGCAGACCAGCAACTAACTAGATCCAGATGTGGGAGTCAATGGGCCCGAGGACATCACACGTGGGACCAGCAATCAAGAACGTTGAGTTCCTTAGCCTCTTCTGGCCCCTTCCTTCTGCATGGCCTTAAGCAAGGAAATTATTCCTTTCCTGGCCTATAAAATGGAGGAAATGCTAAGGAAATATGTCTGTTGCACATTTTGTACATCTTGTATCGCCAATTAGAGGCTTCGAGGGGGCAGTGTAGTCATTGGTGCTACAAGCGTCTTCTTGAATCAAGGTTTTATGGAAGCACTGATAACCAAAAAGTCATTGGAGAATCTCCATGACCAAGAGCACCATCCATATGGGTGCCCAAAGCCCTCTTTAAATCTGCTGGTGGCTTGCAGTGACTTATGACGAGGTTAAAGTATGGCTCTGTTGGGGGTGGGGTGGTAAACAATTCCTGCTCATATCAGTTGGAGATGTGCGCTAGGAGCATTCTAAAGTTCCAAGTCCTTACACACAAAGCAAGTTAGCTTTTGCGATTTTATCATAATGCCCGCGGAGGAGGGTAGGGTGGGCTTGTACAAACCTGCGTTTGTAGCTTGCCCAACTCACTGCCAGTGAGCACATTCTGACCCTACGCACCAGGAAGGTAGAATTGTCTCTATCAGTTTTCAAGACTCTAACTCTTTCTGGGAGTAGAGGCCACATCTTTCTCCTAGGAGTAGCCGGTGGTTTCACACCTCTGACCTTGGTGTTAGCAGCTGAACATGGCACCACTATACCACCTATGTTGGTGGCATAGGATAGCTGACAGCCTTGGAGCTGTGAAAGACAAGCGATTGCTACTACTGCACATTGGAATAAACCTAAAATAATTCTAAGTACAAGTCCAAATAATTCTAAGTACAAGTCCAAAATGTCTAAGCCTAATTTATTATCATTTGGAGATCATTATTTTGATGTCCTATCTGACACATTTGCCTAATTCATAGTTATAAAGGTTTTCTCATGTTTCATCTAGAAGTGTTATAGTATGCGGCTTGCACTTAGGCCAGTGATGCCTTTTGAATTCATCTGGTAATGTGGAATATTCAGCAGAGCTTTTGTTGCATATGAATAATTGCATTTCTACCATCATTTGTTGACAATACTTTTCTTTCCTTACTGAATTGTTTCTGTGTCTCTCTCAAGATTAGTTGCTTGTATGTGCATGGGTCTATTTTTAGAATCTCTATCCTGGTCTTTTAATTTATTTCTCTCTCTTTTTAAATAATGCTGTCGGGGGTTCATGCAACTCTTACCACACTCCATCTGTGATAGGTAGACTTGTTGTGCCAACATGGCTGAAGAAGATGGGTGGGTTTGTTGCGACAACATGGCAGTGAGCGCAGGTTAGGTTGATTGAAGGGCAGAGATAGAAATGACTTGGCAAGCCTCTCCTTTCTCCTCTTGCTCTTGCATCTTTGGACCAGCCTTGGACCAGCCAGCTGCCTTGTTTGTCCTGTACCTTGACTTGCAAACTACACTACCCGTGAGACACCTAATCCAGGGACTGTGTCGCTGTGAGTTGAGGTTCCTTCAAGCCCTGCTTGGCCATGCTCCTGGAATAGACATCTCTTGAGCATCTCTTGGACTCTGTCCTCTGGCTGACCTGCCTTGCTGTTTGCTGCTTCTGGCCAGATAGCCTGAATTGCTCTACAGAGGACTACTTGGTGACCCTCAAGACTCCAAGGACTGCCGGTCTACCAGCTGTCTCATGCAAATGAGTTCCACTGAGCCATTTGTACTGCTTTATAAATTAATTAACTGTTTATTTCTTATGTCAGATCTCTTTCTAGCTACATAAATATATAGGTAAAATTATTAATTTCCTGGTTTTGTTTCTCTAGAGAACCCTAACAAACCATCTATCCATTATATCAAGCACCTTTGTACATTTGCTGTCATCATCCTTCTCAAAACATTTTCTACTTGAGCCCTTGGTATCAGCTCCTCATTACCCCTCCCTCCCCACCCACAACCCACAATTGGTAATTTATAAATTATTATCATTTTGTCATGTCTTATACTGCCCTATGCCTCCCTTCACCCACTTTTCTGTTGTCTGTCTCCCAGGGAGGAGGCTAAATGTAGATCCTTGTGATCGGTTCCCCCTTTCTATCCCTGACTCTCGGTAACACCACTTTCACCACCACGGGTCCTGAAGGGATCACCTGTCCAGGATTTCCTGTGTTTCTGATTCCTATCTATACCAGTGTACATCATTTGGTCTAGCTAGATTTGTAAGGTAGAATTGGGATCGTGATAGTGGGGTGGGGGGGGGGGCAGGAAACATCTAAGAAGTAGTGGAAAGTTGCTAAAAGTTTCATCTTTGCTACTCTACTCTGCACCTTGACTGACTCGTCTCCTCCCTGTGACCCTTCTGTAAAGGGATGTCCAGTTGCCTACAGCTGGGTTTTGTGTCCCCACTCCATACTCGCCCTCATTCACAATGATATGATTTTTGTTCCTTGATGCCTGATAATGGATCCCTTTGACACCTCATGATCACACAGGCTGGTGTGCTTCCTCCACGTGGAGTTTGTTGCTTCTCAGTTAGAATCCCACTTGTTTATGTTTAAGCCTTTAAGACCCCAGATGCTTTATATTTGACAGACGAGCTCTGCTTTATAAGTATTGAAATCAGTTATTGTCGATCCTCTAGTTCTGTTATCTACTCCTGTAAAGCGTTACAGTCTCAGAAAATCACAATTGTGATTCTTTCCTGTCCTATGGTTCCAACAACTTTCCTGTCCTATAGTTTCATCCACTATGAGTTCCATCAACTTGATGGCAGTTAGTGAGTGAGCGGGTGATACACACATACACACACACAAAACTCTCATTGTCAACTCATAGTGACTGTACAGGATGAGGTAGAATTGCACCCTGTGAGCTTCGGAGCCTGTAAATTGTTATGGAAGTAGAAAGTCCCTTCTTTGTCCCACAGAGTGCCTGAGTATTTTGATCTGTCGACCTCGCAGGTAGCAATCTAACGCACAACCCCTAGGCCAGCGCACACACACACATACAGTGCATATACATTTCCCCTCCAAAGTTGTGACTATTTTATATCTTTTGCAGTTTTAGAATCAATTTTGACCAAAAATATCTTTTGATGATGTTGATTAGGATTATATTGAATCTAGAGATTCATTCAGGGGAGAATTGACATTGACACTATTGAGTTTTTCAGCCCATGAGCACAAATAGTTTTTCATTTGCTTAGAGGTTCTTGAATTTCCTGTAAACATATTTTGTGGCTCTCAATGTACAAGTCTTTCACAATTTTTCAGTTTTATCTGTACACATTTCACATGTTTGGCATTATTATTGATCACACTTTTAAATTTTTTCATACCTTGTGGTACATACAAGTACCACTTACATTTTCTGCCTTGGAGGTTTCTTGAGAGATTTTTGTCCCCCAGATATTGCCTTGAGATGAGGAATTTCTGTACTGAGAGGTTATTATGTGGGGAATCCTGGAGAAATGATTGTGTAAAACTTTGACCTCTTTGACTCTTCCATACAGTGAAGTAAAGTTATATGTATATTTGCTGTTTCCCGTGTATTGTTAGGACAGGGTAGTGTTTGACATTAGGCAATTTTCAAGTGAATATTTTTTTCATGCAGTATTTCACCACAGTCCATATGTGTTACATGTAATACTGATCAAAATCCACCCATTATATTTAACAAAATTAAAAGATATCCAATGATTCAGCACGCACCCCATTAGTGAGAGCACATTCTAGCAACACAACTTACAAAAACAAATAACACATTCAACATCAAAAGAGTTAAAATTCAATCTTAGATTATTTCTGTACTGGAAATGTAAGAGATTTTGTATCTGAGCTTTCTCTCATACAACCTTTTAGGGTTGATCTAATCAGTCTAAGGTTCCATGGTATTTCCTATGTAGACTACCCTGTCAGCAAATAAATAGGCTTACTTTTTGTTTTTCCTCCTGGATTATTCTCCTCTCCTCTCCTTATTGCATTGGCTACTATTGTCAGCTCAAAATCAACGAGGCAAAGTAAAGGAAGATATTCGTGTCTTGTGTATGACACGTTTATGTCAGTTACCTTTTGTCCTTTACATTGCACAGGGACAGAGATCAGTCTTTTTTGTCTTTATATTCTCAGTTCTTGGCACTAGACTCAGGTCACAGCAGATATCCAGGAGAGAATGATAAAAAAAAATGGTGGTGGTGGTGGTGGTGGGGGATATAGACTTCACTTTGTGCCCACAGGACAGCGAGGGAGACCCAGTCATTGAAACAGAGCCTTCGGTGACAGTGTCTGGTGGCAAAGAATGTGCACATGCAGGAGGCCTGGTCCTGGACTTGCGACAGGAGGAGACCGACAGAGAAGGAGCTCCGCCAAGGGTTTCTGTAGAAGGTGATGCTGAGCAGCAGCAGACAGGCTTGACAGGCACGAGGATGTGGGGTGATCTTCACCAAAGAAGAAACCACGCAACTAGATCATGGAGGGCTTCAGAAACCTTAGAAATGCAGTATGAAATAGTTTCAAAAACTTGGAAATGGAGCTTTCAAATTCCCCACTCTGCCTGCCCTCTTTTTCTCTAGGTTACAGACTGGTTTACCCACCCTCACTTCCCGTGAAAGCTACACTTTCCACTCCTGTTCCCATTCTGCAGCTTCTCTAGTTTATACCCTCCACCTCTCCCAGAACCTGCCCCCGCCCCCATGTAAGTCCCTGCTGGGGCTAAGCAACAGAGTGCTTTTGGTCTGAGCCTTATCGTCATTAACTCCAAATGCACATGACCCACTTTACCGATTATTCTTCCTCCAAATGCATGTTCTGTCTTTTGAGAGAACTAAGCATGACAGCAAACTAGGTGCTCCTTTCAAGTGCATTTTATGCAGAGCCTAAGCATATCATGTCTGTTTTCCAATATCTCTCACAATGTAAGGTGGATGGAGTCTCCGCATATATTGCTTCTCTCTAAGGCGCTGCTTTGGCTATCTGGGGTCAAGTTGTGGGAATTGTCGAGGAGATGCTCAGAGGAAGGGGTCCTCTTGATCAGGGGCACAGTTGCATCATCCTGCTGTTCTTGTCTAACACCACTAAGGGGACCTCAGAGGAAATGGAGTGGAGCGCCGAGTGGTTTTACTCTCTAAATGGGGATGGAAAGCCAATGCTTTTAGAAGAAAATAATGACAAGAGATTTTGATCTAATGCTTGTCTTAATAATATTGAGTGTCTTCAGGACACACCATCCACCCTGCAAATTGTTCTTGGCAAACCATGCTTTCAAACTCTTCCCGTGCCTCAGCAGGGCGGATGGTAAGGTCCTATATCAACATCCATCCTTAGTACTTATTTACTTTTATTTCCCCATGAAGCTCATAGCCCAGCAAGCAGTCTTTTAAATAAATTAAACACACATTTTCCCATGTGTATCCTCTCTCTCTCTCTCTCTCTCTCTCTACACACACACACACACACACACACACACACGTATAGGCTAGTGTGTTCTCAGATAGGCTATGCCCTCTCTCCAGATACCAAGCTGGATTCTGGAAAGCATGAGGCCCTCAGAAGTATCTCTGGAATGACATCTTAGTGGGGTTTCTTCATTTTGTGTGAAGTGTGACATGTTGCCCCCAAACATCAAACAAAGCTATGCTCACATTGAGCTAAACCCCCACACATCTGAGATTGTCTCACCATGGGGAAGGGTAGAGAAGACTCTGGATAGCTGACTGGTTACAAGACAACACCTACAGCCCCTTCCAATGCCTCACTTAGTACATCAACCTGCTGAACCCTAGTAAGGAAACAGAAGATAGACCTTTCAGTCGGGACCAGAGATGCCATTAAGAGAAAGCAGATATTTGAGGGCACATTTTGTCTGTGAGTAGCAGCACCTCCCACATACCAGCACCTCACCTCTTCTTTACCGGGACAGCGAATGTATGTTTTTGGGTGAACAAGTCTCAGTATTTAGTTCTCACTAGTGTCAGTCAACCTCTTAGTAACCACATCACCCAATAGAATAACAAGGTATTAGGTTAATCTTGAATATCTGTTTTTACTTTTTCTCAATTGTCTTTCCAACAATTGCACTGCATGGACCCAAATCAAGTCCTGAGCCAACCTTTCTTTTCTTCCTCTTGCTGCAAGCTTCGTGGATCCTGTGGAATGAAGGGTTATTTTTTGGTCACCATCACCTTTTTTCTGACACGATTCCTTTGAAGTAACAGTTGAATCACAGCCCATCCTGGGAAAGACCCACGCCATGGCCATGTTGTGTTCGGTTGTCCATGAGGCCATTCAGTTGTCCAGAAATTCATTCAATAACAACTTACAACAACCACGGGGTGAATCATCTGGACTTGAAGACTAGGAATGCTATGAAGGGAGGTGAGAGAGGGGGGTGGCGAGAAGAAAGAGACATAACCCTTCTCTGATGAGCTCCAAGCAGCTTCATATTTCATTCCACGGTCAGTCTCAGGAGAGCTGCCACCAAGAGCTAAATGGTCCATTCGCTTCACTCCACGCAGGCATTTCAGGGATCATGTGACTGGCATACATGGATGCTTATAGGCCACACATGGAGAGAGGATGCTTGCTGACAGTATTACACTCCATGGGGTTCCCCTAGAGTTATGAAGCTTTGGACACCTGTGCTACAACCTTGACTTGTCTTGACTCCCCTTCTGCTCGTACCTCCAACACGGCTCAGACCCACCTCCCCACCTTCTGGTGCATCAAAGACTCCCATCTTGTCTGGTCTACAAAGGCAATGCCCTGCTTTTCAAACTAAGGTGTCTGCCCTATTTCTAATGGGAAAATTGTGGATTGAGGAAGAAGATATTAAAATAAAGTAGACTTCACTGAGTTATGATGTTGTCTTTGTGACATGCCCACAGAATGCCTTGCCACACATGAGTCCCTTCTCCCATGCTAGTTATCAAGGAGCAAGGGATATGTTTATGAGTCTGAAGATAAAACTCTCAACTCTCGAGAAAGAAAATACCTAAATCCTCTAGGACACTGATATAAACAGATGACAAGTGGCAATTTCCATGAACCTTGACCAATCACAGCTGCATTAATGATCCAACAAGTCTGGTATTTTGTTATCATATAGGATATAGTCCAACATCAACACTCTGAAGGAAAAACATGTGTGAGAGAAACAAGCTAGTTTATCCCAAACATTGGGGTAAAGGCTAAGCAAGCAGCTGGTGATTTAAGACAGAGATACAGAACAAACAAGATCCATGCTTCCTGACTCTGTCTTTCTCTGCAGAGAAAGTTCAGGGACAGTTTCTCAGCCCAGAGTATCTCTACAGCAGCCCCTTCCCCATGACATTAAAGAACCATGCACTTTGCAATCAGCAGAGTGAAAAGTCCTTGGCAGAAGACACAGCAGGTAATTGTTGGGTAAATTTTTCTCATAAGCTGCCTAAAACCCAAAACTAAATGTACTGGCATCAAGTCCAATCTGACTGCCAGTGAACTTATAGGACAGGATAGAACTGCCCCCTCCATTTTCCAAAATGATTGTGTTTGACAGGAGTAGGGAATGGCATATGGTCCTCCAGGAGCCACTGATGGTTTGGAACTACTAACCTTGCAGTTTGATCCAATAAACTTCGTTGGCATCCTTCCTGGAGAATAGATTACTGTGAAGGTTAAGAGGTGACTCAGTCTCTACTCTCAAAGAAGATAGCTTATTTTAAAGATGTCTCTGGGAAACAGAGGTGCCTGGTGGCATAGTGGTTCCACACTGGGCTGCCATCTGCAATGGGCACTTTGTGGGCATCTGATGGGACTTTCTACTTCCATCAAGAGGTGCTGTCTTGAACACCCACAGCGGCAGTTTGACTCGGTCCTAGAGGGCTGCTATGAGTCAGAATGGACTCCATGGCAGTGAGCGTGTTTTTTTTTTTTTAAGGGAAACAAGAGGTAGAAGCATCTAATTAGGAAACATGAGTTGCATGGAAGGCCATCTGAAGAAAATAAATCCAGAAGTGATTCAGTGGTTCAGTAGAAAAAGAGGCAGTGGAGTTGGTCCTTGAGCACTGAGGAGCATTCTTCCCCGGGGACTTGGTGTGTGGTTAGGGAAGGGTGAAGATGGGTGCTTGGGAGTGAATGGAGGGTCTGAAAGAAGCATGGGGTCATGCCATTTCCATGCTCGAGAGAGCAAAAATGATTACACAATTTATTGTGAGAGACTACAACTTTTGATTGGGACTGGATTGTGAAGGTCTTTGATTGGAAGGCCAATGAGTTTAGGCTTCTGTTGGAGCAATTCCTTCACTCAAGACATATGAATTGAGCACCTACTATGTGCTCCATCACCCCTTTGCCATTTTGTCTTCCTGTGATGGCTAGTAAGTTGCTATGGAGTTGTCATCAGTCTGTCAAGTACCAGCAGGATCGCCTAAGGTGGCCAAGTTTCCAAGCAGTTTTCAGACAAAGACAGACTAGAAAGGACTGTGTATCAGTCCGGGTAGACTAGAGAAACAAATTCATAGACATGCATATGGATATAAGGGAAAGGTTTATATACAAGAGGAATGAAACATTGAGAAATCATCCCAACCCAGTCCAGTCCAAGGTCATAAATCCAACATTAGCCCATATATCCAATACCTGTCTATAAAGTCTCCTTCTGACTCACAAAGCACTTGTAGTGGAAGCAACCCGGCTCTGGCAGGGGTCTCCCCATGGCTCCTGGTTTCTAGGTCTCAGGGTCCATCAACAGCATCCAGTGGTGGTAAAAGCAACTCAGCACTGGCAGGGATCTCCATGTGGCTTCTCCAGCTTTAGAGGTCTGGTTCCATCAGGGTGAGGCTGTGTGGCTCCTCTTCCGGCTCCTCTAGCTCCTTGGATGCTGTCATCTTGTCATCTTGTCTTGTCAGTAGTTCAAGTAGATCGGCTTGGAGACTGAGCCAAGTCTCTTTTCTCCAATTGGGAAATACCACAAAACTTTCCCGAATTCTCAGGAGAAAGTCATGCCCACACAGAGGCCTCATCGGCTACTCATATCTCCAGATTAATAGTCTGGACTCTACCCCTACATCCCAATCATGAAATTGACATCATGAATACATGACTGATATTCTATATTACAAAATTTTGTGCGTCATGATTATTGCCCAATATAGTACTGAAAGGTGAGCCTCAGCCCTCAGAACATAGAGGGGCCACAACCACAGGCTCCAGCAGTGCATCAACCTCTCATGCCATGAGCAGCCAGCATTGATTTCACGGCTACTCCAAAGAACAAGAAATGTCATCTGTTAGTCTAACCATAAACATGTTCTTTGTATTTAAAATTTCAATTTTCTTTCATGGTCTCTGAATCCATAATTGTGAGGCAAGTGAATTTGTGTGGATAAAAATGATTGAGGGCTCCTCCCAGGATGCCTTAGGCTGAGGGAGAAAGACAATACAGCCTGGAGCTTCTGTAAGGCCAGGGGTATTGCAGGAATGCTTCCTTCATGCTCTTGAATAGTTACAAGAACAATAACAAACTTTCTCAGCAGAAATTTACTGGTCCTTCCATCTCCATGAGAAATCTTTCAAAGGTTGCTTTATTCAGCTGAAAAGCTCTCTTGCGTGATGTGCAAATGAGGATGAAATAAAGCCTAAGAGTGTGGTCAGGGAGACTGGGATGGAGTAAGCAGACCAAAAAATAGTGAACCAAAATGAAATGCATGAGCTGCAGTCCATCTGGTGAGTATGCATGCCATTGCTCTATGCTAGAAACCATTACAAACCATTTGGGGTGATCAAAAAATTGCTGCCCAGGTGCAGCAGTTTCTATTTTGAAAATGAAATAAATCTAGCGGATACTGTAGACTAAGAACTTACAAAATCTTATTAGAAAAATAAATCTGTTTTGAGTTATAGGAGTGAAAAATCCTAACAAATTACAGGAGTAGAAGTGTTGCAAAACTCAATACATTCATGTTTATTCAATAATCACACACATGTTCCATTAAGAAATGCAGGGGAAAAAAGTGCAATAAATATTGACTTTCACAGCAAAATGGAGAAGTGTATGTGCTAAGAATAATGAATCCGTCTCCTGACAGTTTGAGAGAAATCGAAACTTTGAGGCACTTGTACAGGTTGTAAAATCCAAATGCTGCCCTCTTTAGCAGGAGAAAGAGAAACCGATCAAGTTGGCTATGTAGAGAAGATTCCTCCGACTTGATTCTTTCTAGACAGTGAAGTCAGCTTTTGGTTTTAATGAATGGAGGGCATGTCAATGCAACATAGGGTGGGGTGGGGGACATTAAAGCTCCTTTGGTTTGGGAGGAGAGAAGGAGATGGGCCAACTCTGGCCTCTCCTATCTTGAATCTCCTCCAGCTCCCTCAGTGGAGAAAGAACTTCCTGTCAGTGTTGCTTGCTCTACAGAGTTTGGGGTTTGGTAGAAATCAACCTGTGTTTTAAATACTTCACTCCAGTTCCCTGACAACAATATTTTCCCCAGGAAAGCTCATGTTAAAATGAAAATTGAGTGGGGGGAAAACGGCAGTTGGACATTTTGGGATGTCTCAAGCTATGCCGATCTGAGTATAAATTGGTACAGTCTCATACAAGGGGCAAGTAGGAAACGTGTAAACAATTCTTTAATCTCTCTAAAACACAGCCTTTAATCTATCAGTTCTACGGATCCCTAGGAAAACAAGAAGCCATACAAGCACAAGAGTGATTAAAAACTTCCTGGGAAGGGAAATTAGAGGTATTTCCATTTTCCATGAACTTTTTAACACTCCTCGTACATACCAAGTTGCATGCAATTAGTTGTAACAGCATTATTTATAATGGTGAAAATTTGCAACTGACCTACATTTAAATGTTAAAACCATGTGATATGATAAATTATGACTACTTTGGGACCTCTAGATACCATAAAAGAATATTTATTTCTTAGAAACCTACTCATCTGACTACTGGTAAAAGAACCAAAACAATAGTGGCAATATGTGGTCTGAGTTCCATTATGCTCCCAATATCTAAAACCATGCATTCCTATCTCATCTGTATAGAAAAAAGACTAGAAGGGACTATATTAAAAATATTCACTGCTTGTTTCTGGGTAGCAGAATGGTGGGCTATTTCAAAGTTCCTATCTTTGTAGGACATGGAAAAGGAGGAAGACCATTGATGAGATACATGGACACAGTGGCAGCAACCAGGTGCTGGGATATAACACTTGTAAGCATGGTCCTTGCCATGTGGCCTTCTGTTGTCTACAGGCTTGCTCTGTGCTAGAAGCAACACGATTCACCCACCACCAACAGCCCGAACGCAGAGTATGCTACACTTTGGGCTGCTAACTGCCAGGTCAGCGGTTTGAAACCGCCAGCAGCTCTGGCGGGGAAAGACGAAATTTTCTGCTTCTGAAAAGACTTCAACCTCAGGAACGCAAAGGCGGTAGTTCTACTCTGTACACAGTGTTGCTATGAATTGGGACTCACTTGGTGGCAGGGAGTTTGTTTCTTTGTGTTTTGGGATCTCTGAACTTCTGTACATTTTTTCCCGACGGTAGTCCTTACTTTTGTTCTCAGAGAGGGAAACCGTCCTGAAGAAAGAGCGAGGGAACCGGAGAGATTGATGTCGGTGGGATGTGAAAGGTAAGTGAGTGCTAGAAGGCATCAGCGTGTCATTTCGTTTTCTTGCACCGGTGGGTGAAACCTATCTAGCTTCTCCCACCTCGCTCCCTTGGCAGAGTCGGGTGTTCAAATGGACAGGACATGGGTCAATCATTCCCAGATGCCCATCCTTGGTCAGACCTATACGGATACCTATCCCTTCAACTGGAAGGAGTTAATGGCTGGAAGTGACAATCTGCTGTGTGATTCCTGGTGGGATAACTGAACGGCAGGCATCACCTCCAGAAACTCACTTAACCCCGAGCCCCCTGCAGTGCCGAGCTTCCCCGGGCCTCACCACTGATTCCTCAAGAGTTCCCCGGGTTGTCGTCAGCCTGGTGGGGCAGAACACAGTAAGAGAAATGGGCCTTGGGTTTTGCAGTTCCACGTGCAAAGGCAGACGCAATCACTTGCCCCCAACTTTATAAGATCATATAATGATGCTTGGTAAATTGCTTTGAGATCCACAGGCAAGTACGCAATTCCATTACCAGACTTTAATCAGTAGTTCTATTCACTCATGGAGGAACCATTGAAAGTCATTGATCCCGAACTTCACAAAGTCGTCAGCAAGGGAGACCGAGAAAGTCTAGGTGGCAAGATCTTAGCAAATGAACAGGAGAAGCAATAGGCTGCTAGGTTCGGTGCAAACCAGTGTGAGTATGAAAGGAAAATAACTTATGGAGGAATTAAGTTTTCACAAAAACAATGCTCTCTGAGACCAAACAGAAGCATGTGAGGAGATCCGCTACTGATAAGGATGGTGGTGGCACCACCTTCTACTAAAACAGACATTGGAGAGTTGATTTTAAAAATACTTTCATTGTGTGCGGCAATTTTCCCATTTGAAAGTCTAGGGCCACAATGTTCCATATTACTCAAGGGCTTTGGCTACCAATTGAATTCCTGCAACACTTATATTTGCACTTATATTTAGGTAGTGGTGATTCTACAGAAGGACAGCCAGAATGCATCTTAGAAGCAGCACGGAAAGGCTTTATCAACAAAGCTTTGGACATGTCAGGAGAGACCAGTGCCTGGAAAAGGACATCATGCTTGGTAGAGTAGAGGGGAACAGAAAAAGAGGAAGACCCCCGGCCAGAGAGATGGGCAATGAGAGATGTGACAATGCACTCAGGTCTGACAATTGTGTGGAGGCCACACAACCAGGCGGCGCTTTGCTTTGTTGTGCACAGGGATTCTAGGAGTG
Source organism: Nesogale talazaci (assembly GCA_004026705.1). Classification (NCBI taxonomy): domain Eukaryota; kingdom Metazoa; phylum Chordata; class Mammalia; order Afrosoricida; family Tenrecidae; genus Nesogale; species Nesogale talazaci. Next base: position 79,023 of record PVJH01000496.1, on the reverse strand, counting down.
GGCTTCTACTCCATGGTACTTAACAATGACAGTCCTACAGTTTGCATTGTTTTTCCATTGCTCAGTGAGGTGCCCAAGCTAGTCATTTGTGACCTTTGAGGGGCTTTGCCACAGTGAATGGTGCCCATTAGTTCCTGTGTGACTGTTGACTACTGAGATTCCCCCCCCCCCCCACACACACAGGTGGGTATGTACCATGTCAATTAAAATTATAGCACTAGAACTGAACTAGAGACCCATCCATCCAGCAATTCACTTTTCCTGTGGTTTGTGTCAGAGCCTATTTCAAGTTCCTTACCAAATAGAAGACACAAGAAAAGGGATGGTTGAGAAAAATTGGACCAAAGCAGAACAGTAATAACCCAAGAATGGGTTTTATGAGTGACGAGTCCTTCGTGTGTTCTAGCAGTGGGTCTGCTAGTCTTGTGGCTGATGCAGGGAGTTTGGGTCATCAAATCTGGACCCATGAAGACCTTCATCTGGCAAGTAGAGCAGGTCCAAGGGTGCTAAGGCTAGAGTTCCAGCTTACCAGCCTGCTGTGCCTATGGATTTATGAAATTACCTAGTGCGTGTAATGGAGGATTCTATGCAACATTTAATTAAAAAAATACAAAAAACGTATCCTTCACTGGGGGGAGGGGAGGGAGTAGCATGCTCAAAAACCATATGATTCACTTTGGCATGAAGAGTAAAGTTAACTCGTGCACAGGAAAAGCATAGCCATTCTTGGTATTTAGCTCTCTCCCCAGGAACATCAAGCAATATCATTAACAACATTCTTGAAGAGAACTGTGGAAGGTAAATGGAAATTCCTAGCTGAAGGTGTAATATCTTATTCATTTATTTGCTCACTCACCCAAGGTGTCTTAAAATACCTATTGTGAAGTTCGTGATGACCTGGGAGTAGGAGGGGGGTGGGATAGTACCAAATATAAACCTTGATAATTTCTAGCAATATAATCTTTACAATTGCTTTATATGAAAAATAAACAATGGACAGGTAACGTTGGTGCAGATTTCATTAATGTCACAGAGAGTTATGGATTATTAAAATGATAAACAATGCCTATCTGGAGAGGCCAGCCCCTGGCAAAGGACATCTGCAGTAATCCATCCTACAATGCACTCTATCTGATAACGAAGACATTGCCATCCCTGGTCCATAGTTAGAGGGCATTTACCATAGGATTCATCCTTGTGAGGTCTCTGTAAATGGATTTTTGAGCTTTCACTGTCATCCACAGTCTTCTGCAAAACCAAATGTACAGAATCTAGCCTCTAATTCTGCTCCCTCCTCCAGACTTGGGTTTTATTATTTACAATCCCTGGATCATATAGGCTGATGGGTTTCTTCCATGTTGATCTAGCAGGTGCCTCAGTTAGATGGCTTCTTGTTTTAAGATAAACCTTTAAAAATCCAGATCCTATTCTTTCTGACAGTTAAATATCATCTGTTCTTTTCATTGACTTTGCTGTAGCACCCATTTCGGAAGCGATCTCTTCATAAGGGCAGGTATCCACTATGACCATGTGAAAAAACTAATTATTCTTAGATTAGGTCTATGACTAGTCATAAACCTGTGGTTTTTCTATGCCATGGTTCACATTAGAGACATGATTGTTATTTTATTGGTAAACATTATAAATCATTCCCAGAGGGCATGATGTTTTATTGGAAGATTTCCATGCCCATGCCAGGGCATGGCTGGGTACTGTCAAGAGACACAGTGTGTCTTCTCTGTCTGTTGCCATGCTCCAAACTCATCCTATAGATTATTTACCCAATCTTCTGGATTGAATGATCTCCCCCACAAAATATGTGCTGTAAATGTTAACTCCTATAGAGAGGGTGCCTTGTCCCTGGAGGACATCATGCTTGGTGAAGTAGAGGACAGGGAAGAGGAAGCTCCCCGGGGAGGTGGATTGACACAGTAGCTTCCACAATGAGTTTGAACATAATAATCATTGGAGGCTGAGGCAGCGCTAAGCAGTGTTTTGTTCTGTCATATCTAGATCTCAGAGGAGTTACACACTAAAATTGCTACAATGTCAACAGTTTAAACCCACTCACTGGGATCATCTGTCCTGATACTGAGTTGTAAATTGGATACCCTGCCTGGCATTCTTCCTTTGTCCTTTAGTGTCAGTATAAGTTGGAGTCTGCTGGATGGCATACATGTGAATGTAGGAAGAAGGATGATGCTATCTGCCAATAAGGGAGGCAGCCAGTTGGCACTGGTTCAGCAGAACCAATACTTAAATCCACATTTTTTAGTTTGGTCAAAAGGCTGTTAAAATGGCAGCTGCAATCTGGCTTTTTCGGATGGGTGGCTGAATAACTGCCCAATGTGGAAATCACACATTTACATTCCTAGCTCTTTTTAATGTTCACCTGCATAACAGTGTCCTCTATGCATCTGGGGTAATGTTCACTGTGTCCATAGGTATGGAAAATTGGAAGGAACCATGCTTGTATTATTTATTTATTTATTTCATAAAACTCATTATGCTTTTGATTGAAATACTCCATTTTTTTAATTCCCTTGAATTTGTTACTTCAGTAAGCAAACAACTAATGTAAAGAGAAAAAGTGCCAAACAACCCCAGGGTGACATGCTGTCATCTGTTTCAGCTTTGAGTTACACCTCAAATTCCCATGAGGTCTGATGAGTAACTTATGCAATTCCTGGAAGTGTTCACCGAGCTGAAAAAGATGACCAAAGCCGTTGCTATGAGCTCAGCAGCAGCAGTAAAGGGTTCTTCAAAGATGACCGTAATATGTTCATAGAAGGAAGTTGCCTCTTTCTGACACATCAGACCCAATGACAATAGTCTCATTCACCAACCTCTAAAAGAATGAGATCTTACTCCTACAATGAAAAGATGATTAAGGATAAGAGAAGTCTATTGCAAGTAAAGACACCAATGAGAAAGCAATAGAGAAATAGCAATTTTATTGCTTTTACTAGTAATGATTTAATATTTTACTAGTAATGACTTAATATAATAGTAATGACTTAATGACTTAATAATTACTATCTAAAAACTCTTTCTTATAACATAATCTAGTTTTGCACACCTCTTTTATTGTTCTTATTTAAGTATTAGCAGAGTGAAATTTTTTTCATTTTTCGGTGTATCATTTTTTTTCATACTTAAGATAATCATTAGAACAGTGAATCAGGGGCTGAGTCCCGGTGGCGTAGAAGTTGAGTGTGGGACTGCAACCCATGGGCTGGGCCGTTCAAATCCAGCAGCAGCTCTACAGGAGCAAGGCTGGGTAGCTCTCACGACCACCAGAGGGCAGTGATGCCCCTCCAGACAAAACAACAGCAAGCAAACAAACAAAAGAACAGTGAATCAATTGTTAAATGATTTGAATTGAATTCCATCACTGCTATCTGCTTCTGTAAATATGGGCCTTTTGGCAAACCTGAAAGAGCAGGTCTACATGTTCTTACAATGTTGCTACTCATCAGAATTGGCTGGATAGCAGTGGGTCTTATGTTTGGACACAATCGCAGGATCAATGAGGCCTTATCAGTTTAGGGTGTATTTTATTTAATTTATTTATTTCATTAAATAATTGCATTGGGAGCTCATACAACTCTTATCACAATCCACACAGACATCCATTGTGTCAAGCACTTTTGTACATTTGTTTCCCTCATCATTCTCAAAACACTTGCTTTCGACTTGAAGCCCTGATATCCACTCCTCACTTTCTCCCTTCCTCCCTGTTCTCTCCTTCCCTATGAACCCTTGATAAATAATAATAAAACATTATTATTATTATTTTGTCATATCTTACACCATCTGGTATCTCCCTTCACCCACTTCTCCACTGTCCACCACCTAGGGATCAGGTTATATGTAGATCTTTGTAATCTTGGTGTATTTGAAACTAATCACCTTGACACATTAAAAGGAAAAGGTTAGGCATAAAAGAAGGGAAAGAAAAGCTGGAGAAAAGTGACACTGAACCAAAGAAGCAAGCACACTTAACTAAAAAAAAAATAAAGATCATCCCTGAGAGTAGACAGAGTTAGAGTCATCACCTTGAATTTGGACTTCCTGCCTGCTTGCTGGGATGGCTGTAGATAAGTTCTTTTAATGAGTCTCATAGCAGTGCCTTCAGAAACAACAACAGCAACAGCAAAAAGAAGGGTGTCATCAAAACAGGGAGAGCTGAGGGACATCTGCTGGAGCCCTTAAATTCAAGGTCAAGAGATCAACTCAGAAAGATTTAGGACTTATTTGGGGAATTTCCAAGGGGAAATCTAAATATATGTGGGACATGTGACCGTCATGAAACTTCTTAGGAAAAAGTTATAAGAAAATTGAAAACTTCATTGGTGACAAAAAGGACTAGACAACTGCACCTAAGAATTTTTCCAAATCATGACCATGCACTTAGTCCCTCTTTGAAGGCACAAGGGCATTCCCACTAGGAAATCATGGTGAATTCTAAGCCCACCCACTATACAGTCCTACTCTTGCCTTTACATACTTTTTTTGCTACTCAAATTCCAAGAAAACTTAAAAGGAATAGATCCCAAGAGGATGACAAAACTACCATTTTGACATAGCATCATTTGGAGAGCATAGAATTCTTTGAAGTCTGGCTAGAAAAATGGACATAGCACCCACAAAAGTGGAACGACGTAGATGGAGGACAGGTAGAGAAATAAGAGCATCACATTAAAAATTTTTTTTCCTGTTGAATACACATTCTTATGGTTTCATAGCAATACTTCCTTACTTAGCCTTGTATTCATGTGTAGGTAGTTCTAAGAAACAGAGACACATAGCGAGCCTTTTTCTAGGTGAGCAGCCAGGTAATAGAATCTGGCTTCTTCTGTTTCACCAGGTGACACCAAATACCATGGACTGAACCATCATCTGAAACTCTCTTCAGCTGGGTGTTCTAGTTTTTCATATACAGCAGTTTAAGGGTTAGATTTGTTAACTCTTCAAAGGTGAACTTCAGGGGGATGTGCAACATACGGACAGTCAAGGTTATACTGAAAGGCATGCTAATATCTCTTTAAAAGGTGTACAATTTAACAATAGTATTCCATAACACAAATGGTGGAAAGAAGTTCATGCAGAAGAATTAGTTTTAGGGAGGTGGAATTCAGAGCCTCATTGAAGTTTGATGGATTTTACTTATTTTCCCTTCCTTCAGATTACAAACAAAATCTTTGACAAGTGGGGAGTTCATCAAAATTTTAATTTATTCCTTATCTCCCTTGCCTACAAATTGGAGACTGTAATATTTCCTGTTGACACACCATTTGGGGAATTGGAAGAAGGTTATATTCATCATCCTCATCATCATTAAAACCATAATCAACCTCAGTCAGTACTGAATGTTCCTGATTGTGGGTATCAGGCCTTAATGCATAAACATGAACAAAGAGAGTTATCCAGGAAATTATAATCCTTCTCTTCTATCATTTTTATCTCTCACTCTCTTTTTAAATCTCTAAGAAACTATCTCATTCTCAGGGTTACTGAGGGCCATCACTTTGCAGAAGGCACAACACTCATTCAAAACATTTGCTACATTCTCCATGCACTGTAGTGCTTAATAAGTGGTAGATATTATGTCCTTAGCAACTAAAGTTCTTGAAATATCAGAACTGTATTTCCTCTCAAATAATTAATTCATATTCCATAGTAGAATCTTTAAGTTGTTATTCCAATCATTTAAGCAATTTTTAAAAAGTAGAGCTAATTATATGTCCAGTGTCACTGAAATAAGTCTATCAGATGTAATGTTTATTATCCCTTATATGAAAGGGAAAATAAAGAATTAAGAGTTTAATTACAGCTTTAATAATCAAAAGAGCACTACTTACAGAAAATATATGACTTTCATGGGGCTTTGTACACCAGGATTTTATCCTCTTTTTAAAATTATATTCAAAGCATTAATTATTGGGGTCTGATAAGGTGAAACGATGGTATGGACAAATGAAACCTCTGGGATCTTTGGAAATGAACAAAGAAAAACCCCTTTAACTGTCCACATCATTTCGAAGTTAGCATTATCAATGTAAGTCAACACAGTCCTCTGGTTCTGCCAAGTTGCCTTTGAGATACCTAAAACTTCTTGGAGTGTTGGTCTGAAATTAGTTTTTTTGGGTGTGTGTGTGCTATTGTTGTGTTTTTTAGTTTGCTAGGCTGTTTTTGTGTCTCAATCTACCTCAGAGCTGTTAAGGGGTCACATTGTTGGATCAATGGTTGAATTCTCACCCTCCCTGGGGGAGACAGGGGTTTAATTCCCTGCCTATGCACCCCATACACTGCCCCCATCTGCTGTTAGTGACAGCCTGTATGCTGCTTTAGTGCTGAGCAGAGTTCTTCAGAGCTTCTGGAAGATGCAGAACAGGGAAGAAAGATCAGGTGATCTTTCAATGGTCTGAAAACTCGATGGATCACGACTGAACAGTGTTTCACCGTGTTGTGCATGGGTTTACCATGAGACCACTTCCTAGCAGGTAACATCTCTTAAAGAACTATCCATGAAAATACTCTGAAGCAGAAGGTAGAGGAGTAAGGATTTGGAGACGAGACTCGCTTTCCCCCTCTCTTTTCCACTGAGAGCGCCAATTTTTAGAAGTGCAAAGGTGTCCATAAACATCAAATGTCATGGAACTCCTAAAAAGGAATGACTGGCATGCATGAATGAGACTTCTTCTTTATCTTCTTGAGTTAGACTTCTTCGTATCTATGGCTTTGTTCATTCAGTCACTTATCCCTCATTGACTGGTGCCGACCACATGCCAGTCCAGATGAGGGCTGTGTCCACACTGTGTCCCTCACAGGGAGCCCAATGGTAGAGTCAGATTGACAGAGTCTGTATTCATGCCATCACTTTTCCTCCTTTCCATTTCCTCTGCTGCCTTCAACCTGGAGTCCTCTCTTCAGTTTGTTCTCCAAGTTCTCCTGTTTTAGTCTGGTTACTAACTTACCTCCAGCTCCCCAAGTCTTCACAAACAAAGACCAAATTGGCTGTCATGGAGTCCATCTTCCCTAGAGCTATCACTAATCCAAACAGTCCTTTTCTGTGGAAGTCTGGTTTGTGCTTTTCATCTGGGCAAATTCTGCCTTTCAGTGTCTCTTGCTGTTTTCTGTCCGCATGCTCATAAACCAGACTTTACCTCAGAACTTATTCATTTTCCTGTATAAGTGATAAATGAACAACTCCTGCTCCCCACCCTCTCACCCGTGGAGATCACCTTCTGTTGTGAGTGTGCTCTGATGAACCTCTCTGGGAGAAGCACAGACCAACAGTGTCTGGATGTCATATCTGCACTTTGAACATTTGAACCTTGGGTTCAGTGGATCTACAGGAGGAGACTGAGGAAAAATTGTTCACTTTCAGGAAAGTTAGGAAAAGGATGGTGGGATCCTGGGAGGGGAGAGATTTTGAACTAGACTAATGAAAAATGAAGCATTTTTTTCATGAAATGTAGTTTGTTGTGCTTTTGCTTCATTTTTTTACATAATGTACAATGAAGACTAATCTCATTAATTAAAAAGAACTAATCTCACAGTTCATTGTGTCATGGCACTCCTCTGGTAGGCATGATATCGAAAGAGAGTTATTCTAATTATCAGATGTGTGACATTCCTATCACCAGAAGGTCTTCAGTATAGTGATATTTAAATAGTTAGAAATAGAGAAAGACATAACTAAATATTGCTCAGCAAAATGGTAGTAAAATGGGATATTAGATTCATTGCATGCCCCGTGTTTTCCACATTGATGCACTGTCTTGGTTCTTTAAAAATAAGTGCACAAAACAACTTACACTCATACACAGAATCATCAAGGAGGACAGAATAAAATTGAATTAGGTGACTCCAATGTTGTCCTTTTTCTATATATATATGTGTGTGTATGTATGTATATATATATATAATTTTATTTGGGACTCATGCAACTCTTATTACAATCCATCCATCCATCCATTGCATCAAGCACATTTGCACATTTGTTGCCCGCATCATTCTCAAGACATTTGCTTTCAACTTGAGCCCTTGGTATCAACTCCTCATTTGTTCCCTTCCCTCCCTCCCTCTTCCACCTTCCCTCCTAAAAATTATGAATCAATATGTTTTCATGTCTTACACTGACTGATGTCTCCCCTCACCCACTTTTCTGTTGACCTTTCCCAGGGAGATCCTTGTAATCAGTTCCCCCTTTCTACCTCACCTTCCCTCCACCCACCTGGCATTGCCACGCCCACCACTGGTTTTAATGACAAACTTAGGCTTTTGTGGGAGTCAGTAAAAGTATCACTTTAAATCGTGTAACTTTCCTTCTGGACATCCTAGCTACACCTAGTGAGAATGGCGACTGAAGCATGCATCCTAAGCCATGCCTGGGGTTTGTGGTCTTTGTGTTTTGTTCCATTGGACCTCACAAATTCTTAGATTCCTTATGAAGACAGTGTTATTTCTTGTAATGGTGTCTTGGCTTGTCCATTCAGCAGATGCATGTCCCAGTCTCTTCTTTCCACCTGGATTTTTCCTCTCTCCTTCTTCTTGATCAGGACCATTTTCAATTAATGCTCCTGACCCGATACCTTGTCTGTTTCTTCTGCTTCTTGGGAAATTCCTTTCCTACATGTGGCGCCATCTACACATCCCTTGGCTGGACATCATTTCTTGAGATGATGTTAATTGTATCTTAAAGGGAACAATAAGGGGCAGTAGGGCAGTCTTCCTGGTTTTGTAGTGGTAAAAAAAAATTAAAGACAACCATCTTGAAAAGGTTGTGTCCATTCTTATGGCTCTCAACCCGTTGAATCAAAGGGAGCAAAGCTGACCAAAGCATATGGACCATCCCAAAGTGAAGCAGGCAGGGGAGCTTTCTGGATACCATGAACAAAAATGCTTTCATTTTTTTCAGGCCACTGTGGGTCGTCACTCACATTGCTAGAAGATATTCTTTCAGCATTTGCTTTATAATTAAAATCTTTTTTAAAAAACCTGTGAGCTATTATTTTGCTTCGATGGCTGATAGCCCTACTTCACCTATATTAGTTTCCTCTCATCTTTTTTTTTTTGGAAGCCCATGTAAGCTCAGGTACCTCGAGATTTAATTATAGAGCTCAACCCTTCTCTATTATTTTCAGAGACAGGCCTCTGTAATCAAGCCAATCCTTGGCAGTTCTTCACTGGAAACTCCTTTGACACTCATCAAGTCACTTTCTTCATTAATGCCTTAATAAGTCTTCAGAATCAAAGACTATCTTAAAAATAAACACAACTTCAGAGGTCAGAGCCAAAACAAGCCTTAGTTAGAGGATGTTTGATATGTCCCAAGGTACAAGGAAAGGACTGATTAGAGGAATATTAAAGGATAGTAAACCCCAAGTGATAATAGGTAGAGTGGTAATGGCATCCACAGTTTGGCATCCTTACCTGCAGCTTTGGAATTTAGGAGATTTGTGTTAGTTGGAAGGTTAACCTCTAGATTACCTGAAGCATTTCTGGCTACAGTTAGATTGTGAGTTTTTTGTGAAAGCTTTAGGACAGCAGTTCTTAAACTGTGGGTCACAACTCTTTTGGGGGTTGAATGACCCTTTCACAGGGGTCACTTAATTCATAGTGGTAGCAAAATGATAGTTATGAAGTAGCAATGAAAATAATTTTATGGTTGGGGTGGTCACTACAACATAGGGAGCTGTATGAAAAGGTGAAGGCATTAGGAAGGTTGAGAAGCTCCGTGTTAGCTAATGCTGAGAAAGGTTGCCTCGTAGAGTGGGTTACAGTGGCTTAGAATCTGAGATATAGTTGAAATTATGGCCATAAAAAACTGAAAGGGCCGAACCCCGGTGATGTAAGTGGCCCTCGGACATGGCTGTTCAAATCCAGTGGGTGGCTCTCAGGAGCAGCACTGGATGGCTCCCACAACCACCAGAGGGCAGCGAGGCCCACAAAAAACAAACAAACAAACAAACAAACAAACAAACAAAAACTGAAAAACAGTTAATCAGTGCCTCTTCACAAGATTTTGGAAACTGTGCCCAGAAAAGGCTAGCTAAGAAATAGAGAATTAGTGGCTAACATATTTTCACCCATTGCTCCTGAAAATGGGATTTGAGGTTGCAACCATCTGGGTAAACCATTATTTTATAAAGAGAAGCCATTGAGCTCCAAACCAAAGTGAATTCAGTGAAACAAATCATTAAAAGTTACTTAATATTAAAAATAGAGTGATTAAATTACTTTTCACTTTGTTGCTAAGGTCATGAGATGCTACGTTCTTCATCCATGAGCTCACAGATAAGGCTTTCTCAGGAAGACCTCATTTCCACTCCCATTTGTCCTCTCTGGATCTCCTAAAGGTAAATAAAAGTCAAACCAAATGTCCGTGGTTAGAATCTGCCAGCTGCTTCCCAGGAGAGAGACATGGCTGACTTCTGCCATCGAGATTTCCTTCCTTGAAGTAATACAGGACAGTTCTACTCTGTCTGGTAGAGTCCTTATGAGTTGCCCTCCAGGTGGTTTGGTTTGTTTTCTTGGTAGGTTGGTTTGGTTTCCCTAATATACATCCAGTTTAGCTGATCAAGCCTACAAAACTGCCTAAGTGCTCCATTGCTCTTAGTGCTTATGCCAGCCCCAAGAAAGACTGTGCTTTGTACTTTCATAGACCCGCACAGTCTTGGACAGTCACAGGGGCAGGTCTACCCTGTCCTAGAGAGTTGCTGTCAGTCAGGATTGAAATTGATGACAGAATTTGCTTTGGGGCAAACCACGCTGCATCTGTGTCCGTCATCTTCACTCAACCTCTCGTTGGAATAAGAATGCATTCTTCCCCCATCAAAGACGCCTCTTCCTCTCATGCCTGGATCCCATCTTAAATATTCTCTTAAATATTCAGCATCATCTACCAGTAAAATCGCTCTTTTCTGCCTTCCAGATTTACTGGCCCAGTGATTTATCCCCATCAGTATGTCCTATAAGGCTATAAAATTGCACCCATTTGGCAACCACTCTCCTCAACTATATCTTTTTTGCTAATTAACTCTCTCATCCTCTTATTTTCCTACAATTTTACTGGCATATAATTCACATATTATACAATTCAACAGTTCATTCACATTAAGAAGAGTTGTTGGGCGGGCGCTTCATGCCCATCCTGACCCGTGCCACAGGCCCACTCGAAGAGGAGCTGTACAAACATCACCACAATCAATTCTAGAACACCTTCATCTTTGTATCCGTCATTCTTGGCTCCCCATGCTCCCTCCCCCCTTCCCTTCCCTGTCTTATCCCCATGGAATCATTAATCCAGTTACTGTCTCTACAGCTTTACATATCCTGGATTTCATATACAGTAAAACATTAAAAAACAAAGAAGCAAATAAAAAATAACAAGAATAGCAAGGCAAGACAGATAAAAACTAGAACAAATTTAAATGAATTATAAGTCTTCCATCCTTGTATATCTAAACCACATCTCCTTCCTTCTGATCACCCATTCACTCTTTAATTCATTGCAATCTCAATGTAATCTCCTCACTTCATTGACATGACACTTTCCACAGTTATATATGCCACCAAATATAAGAAAAGTTATTTTTAATCTTATCACCCACGAGCTTTCCCCCATGCTGGCAATCATCTGTTTGATACTTTTGCATGTGTACTCTCTCTGGGCTTTTGTGTTTCATCTCTGGTTGATGTTGTGGGTGTGTGTTAGACTGTGATCCCCAAGGTCCACAGTTTGAAACCACTAGCTCCTCTCAGAGAGAAAGACGAGGTTTTCTACTCTAGTGAAGAGTTACAGTCTTGGAAACCCAAAGGGGTCAGGCTCAACTAAATAGCATTGAGTGAGTCTCTCTATTGGATCATCCTCTTATGTTTTCCCAATGAATACAGAGGTCCTCAAGACTTACTCTGCCCCTTTATTGTCACTGTAGATCTTTTCCCTGGACTGGCTCTCACAATGTGGTCTTCAGTTACCATAGATGGGCAAAGGATCCCTGACAGTAAATTCCTTTGAAATATTTGCTGTGTTTTACTATATATGCAATTGTTATCCTGTCATCTCCAATTGAAAGCCTCAAAGACACTTCCATTCGACATACTGACCCTATACTTTGAATCCCACCTTGGAATCCTCACTCTTCTCCGACTTAATAAAAGTCATTGCTTTCCACCTAGTTGTGCAGCCTAAACACCTAGAAGCTCTCCTCGTTGACTTCTTCACAACTCACCATTAAATTCTGCTAATTGAAACTTCTAAATATCTTGGAATACGGTTCTCTTTCCCTATCCACTGTCCAGACCTTCATCTAAGATCCCTGCTGCTTGATCTACAGAACGTTGTCCTCATCTGGTCTCTTTTGGGAAAATTACCTCTAGAGCACAATGCCTTGCTGTCCTCCAAACTTTCCCACAGCCATCCAGTCAATTCTGATTTACAATGGCCCTGTAGGACTGGGTAGAGTCATTCTCTTTCATTTCTAATGCTTACACCACTACAGAAGCAGACTGCTTTATTTTTCTTTTATGGAGCAGCTGGTGGGCTCAAAACTGCTGCTGTTTGGGCTATCTGTCTGCAGAAATGGTGCAGGGCCTATATCTGACCTCCCGGGCTTCAGGAGGGAGGGGCATCCAACTCCAAGGAGGATTCCTGCAGGGGCTTCATCCTCACAGGATGAAGTCAGGCATGTATCCACCCTCCAGACCTTCTTTAGCTTATTCTGATATCAACCATCACTCCTGTAGCACCCTCCTTCTCTGCCGGGTTTGATGATCCATTGCAAGGACCACACAGAACTCACAGGCGATAGATAGGCTGATCAGGGAAGTTAACAGGTTGCCACAAGTCAGGATCAGAAAACATTGAGGAGATAGTTCTAGGTCATGAGCAGTACCTCTTCTCAGTCTTGGCAGCAGCCACATCTCTCTCTGGTCTTTAGCCTCTCAACTACATGACCCTTTGACCTCTGCCCACCTTATTCATGGGTTAGAAAGCCCATGACTCCATTCCATGGTCTTGGTACTGCTGCTTTGCTCTGCTTCAGGGACTCAGGGCTGGGGGCTCTGATCCACCTCTGCTGCTCAGCCACATTAGGCAGGATCTCACATGTGCTCCACTTGGGGCTCTCCTTTCTTGATGACTGTAGGAGTCTGTTCCTACTTCTGAAATGGCTCATTTTTATCCCAATAGAATGGCAAAACTGACCAATCTCCCAAATAAAGGCCTAGCAAGCCATCTCACAGCACCATACGGCCCAACACTGAGGCCACAGGGCCACCAGGGCTGCTTCTCCAAACTTTGCCTGGAGTGATTTAACCTGAAAATCTGATCAGACTGTGGTTCACTTTAAACCTCTTCAATGACTTGTCTAGACTGATGGCTCTTCAGAATCTGGATTTGACCTTTGCCCTAGCCTCATCCTACAGCATTCTTTTCCTGTTCCTGGTCAGCGGGCATCCTGTGTCCTTCCATCCTGGTCTGGCTCACTCCCGGTCATCCTTTAGACCACAGCTCAGTCCTCACCTCCTCAGTTATGCATTCCCTAGACTAGATTCTAACTCTTCTCACCGTGCTTCTGTCTTGCCTTTCTTTAAAGGAATCGTTGACGTTTTTCATGGTGTCAATATATTTACTTTCGATAAATATCTCTCTTCCAAAGTATTTACTTGGCTAATACCTAATGATGAAAGATTATTGAGGTATGCTTACCCAACCTCTATGTGGCAGGAAGAAGATCTCTTTCATGGGTAGTGGGGACCCTGGCCTATATATACTCTGTAGCTTAGGTGGTTTGTGAGTTCAATCCTAGTTTTAACTGAAGGTGGAGGGTGACATAGACAAGCAGTCTCTAATTATACAGTCAGAAAAGATGCCAGGACCCTCAGCAGGGACGTCTCTGAGAGAATGCACAAGTGAACGTGGTGAGTAGAATGGGGCCCTGAAGGGCAAGTTCCTCCGCTGCAGCTGGATTTCTCCCTCTGCTTTACAGTCAGCAGAGCATCTCTTGTTGGGCCCCACAGAACTATTTTGCAATCAGTTTCTATCTCAGCGCTGGGCCTGTTCTCTTGACACTCATCCTGAAGTGACTGATTGCAAATTACAAGCCCCTGAAGGCCTTTCAAATTTAGGCTAAAACAATCGGGCATAATTCAAGATGATTGAATGGTAAGGAAAGTATGTATTCATAGCCTGTTAGAACTGAGAGAGTATTTAGTCCGATGTCACCATTTGGAAATTCAGTAAACTGAGGCCCAGAAAAGTTCTGTAATCAGTCCAATGTCTCACACTGCAAGTTTGGGGAACAGTCAGTTCTAGAACACAAGTCTCATGGCTTTGCTCACTCACCTTGCTGACCTTCAGGCCCATTCACATAAGAAGCTTCGTTCAGGTTTTTACCAGCTTATGAAATATGGTTAAAGCCTAGAATCAGGTCTGGGGAGGTGGGGGCTCTGAGAAAATGTATTAAATCAGCTTTATTTAATATCTGTATTGAATTATAATTACTTGTCAGCTTAAAATATACAATCTTGTTTTCTTCAGCATCACTGTCGCAGGGCTGTGCACAAATTCCACAAGAAAGTCACCTTCATCTAGCGCCTTCTTACAATTGAAAGAAGGGACCAAGCTTGGTAAGTGTCTCTGTCTTTTCTCTAACGAGTGCGTGGGTTTCTTTTAACCTGAGATCACAAATATTTACGCTGCAGAGTGAAAGTGAAACCTTGTCCTTAAATCAGGAAGTTGCTGATTATTGGATTCTGCTTGGAGGTGAGCCCACTCGGCGCAGGTGGCCGTCTGTTTGCAGACACACATGCAGTTGTGCCAATTAGAGTTGCTCCTGACTGACCTCGCTGGACCAGCATTGTGACCTCCAACGCCTCGCCTGGAATCAAGCTGCCAGTAAATGAACACTTTCCTTTTCCTTTTCTTTTTTGGCAGAAAGTCTCTAAGATGGTTCCCAGTAGTCCCCTCTTCCTGGCATACAAGTCCTTTATGTAATTAATTGCCTCTCTTTGAGCGTGAATCAGACCTTGGACTTGATTCTAACTAGCAGAATCCACCAAAGGTGAGAGGATGCCATATCCATGATTATCGTCATGTCTGTATGGCTCTAGCAGCTGCTTTTTCTCGCGCTCCGACGAAGCCAGCTGCCAAGTTGTGAACTATGGAGTTATTCATGTAGAAAGGAATATGAGGGTGTCCTCTGTCCAGCCTCCACCAGGAGACAGAGACCGACAATCTAGCAACCCTTCAGGAAGTGAACTCTACCAGCAACGGCATGATCATAGAAGGAGATCCTTCTCTCTTTGGCAATTGACAATCGACCTCCTCCCTGACTGACACCTGGACCATGACCTTTCAGAGACTCGGAATCCTCTACCTGGGTTCCTGGTCACAGAAAGTGTGATTAGCAATCTCTGTTGGTTTCAGCGGTCAGCTTATGGCAATGTTTTGTGCAGCAAGAGAAAGTTAATATACTTTTTCATCATTGCTGTATATTCTGGTGTTTTTATAAATATGCAATGATAGTAATAGGAGCTCCTCATGCCATTGACAGCCCTAAAGGATCTCGATGGATTGCCTGCTCTCTTGTGACACAATGTCCTTTGTAATTAGTTAGTGACCTGTTTTTTTGAGTTCGGTCCCTTTAAGATATGCCAAGCATGCTCTTTCCTTTGGTTTTCAAACTCTAGGTCTTTTCACATTTCACTCTAGTCCATGACTTTATCGTCTCAAGCTGCCCCTCTGGACTTTTCTATTCTGTTCTTTTACTTCATCCTTTCTTCCATGTACTTTACCATTAGGAATAACTTTCAGGGTCTCTAGTGACATTCACTTTGATCTTTTCTTTCTTCTTTACTTTTTTTTGAAATTTATTTATGCTTTTTTTGTTTGTTTGTTTGTTTTTGGCATCACTGCCTCTGGTGGTGGGAGTAGGAGGCCCAGCCTTTGCTCCTTGTGGAGCCGCTGCTGGAATTGAACCTCCATTCCAGGGGGCCGCAGTCCCGCGCACAACCACTACGCCACTGGGGCTCAGCCCCTTTCTTCTTTCCTTTTTGATGATTGTTGCTTCCTCCATGTATGATGCTCATGATGTCTTCCCACAGTTCATCAGGTCTCCTGTCATTAGGGCTCAAGGTATCAAATTTGGTCTTGAGAAATTCAGGTGGGATATACTCACGGTTGTATTTTGGCTCTTGCAGTGTTTTAATTTCCTTCAGCTTCACTCTGAACTTCTCTAATCATGTCTTCTCACAGAGACAGTCCATTTGACTTCTGGGTGTTCCATTTGGAGAAGGTCACATGTCCTGTTTGCTTTTTTGAGTATTTGTAATGAAGATATTATTGGTCTTGCAAAATTCTACCATGTGATCTCCAACTTCAGCATTTATTTGTTTAACAATAGCACCAACTTTAATGTTAATTTGGATTTTGCTTTCTGAAAAACAACAGCAGCAATAATGCTCCCCCCGCCCCCAAATAAAGCACCTTTCAAATAGATGCCCAACTCATTGACATTTCTTTGCCGTGGGAATTTCTGCATCCTAGAACACAGACACTCATTGACATGATCTGAAATTCCTGCTTGTTCATTTGTTTGTTAGTTCCTCATCAAAATCCAAACATATTGACTAGAGTGTGCCAGATATTTGGAAGAGGAAAATGAAGGGGGGAAGATTGTTTCTGAAAATAGCGAGGAAGAGAGTATATCAAAGAGTCCAAAACACTTGCATTTGTTTCAGGTTTCAGGGTCATATCTATGGAGACAGAAGAAAGACACAGACTTTGGAAGATAGGTCCTGTCCCAAGTTAGGAGTTCGGGCACAGGACTCTGGCCACCTGCAGATTTTTGTATCCCAGGCATGAAATAGGCTGTGTGACTATAAATGCAAACATTGGTGTCGCCATGGCAACCAGGGTTACCAATGACCCATGCCTGGAGAGTTCTCCCCAGGTGTTAGTTGTGTGTAAGGCCCCAGGACCTTCCTCATCCCCCTGGGGGAAGGGAAAATCATGGCTGTGCCTGAATTTCTCACAGCACGTTGGTGTGCGAATGGCTCTGAATTCCATTTAATTTGATTTGGAACCCAACCAAACAAAAGGAAATTTGATATTTCTCGCACACCTGTTTGTAGATTAAGATGAATACCAGCAAGAATGAGTGAGCGGAGAACAAGAAACATGAAGAAAATGACAACAAGGAACACCGTCATCAATTTCCTCAGACGCCGTGATAAAGAGAACATCTTAAAAGCAGCCAGAGAAGAAACATGCAAAGAGAAGGATGGCAGAAGATCTCTTGTCAGAAACAATGCGAGGGAGAAGGGAACAGAGGCTTTTGAAGGGAAGAAAGAACAGGTCTGTCAGCCTGCAGTCTTGACCTAGTCAAAAGATCCCTTAGAAATGAAGACCAAGGACACATCTGTGTCTTTTGGGCAAGGAAGATTTTATTTTTCCACACCAGAATGAAACTACTTGACAGATAAAACAAAGATGGGAGTGGCTGTGCAAGGTACCTGGCACCTCAAGTGTATCATGATCTTGAGGAGGCAGGGAGCTCATCTTGCCATTTCACTTTTACTAGCAAAGTTGTCTTCTTTTCCTCCTCCCTCCTTCCATGTCTATGAGCCCCCCAGACTCAACACAGCACCACTGCAGTCCCACCCCCACCCCCGCCAGGGGCCTCTCCACTCCAGCTTCATTATCGTCACCCGATATTTAAAGGTGGTTTTAGCATTCAACCGTTTATTGACGCCTCATGATCCTGGAGGAATAAGTTCAAGCTGCACTGCAAACCTTAGCCCCAAACAAAGCTTTCCTCAGATTTGTGATCTTTACCTGTTTCCTGCAGTCGCTCACATTGCTGTCATGGTAGAGGGTCTGGGTAGCCTGGCTGCATGGTACACATCTTGTGGGAAGTGCAGCAGCACCTTTCTTTCCAGAACTGTAATGTGCCTTCCAACAAGAAAAAGAGTCGAATATTCTATCTTAGCACTTCATGCTGGCTCCACTGATTTACTGCTGGTGAACAGGATGCCCTGAAAATATGAATGTAGACTTTGTGAGGTGTTTTCTCTCTGAGGGGGCTTGTCTTTCAAACACAGCCAATACCATGTGAGAAAGTCTGTTGGCCACATGGAGGAGATCTGAGGCCCTCACTAACAGTTAGCTTCAACCACCACCGGCCATATGCCAATTGCAACTTTCAGGGGAATCCAAATAATTCCCTCCAGTTTCTGGCTAAGTGATAAGATACTATGATTTAAGGATCAAGTTGTCCTCACGGTGCTGATGAATTCTTTGACCTATACATTTCCTGACCATAAGAAATATTTCTTAATTGCCGCCATGATTTAGGGTATGCTTTTATACATTTATAGTTAATTGGAACACTGCTGCCTTCATATTTTTCTCACACTTTGTTGAGTAATACTATTTTGATTTTGCATTCTTCATAATCATATATTTTGAATACGAATTCTTTTTTAAATGATTTTAGTGGGAGTGAATACAACGTTGATAAAATCCATCCACCCATCCACTGTCTCAAGCACATTTGTACATTTGCTGCTGTCATTCTCAAAACATTTTCTTTCTACTCAAGCCCTCAGTTTTAGCTCCTCATTAGCTTCCTCTCCTGAATATGAATTCTTAACAAGGTTTTTCTGGCTGCAGTAAAAGTATGTCTAATTACACTTGTGTAACCTGATATATATTGCTGAGTATGTTTGTGAATGGAAAATATTAGTTGCGGATCTTAGGAAAGGTCATAATCTCAGATGGACTCATTGTGGGTAGACCATAAATGTCAGCAGTAAAACTAGGTACATTACAGAGTTTAACTGCTGGGCTCTCAAGGTCCTATGGGAGTGTGCTTCAATCCCAACTCTGCTGCCAAGCAACTGCGTGTACAAGGATGGGTTCTACAACATTTTTGAACCTTCTTTTCCTTACCTGTCCTTTGGGGGATAATCCTACAGGGTAACTGCAATGACTACGTTACATAATGCACATGGCAGACATTCGATAATTGTTAAGGACTAACATTATGAAGAAGAACGTGGCATCTGGGTTGAAGAAAGACTCATTAACAACCTGTGATATGCAGATGATGCAAGTTTGCTTGCTGAAGGCCAAGAGGGTTGGAAGTCTTTAATGGTGACGCTCAAAGGTTCTAACTTTGAGTATGGTTACACCCAACAAAGACGACAAAAATCCTCACAACACGACTACTGAGCAACATCATGCCAAATGAAGAAAAGATTGGTGTTATCAAGGATTTTACATGACTTGGGTCCACAATCAATGTCCCTGGAAGCAGCCATCAAAAAATCAAACACCCTATTGCCTTGGAAAAATCTGACAAAGACATCTTTGTATTTGACAGTATTAAAGAGCACTTTGAGAACTAAGTTATCCCTGAAACCATCATGCCCCAAGTCATCAGGTTTCCAATGACCTTGTACATCTTCAAAAGCTGGACAGTAGACGCCAAAGACTGACAAATAAATGGTGCCTTTGACTCATGGTTCTGGTGAACACTCAGTGAACCACAAACGACCAGAAAAATGAACAAATCTCTCTTGCAAAAAGTACAGCCAGAATGCTTCAAAGTACAGATGGAGAGACTTCAGCTAACAAGTTTTGGATATACTACCAGGAAAGGCCAGTCTCTGGAGAAGGACATTAGGCTTGGTAAAGTGGGGGGTCCGTGAAAAAAAGGAAGACCATCTGTGAGGAGGATTGGCACAGTGGCTGCAACAATGGGCTCCCCTATAAGCATCGATTGTCTGACATAGGACTGAGCAGCATTTTGTTCTGTTGTACATGGGGAACCAACTCCAGAGCACGCAAACGACAGTGCTAAAATTATAGAATATGTCCATTTAAGAATAAATGAGTCACACTACCTTAACTTACAAATCTGGAAAATGTCCTCCAGTGATCCACTGCTGCTGGGCTGAGTTTGTAAAGTTGACTTTCACAGCCATGCACTGTGGATGTTAATGGAGGTGACATCTCAGGAACAGTTCGATCACGCTTGTTCTTTCTACACAGCCCTGGACAAGTGTAATCTGCTCCCAGAGGACATTGCATGGAGCCCCCCAGCCCCTTGGTACATGGCTCGTGTCTTGGTGAGCTTCAGTTGGGAAGTTCAGTTGTCAGACAACAGAAATTCAGTTGCTTTGATTTATCGTCTTAAGAGAAACAGAGGAACAATCGTGAGGGATCATTTCCTGAAGTTTTTTTGTTGCTTTTCCCCAGAAGTTCCAATGTTTGAGGAAACGGTTAAGGTGACATAAAACTCCAAGATTTGAACGTTTCCTCTGACAAGCTGGCTGGGTCGACTCAGTGGAACCCACGTCGAGGACATGTCCCTGTCTCTCTCCCTCAGCCCTTCCAGGCAGAACAGTCTTGTGTGATTTTAATGTGATCGTGTCTTTACCATGTGGTCTATCAGCTGTCTCTGACAGTGTGTTTGAGAGTGTCTTGAAGGGGTTTTAATTGGCAAAATCTTTACTGAAATTTGCAAATTGGTGATCCACCGGCTGATGTTGTGACAACGTCTAAGCACTGTCAGTGCCATTTTAAAATAATCTTTCATCAATACAACATTTATTTTAATTAGCCAGAAAATGTTGGTCCCTTAGGAAACTGCCTGCAGCTTTATGAATTAGGTGTGGGGCTGTGGGACGGCTTATTGAACTTCACATTTATCTTGAAAAAAAGATAATTCTTAGAGTTATGTTTTATTGAGATGATGAAGTCTGGCCAGTGGCCCGGAGGGTAGGAGTGTAGAACTCAGGACAGAGATGGGAAAATCTCTCTCTCAGTCATTGATTCTGATCCTGCACGGGCCAAAGGTGTGTTTAGGTTTAGTTGTCAATGACATTTAGTTGCCTGGAAAATAATAACAGCAACTAAAGATGACTGACCAACAGCAAAGGAACCAGGATGTGAGAACCATTAACATCCCGAGTCCATAAACAAGGAAAGAAGCTGAGGCCCAGAGACATGGATTATCTTGCCACACCACTAATAAATGGTAGTGACACAAGTCTCTCTGCCCCTACAAACAGAACTCTAAACGATTGGGAATTAGCACTTCTTGTTCTTAATGAGCCATGAATTTTCTCCTTTGAGTAATGAGTCATAGGTCTCTTTTGCTTGCAGTTTGGAAAGCGTAGGAGTCTCTAGTTCATTCTCTGTGTGGTTCTATTCTACTCTTTTGAAACTTATCAAGTGCTGAAAGTATCCTTGGGAGGGAGTAGAATTCCTGTTCTGGCATTGGTTATTTCTAGGAGAGTCAGGCGCGCTTCAGCAAAGAGACAGTGGGGATGGCCTCACCCTCTGGGCAAGAGGCCAGGTTGGTTTCCTGGCCAGTGCACTGGATGTTCAGCCACCCACACATGTTGGTAGAGGCTTGCAGGCTGTAAAGAAGCTGAATAGATTTCATTGGAATTTTCAGGTGAAGATGGACCTGGAATAAAGATCTGGTTATTTTCCAAAAATCAGCCAAGGGGAGCTCTGTGGACCAGAATGATCTTACCTACGTCAATGAGGTTGATATAGTAGTGTCTCTCACCATTACATAGTTGCTCATCATAAATCATGTTCACTATGAGTTGAGACCAACCCCCTATCAGCTCACAACAACAGAAGCAGCAGCAACAACAACAGGTTATATTCATTCATGTAGTAGTCTTAGAAAGAATATTGTCTCTAAATTGGCATGGAAATGTGTGAGATAACACTTTTCACTAGTTTAGATGGCGTCAGCCCAAACAGGCCACCGTTTTCTTTCATTTCAGTGATGTCAACAAATCCTTGTTAATGCTCAGTACCTGTTGAGCGCTCATAGGTATTTTCTGAAGCTTTTTGATGAATGTCTGTTACAGAATATCATCTGCCCCCACACCCAAACTCACTGCCAGTTGATCCTAATTCACAGCAAGCCTGTAAGACAGTGTTAAACTGTCCTTGGGAGTGTCTTCGGCTGTAGCTCTTACAATTCTCCCAGTGTATTGTCTGAGGGTTCTTTAATTGAAATCAGACCAAATGCTTAGCTCTATCCAATGACATGAAAACCATATCAAGGCACTCGTTTTCTGCTATGCGTTTCCGCAAGATTCCACATAAGTTCAGTCAAGGCTGTGGGAGGTGGATGCCTGGCCTGGCCTCTTATAAAAGTAATTTATGACCTGCTGCTCTGTACTTTGGATTATGGCTGTCACAAGAACCCTGATGGTTTTTTCCCCCACATTTGGTAATGGCCCTCTACTGCCTCTGTGACAACATTGTTGTTGGCAGGCCCTTGAAGTTTCAGGGAAGGGGATCCGTTCCATCACTTGGCCTTCCAGCATTCTCCAAGGACATGGTGTGGTTATTTAAATGTCACTTGAGGAAATGGGTTGGCCTAGTTCAGAATTTCAAGTCTCTTTAAGGTTCAAAGCATGTGGTGTGGTTTTCATCCTCCCTGGCCTCCCTGAATACACTTTCTCATTAGAAGAATGGTAGCACCTGCTCTTCACGGTTATCAGGGGCCTGCATGAACGTGACTATGAACATGCTTAGCACAACTTTGACATTTGTGATGAATCACTCGTATGTCGTGAGAGGATCTTTTACCCAGACTGTGCCAAGGTTTTTTAAATCTTCTTCTGAATTTTCAGGATTCCAGGAAACGTTCATGTGCTCTGATGGTACTCAAGCCTGTGAGACTCAGCTAGTTCAACAAACCCAACATCTTTCTTCCAAAGACCATTCAATATGTCATTCCCTCCATCTTCCATGAATTGCACCACCAGAAGTTATTATTATTATTTTATTAGTATTATTGTGTAATAAGCTACTCCAGCTTTAATGGCATGAGATGACCCCTATTTTATTATGGATTAGGAATTTGGACAGGTCATGTAGGATGACTTGCGCTTTGCTCCTTGATGTCTGAGGTCTAACCGAGGAAGCATGAACTGCCTACTGGACCTGCCCCAACTCCACTCCATCAAGACGCTCAATTCCACAATGAAAATCTTATGTAGGTCTCTATGGCTGGGGATGGGGGACCTGATATTTCATTTGTGTCCCAGTTACCAAGGATGTAGATCATCTAGTTTTCTTGTTTCTGCCTTCAAGAGTCTTGGCATTTTCAAAACAGAGCAAGGATATGAAAGTAATTTTGTTAAGGGTGATGGACAGTTTTGGAGAGCGTGATGGTGGTTGCACAAACCAAGAAAGTCCAACTCACTGTCATCCAGCCAACTCCGGTGCACGGTGACTTTATAAAACAGAGCAGAACGGCCCAGAGGGTTGCCAAAGCTACAAATATGTTCACAAACAGACTGCCATATCTTCTGCTGAGCAACTGCTGAATTTGAACTGTCAACCTTTTGGTTAGTGGGAAAGTGCTTTAACCACTGAGCCATCAGGTCTTCTGCTGACTATACAACATGATGAAATAATGAATACCTCTGAATTGCACATGTTGAAATGGCAATCTTGTGTGTGGGGGGGATATATGTACTCACCACAATTAAATATAGAAAGGGAACAAGGAAGGGAGAAGGATAATTAAATGAAGATAAAGACAACATTATGAAGGGTAGCCGCAAACCTAACTTATATGTCCATTAGTAGGGCAATGAATGGGAGGGGGGTGGGGAGCAAAGTGAAGATCTGAGGAAGTGTTGTAGATGGTTGAAATAAGGGATAGAAAGAATCTCAACAATGTAGCTTGCAGAATCACCAGGGGGCTGATGCCTTGGGATTAGTCCACTGAGTGATGATGAAAGGGGATGAGGTTGGAGTGGCAAACTGAGCAAGGATCTTGATTGCATGTTTTATCAATTTCAGATGGAAGACATTGAAATAATTCTTTTATTTTTGCATCACTAACATTCACAGTTGATGCGTAAATTTGAATGATAGTTGTATTGATTGAACTTCCTTGAGTGCAGATAGCATAATCTTATCATATACAGCATTGTACTTCAAGATATGTCTCGACATGCCCTTTTTGAAAATGAATGCAATGTCAATTCTCTTGACTGTTTAGTCCTAGATTATTATCCTCTTTATTATTGCAAGCATAATAATTTATATGTTTCTGACTCAAATTGGCCAATATCTTTTCATGCGAGGTCTTGTGGGTCTTTATAAGAATTTTACACTTATTTAAGTATGTCATGTCAGGAAATCATGGGGAAGCTCAAGGTCAACAACTAAAACCAGGCCAGAGGCTGACTGTGGTACACATGCCCAATTATTCATTATGCTAGGTCAGGTGAGCTGAAGAAAATGAAAAAAAGTCCACAAGAGCCAAAATATGAACTTGAGTATATGCCACCTGAATTTCAGTAACATCTCCAGAACAGATTTGCCACATTGAACACGAATGAGAGAAGACATCAAGAACATCATTAATGAAGAAAGCAAAAGGTCTCTAAAGAGACAGAAAGGAATAGAACACAGAAAGAAGAGACCCTGACACTGGCTTTTGATTGTACCCCACGGTGCATGCTCATAGAAGAAGTCAAAGAGCTGAACAGAAAATGTAAAAGGCAGTTCAAGAAGACAAAGTCATGCATGATAATGAAATGTGCAAAGACTTAGAGTTACAAAACCAGAAGAAGAACACACTCTGCATATCGGAAATGGAAAGAATTCAAGAAAAACTTCAAACCTTGAGTTGCAATTTGAAAATTTCTATGGGGGGAAATATCGAATGATGCAGGAAGCATCAAAAGAAGACAGAAAAGAATTCATAGAGAGTCATTGTACCAAAAAGAGCTAAATGACATTAATCATTTCAGGAGGAGGCCAAAGTAGATCAAGCTGCACCCAGAGCATTAGTCAAAAAAAAAAAACTCTCCGAAAACTGATGGCTACTAATTGAAATGTTCCAACTGTTCCAACAAGCTGAGGAAGCGTGGAAAGGACTCACTCATCTATTCCAGGAACTTTGGAAGAGAATTACGTAGCCAATTGACTAGAATAGATCAATATGTGTACTCATTCTAAAAAAAGGCAAGCTAGCAGGGGACTCAAATTATAGAGCAATGTC
This sequence comes from Nesogale talazaci, assembly GCA_004026705.1. Lineage (NCBI taxonomy): Eukaryota > Metazoa > Chordata > Mammalia > Afrosoricida > Tenrecidae > Nesogale > Nesogale talazaci. The sequence goes on along the minus strand of PVJH01000496.1, from coordinate 53,950 downwards.
ATTCATATCTCATGCAAGTTAACTTTTGCTGAAGATCATCCAGTGCAACTGCAGCAGTAGTTTGTGAATTGCTGGTGGTTCAGGCCAGATTCAGAAGAGAATGGTGAAATAAGGACTGGATATCATTGCTGCTGTCAGACGGATCTGAAAGCAAAGACTACCGGGAAGATATTTACTTGTGCTTTATCGACTAGTCCAAGGCATTAAACTATTTGGATCATAACAAACTATGACAAATAGGAATTCCAGAATACTTCATTGTGTTCATGCAGAACTTATACATGGATCCAGAGGCAATTGTGAAAACAATATAAAGTAATACTACTTGGTTTACAATCAGAAAAGGATTTTTATCATCTTACTATACTTTTTCAATCTGATGCTAAACAAACACTTGGAGAAGTGAGACTATATGAAGAAGAATGTGGCATTAGGATTGAAGGAAGGTTTACTCACAGACTGTGATAAGCAGATGACACAGGCTTTCTTGCAGAAAGTGAAGAGGACTTCAAGCACTTACTGATGAAGATCAACGTTTGCATCCCTAGTACGGATTACAAGTCAATGTCAAGAAAAAACGGAATTAATCCCTAACATCATGATAGATTGAGATTGAAGTAGTCAAGGATTTTGTGTTGCGTGACTCCACGGTAGATGCTCATAGACTAAACTGCACACTGCAATGGGTACATGAATCTGCTGCACAGGACCTTGTAAAGAATTCAAATACTAGGATATTACTGTGAAGGATAATGGATGCAGAACCTGTGGGATACAAAAACTGTTCCCAGTTCGACTCCCCCAAATATATATGTTAGACCTAGGACACTGCTGCAACTGAGGGTAAGTGATTGTCAAGTTATCTCCCTGAAGTCACCAGCCACCCAGAGCAAGCAGATACCATTGTTTCTCCCAAAATGGCGGGGGGGGGGGCTCACTCTCTGCTGTTAGGGACAGTGGGTTGCTTTCCCTGAAAGCCCTATCTGTAGGGCAATGAAGGTTAGGCTGCCATCATGGATCTAGGATCCGCCCACCTTGTCACATGCATACTCTTAATACCTCTTCTTCTTCTAGTGTGTGTTGCCCTAGATGTTGCCCTCTTTACTGTATTACCTTTAGTGCAACCCCTTCCTGTGATGTATGTCTTTAGCTATAATTAGGGGGCTTGCACATCCCCAAAAGATATAAAAGCCTTGGTGAGTAATAAATTGCTCCTTTCCCCTCACTTGGCCCTCTCCCTCTTGGTCCCCGATTTCTCTCTCCCTTGTGCCCACTTCCCCCGTCCTCTTTCCCTGCCCCCTCTCTTGCTCTTGCAATTCCCACCTTCCACATCCTCATCAAACAGGGCGGAGGTGAGCATGTTTCCATGAAATGTGTCTGACTCCTTTATTTCATTCTCTATTCTATCACTCTTACTGTTCTCTGACTTTACTATAATCTTTACTTATTATCACTGTACAATGCACCTGATGGGCTTCTGATGATTTGTTAGGGGCTGGTTCCCCTGACAAGGACCCCCGAACCATGGCATTTTCAATGGTTTCATTTGCATGTGAAAGCTGGACATTTCATAAGGAAGACTGAAAAAGAATCAGTGCATTTGGATTAAGGTGCTGGTAAAGAATATTTTAAAAAATCATAGACCAACAAAAGAAGATACAAATTGGTCTTGGAAGAAGTACAGCCAGAATGCCTCTTAGAGACAAGGATGGTGAGACTTTGTCTCACATACGCTGGACATGTTGTCAGGAGAAATCAGTTGCAGGAGAAGGACATCCCCCTTGTAGAGTAGAGAGGCAGTCAAAAGGAGGAAGGCCTTCAACAAGATGCATTGACAGAGTGGCTGCAACAATAGGTTCCAACCTAAGAACAGTTGAGGCTGGTGCAGGACTGGATGGTGCTTCATGCTGTTGTGGACATGGTCATTCGGAGTTGGAAGCGGTTTAATGGCACCCGGCCACAACTACCACAACAATATGAGGCACCTCAGGGTGTTCCGGTGCCCTGATTTTGAGTCTGGATCTCAGGGGAGAGACCTGGGATGGGCTATTAGATTCAAGAGCCATCAGTTCAACAACGATGTGAAAGTTTGGGGTCAAATAAAGCCCCCCAGAGAGTTTGTGTAAGGACAAAATTTGGCTTCCCAACACTTAAAGGTCAACTAGATATCTTGATGCCCTCTCTTCCCTCCTGGTAGTGTCCAGAGCCCACGGGGCTTCAGTTCTCTGTAACCGCTTATCGAGAGTGTCTTCATGCGTCCTGGTGAGTTTACTCCCTTAGTTGGCAGAGAAGCTCTGTGGCCAAAGGAATCGCTGCTTGCACTTTACTCATGTTTCTGAATGCTCAAGAGCGGGAAGCAGGTTCCCCCTGGAAAGACCCATCTGCTATATTCTTGTTCCTACCTGTGACTCTGTCCTGCAAACCAGGAGACAAACGAGGTGCGGATGGCTGAATGGACCTGTCTTCTCTGATTCATGGTCTTGCTCCTTGCTCTGCATCCCCTGTCTGCTCAGGACATATGGCCAGAGCAGCCACTGCACCTGCAAGGCACTTGCTTCCACAAACCCAGCTGTCAGAGACTTACCTGGGCACACCTGTTACCATTTTCTTCCACAATATGGCCATGGATTTCTGTCTTCAAATTTTCAAAATACACTTGGGTGGCAGGGAGGAATCTCCAGAGAATTGATCTGCCCTCAAGAGTCCACATTCCAAATGGTGTTCATCAGTCTGGATTTTATTTTCTGCTTTCAGGGGGGTTTGCAAGTGGGGATAAGAGGCTGGGAAGTAGAGGATGGGAGTGTAGAAGTCCCTGGCTCCCCTCATGAACACTACCACCTGATCTCGTTTATGGGAATAGAAACCAGATCTATTGGATGTGGCCCATGTGGCCCAGGGTGGGGGCTAGTGAGGAAAAAACAAAAACAAAGGCAAAGTAGAAGCCTGGGAACAATGCAGGCTATTAAAGTGTGACACCCATCACATTATTGTGACAAACTGTGGCAAATTCCTGTTATCCATTGGTTGCTAATCTGGCCTTCCATCCCCCATTGTAGCAGAGATGGACTTTTGTCTTGAGCGCCTGTGTGGGTATGTGCGCACGCACGCACATGCACATACACAGCCTTACTTCAAATCAGGCCTTTGCCAACCCTGCCTTCTTATTAAGTGCTTCAGATTTAGGATGAAAGAAAATATAAGAAGAGGAATTAAAAAAAAACTCCCCCCCCCCCCGCTTTGAGCATAAAAGAACTCTGAGTCTGTAGAATGCGTGCTGGCTTGTATTCAAACATAAATATGTGCCACAACACAATTCCCTCCAGCTCAAAGTCAGCTTGCAGGGCAGCCTTGGAATTGAAAGAGCAGAGCCTAGATTTTTATACCTTCATCCAGTGCAGTCTCAACCCAAGTCAGTCTGATTTCCCATTGACACTCAACTGTCTCTTTAGCAGTAGGTTTCCGCAGGAAATGGCCTACTCCCCTGGTTTCTCAGAACTGCTTCAGCCTTTCTTCATCCAGTGGCCAGGTTTCCTCTGTAGAGTGTTCTTGTGTTATGTCCTAGGCCACATTCTCTTCCTCTCCAGGATCAAAGAGCCAGGAACTCCCTCATCCGGACAACAACGGTCTCTTTGCTGGTCTCTCCATTCCACCCCTCACCTTCTATTGACATACCAATCCCATTTTGTTTTGTCCACCTTCGGTATTCAATGTCTGGGGGGTGGTGACCCCTGGTTGTGAATGGGGACTACCAGTCACTGTCCCAGGAGAAATATCTGAAACCATCACAGGAGATGGTTCCTGTAGCAGGCACCCCAAACTCTGTGTTGCCATGTGTCTACCCTGGGCTGTTTATTAACCACAGTCCTTCTCTAAGCCCCCATTCTGGGAGGCCTGTCTTGTTCCCTTCTGTGTGCTCCCGGCTGGTCAGTTCTCACACCTGGTCCTGAGAGTTCTTGGCTCATTTTCCTGGCTGCTTCTGACCAACTGCTGCATTCTGGTGCCCCGTGCAGGAACCAGCACATTTGCTCGTTCAGTCACTTGCCTCTGTTTATTGTTGGAGGTGCTGAACTAATGGACACATGAGAAAAAGTGGGTGGAACTGTTACCAATCCCTTGCTGTGGTCTCTTTCTGCTCTCCTCAAAGTTTATTTTTAGTTTGTTCACACTGGTTATTTATTATGTGGCACAAGACTTAGTCAAAAGGTTGGTGGTTCAAATCCACTCATAGGCTCGGTGAAGAAAAAACATAACTAGGAAATCAGATGGAGCCCTTCCAGGAAGTGGTTATGTCTCCATGAGACATAACACCTATCCTCCATGAGCAGGTGTCCAGAGGGCCGGCAAGGAGCATAGGTAAGACATTCCAATGACCAGAAGACTCACATATGTATGATGGAATTCTACATGGTGCTATAGCCTGAAAAGTATTCTTGGGTTCTGATTCTCGCTTCAAAACTCTAGTTTCCCTCCAAGAAGGCTCACCTTGACCTCTGAGTCCCAGTAGCTGCTGGGCCTTGATAAATTGTCCCTCCTGGGGAAGTTGTCCCTTAGTGACAAAGGAGCACTGTTAAGTCCCAGTCATGGATCTCTGTGCTCTTCATGTCAGGCAGGTCTCACAGAGCGGTGGGAGAAGACTCTTTGGGAGAGGAATTATAGAGGAGGGTTTCAGGCACTGTCCACATGTAGCGGATTCTGTGAACATGCAGATCCACCTGCACTGGGTCTGGAGCAGAAACGGATATTCTGTACTGTGTACCAGTTCTTGGGTGACGACTTGTGGAGCTGCAACTGTTGGTTTGAGCTGCTCTGCGGTCTGCTCCGTCTCAGAGTCACCCCTGGCAAAAATGGGACTGCGTGCTGCCCCACACCCCCTGCACCATCCCTGTTGGTTGCTTAGAAATTGGACCCTAGCCATCCAGAGGGCTTTCGTTGATGCCTGTCCAGTCTGTTCTTATTTGGAAGTTCCATGGATTCCTGCTCCCCAGCACCTACACGCAAGACCTTTGTTGCAGGCAGTGGTGACCCTGCATGAGGCCTCCTGGCTGGGCATCAACCAGGATCTTCCCCATGGAAGGCAAGCATTCTACTACAGAACTCCCACGACCCTCAGTAAGAAGGTTCTACTCAGAGATGCCCCCTGTGTCTTACACACTAACCTGGGCAGGGCGCTCTCCTCAGCACAGGTGCTGTCTCTTCATGACCCAATTTCTAGGAGAAATCTTTAGCTGTAATATTAAAGGAGCTTATTGGATTGGCTATTTGAGGATGAGAGGAAGTTCAAAAAAAGTTTTTAACAGTTTTAGGGGCATGTAAGTCACACAGCATACAAATCAATGGCTTGAACATATTCTAAAGAGTTGGGAAATTATCATCCCAATAATTGAAAAGAAAGCAGAAAATAATAAATATTAGAACAAACGTAAAATGTGTCCAGAGTGTGTGTGTGTGTGTGTGTGTGTGTGTGTGTGTGGAGAGAGAGAGAGAGAGAGAGAGAGAGAGAGAGAGAGAGATAACGAATGAGAAGGCATTAATTTTAGCTTCACCTAACCCCACAGGGCAAACCCTCAGGGCAAAGAGAGAACGCGCTCCTCACATCCACGGAGCAGTTCTACTGTCCTATAGGGTCGCTATGAGTCTCAACTCAGTGGCCGTGAGTGAACCTAATATCATTAATGCATTTTCCAAAGCACTTTCATAGCAAGGCTATTCATATCCCTGTTCCATGGTCAGAGGAGCTTCACTAGAGGTTTCATCTACTTTTCTTCTTTTTTTTTAATCACAGAAAAGCAATCATTCCAAGCTGGAGTACTGTTACAGTTTTGTGAATGGCGCTCTTGTTTCCCAACCGCCAGTATTAACGTGGTTTCAGGAATACTGCAGAGATGGCACGAGAAGCTGGCTGGGCATCGTTAGGGCCGACCGGTCCAGTAACCACCTCTTTCAGCAGGGAAGCGAAAACCAAGCCATGAAGATGGAGCAGCGGGGTGAGCAGATACAGAGATCCAGGGGGAACTCGGGCTCTCAGTCCAGCTGGCCGCCCAGCCTCCACAGGCTCACAGGGACTCTCATGGGCATGCGCAGGAGGGGAGGGGCGGGACCTGGGATTGCTTTTCTCCTGTGTTTATTCCCCAGGGTATCCTCTGGGTGATGCTAGAAGACAACATCTCAGCCGTGCCTGGAGACCTGCTATTTTTCTCTGCCTTACGGGGTCCACAAACCCCATGGATAAGTGCCGGGCACTGAGCGAGGCCTCAAATCCCAAGTCACACGTGCGAGTCCCTTGACGTTCCTTCAAGTCACCTGAAACAGTTTCTGAAATGGTGACTCTTTACTCCAGCAGAAAGCCTCAGCTTTCTCTTGAGGAACAGCTGATGGGTTTGAACTGCCGACCTCATTGGCTAGCAGCCTACGGTGTCATCCACCACCCCACAGGGCTCCTTCAGCAGGACCCTAGGGGGAGCCAAAAAAATGGAAAAGAGCTGTTTCTCACAGTTACAGATCTTATAAGCTCATAAGGTAGCTGGGGCGAGAGGCGATCCGGGGAGGAGCATGTTCCCTAAGCGCAGCCAGGGGCCAATAATCAGTTCCAAACCAGGACGCACAGGGAAGGTGCGCGCCGGCCGGGGAGGATATGGGCAATCTTTTAAAGAAGGTCATCCGAAAGGCTTCGTGGACAAGGGAGTACAGGCAGTCCCTGACTACTCACAAGATTCTTTCCCAACTGCGTCTTGGAGTCAAATGTAAATCGAAACAGGTGGCTCGGGTTCTTCTTTAGCCTTCCTTCTGATTTAGGGCAGTGAATGGCTCAAGACCGTTTCGATGATGTACAAGCTGCTTGTGCAGCAAGCAAAGATGATGGTGGGAAAGACTCTGCTGCCAGTGAGAGTGGCTCCCATGGTTTCAAAGTGAGGCAACTTTCCATCACATTCAAGGGCAAGCAGGAGTTGACCAGAAATCTGTCGTTGGAGGTTCATAACGAGGAACCCACTGGGGTTAGTCCTGGGAAGGAAAAGGGAATTAACCAGGGCCTGGGAGGCGGCCAACACTGCAGTTTCTGGGAGCATTCCAGTGCCCAAATCCCTTTCCAGGTATGAGTGCCAGAGGATAGGAGCCTCAAGCATTGATTGACATTGACGTTAGAAGACCTCCATGGCTCTAGCTTTGGCACCTCTGCTCATGGTCATTCCACAGCAGCCTGGAGACACATAGCGTACCTGGCTGGAAGGTTTGACTGCCTTTCCTGCTAAAAGCTGCCCACAACCAGATCCAGATCATGGGGCAGTTCTCTTCTATGTTCCTGTGTTCTTCATCGTTGTGTTGTTGTTTTGAAACCATACTTGGAATTATAGGGTGTTGTTCTCCCATCAAGTAACTCAAATCTCTATCTGGGCTCCAGGAAGCCCCTAAGCACCTGACTTTGAACTTTAGAAATTGCCCTTTGGATTTCAAACCCTAAGCATCCTAGTTTATAAGCTCTAGCACAGATAGATTAAGAGTGGCAGGGCTTGGAAAGCCTTGTAACAATCATGAAAATGAAAAGTAAAACGAAAACAAGACTCCAAGGCCATCAGAACTATTTTATATTTTAAACGTTAGGCTTCACATTTCAAAGTTTTATCAAGCTGCCCCCCCCCACCTCTCATAATTTAAACCATTGTTTTCCAAGGGAAATTTAATATTAAGAGCCACCATGTGTTTCTGCTTAATTCTGGAAGCCCATGTTATGCAGTCAAAGATTCTCATTTGAAAATAATTCCTGTCCTTATTCTAAAACTGCCAGGGGAATAAAATGTAAAAAACATGCTGTAGATCTTAAGTTTGTGTTTTGCCTAAAGCCAGGCAGCTCTGGAAGATCAAAGTCTGGAGTGCAGTTCTAAAGTTAGAACCACTGCCTGCCACCGGCTCCAAAATGAGGAACTGGGTGGCAGCTGCCAGTCCCAGGTCCTCGGGTAATTAACCCTGGTACAGGCTGAGACTCCAGCCCCTGTCCAGGCCTATAACCAGTATCTGGGAAGCAGTTCCCCACAGGGATGTGGCAGGCATGTATTTTTAGAGCAGAGGTAGATGGTATAGGCCTTCATATTTCCACAATTTGCATCTGGGAGGAGAAGGAGTCTGGCCTTGTCTGCTAAGGCTACCCTTTTACCTATCCACCCATTTATCCACTCACCTATCTGCCATCCATCTATCTACCATTCATCCACTCATCCATCCACCCATTTACCCATCTACTCATCCTCCCATCCATCCATTCACCCACCCATCCATTCACCCTTCATTCATTCACCCATCCATCCATCCATTCATCCATCCACCCACCCCACCCACCGACCCACCCACCCATCCACCTACCCAACATCCATCCATCCATTCATCTAACTACCTACCTACTACCTATTGCACCCACCATCTATCATTCGTCCACTCATCCATCCATCCACCTACCCAACACCCATCAGCTCATCCATTTACCCATCCATTCACCATCCACTCATCCATCTAGTCAACCATTGTTATCAAGATGATTCCAAAATGCCATTAAAACCCAAATCCCAAACCATTGCCCATTGCCATCAGGATGACTCTGATTCATAGTGACTTTGTAGGACAAAGAAGAACTATCCGTTGTGATTTCCAAACCTGTAATAAAGCAGACTGCCACATTTTTCCCCCCTTCAGAGAACCTGGTGAGTTCAAACTGCCATTAGGGCTACTTTGAGCCAACCTTATAAAAGTCGAACTGTTGCCATCCACTCAACCCTGACTCATAGAGACCCTGCATAGGGTTGCTGAAGGATTAAATGTTTATAGGAACACACAGCTTTATCTTTCTCTGGCTCAGCAGCTGATGGGTTTGAACCACCAACCTTGTGGTTAGCAGTCCAACACTTATCTGACCATGCCAGAAAGGGAATGCCCTTGGTAGAGAATGCTTTGTCAGCATAACATATATCTAGTGGTGTTTAAGGGTGAGCACCCTGGGGTGTGTTTCACAGTCATAAAACATCTCTTCTGATCTCTTCAAAAGAGAGTATATATGCATTTATTATATACATATATAATTATATAAACTAATATAATATATACTAATATATCTGTGTGTATACACACATCATTTTTTCTCTTAAACCACCAGCAGCACCCTGTCTTCCCCGCACTCCTCCCGGGAGCCCTCTGTAGACCTGAGTGCACTCGGGCTCTGTGGCTCAGTACTGACATTCTCCACCTGGCTGAGCTCCTCCTGTGTCTGGGGTCACCTTCATTTGAGGCTGCCTCGACAGCAGCTAGCAAAAGCAGAATTGAAATGGAGCATATTTCCTGTTTCTTTTCTTTTTTCGAAAACATTCTTTTATCATGAATTAGGTGATGGTTCACAGTCCAAACTCATATTGTGTCATAGTATTGGTTCCAGTGCCCCAAATGTAACATGATGCATCTTACTTCCTCCCTGTGTTCTCTGTTTCCATTCCTCTTTCTTTCCTAACCCTTCTGCAGTCTGTCTTTGGGAACATGTTGCCCTATGATCGCAAATGATGGATTATCCTAAGGAGTGTGGACTCGGTGGATTCTAACTCTGTGACCCCTAAGACAGGGTGAAAATATCCATGTGGTTTTCTGAGGCTGTCAGTCTTTATGAAAGCTGAGAGCCTCATCTTTCTCCTGACAAGCAGCTGGTGGGCTTGAACTGGTGACCCTCTGGTTAGCGGCCCAAACATATCACTATACCACCAGGAGTCCTTCCCTGAAATGACTGCTTCCTTACTGTTGAGAAATGGGAATAAGATCAGTTCCCGGTCTGAAGAGTGACTGAAGGCCATAGTCTTGGGAGTTGCTCTTTTCTCTCTTCAACCACTAAGCCTAATTTTTTTCTTTTTTTTAAATGACTTTGTGTTTTCTTCCACTTCTGTCTCGCACTCGTCTAAACTCACTGTCACTAAGTTGATTCTTATAGCAATCTATAGAATGGAGGAGGCGTGCTTTGGGTTTCCAAGATGAATTTTTATCACAGCAGAAAGTTTCATCGCCCCACCCCATCCCCTCACTGAAGACAGTTTGGTGGAATTCGAACTGCTGACCTTGGGCTTAACTATTCAAACACATAACCCATGACTTCACCAGGGTCCCCAGCCACGCTTGCTAGAAATGTTGAATGTGGTCTATTTCAGAGTAGTTGGTCATGTTAAGGCCAGGCACCATCTAGTTTTTTCTGGTCTCAGGCCCTTCGTTCATTAGACTAATGGTCCCATGAATCTCTGATTTTCTTCACTTCTCCTTTCACTGGACAGGCAGGCAGTTTATTGCATCTTAGTTAGCTGCTCATGGGTTTTTAATACCCTACTCACCAAAGCAGGATGTAAGACCTTGTCTTTATGAACTGGGTTCTGTCTGTTGACCTCTGGTGTCCCCTGACACGATGGTCTCAAGGCCATAGGCTCAATGGGTCGAAATCTTGGAAATCGCTGGAGTAACACTCAGAGGCCAGGCATTCTCACCAGGCCTCCACTCCGCCACCCTGGGCCAATCCTCTGGCCGGTGGGGAGGAGGACCACATTGTAACTTTGATGTCAGGATCCAGCAGAGGTAGGGGTCCAAGCAGTTATGTGCAGCAAGCATTAGTTGACCCGTGCTACCCCTCAGGAGTCCATCCTGTGGTTGTGTCTTGGTTCAGCCAGAAATTCCGGAGAACTTTGGAAAGCCAGCAGTTGAGGGTGAGAAGCCCATGTGGTGCTTTCCTCCTCGGAGATCTGCTGGCCTCCTGCGGATGGGGAGTGTTCCATGGTGACTGCCCCAACACGCTCTGGGTACCATGGAGGCTTCCTGTTGCCTGTCGCTCCCCGGGCAGCTGTTCAGGAGACACATCCAAGCAGCTGCCTATCTGCACTCCCGGTGAGCTCCCTACCACTTGTCAATTCCAGATAGGCGGTTTTTGCACAGAGCTTTGGTTTTACAATGGCTTCTAATTCTGCAGTCCTCGATGCACTCTCTTGTGCGGTTGATAATAGGAAAAACAGGTGAACTGCTAAGTTTCACTCAAGCTGTCCACTTAGCTATTTTTACCCCAGGGTGAGCTGATTCAGCTCTCTCTGTATTCCTTCCGAGAACAGAGGAGATCAGCTTCTTTTCGTACACGAGGGCAGAGGAGATGACTTTTTCCTTCTTCCCAGAAGTCCATCCTGGTCCCCCTTCCCGTGATGGGTCAGGATCTTGAGAGAGACGGATTATTTTCTCCTGACTAAGTCATTCTGAGTTGCATCCCTCCCCCCCCCCAAAAAAAAAAAAAAAAGGTCCATGATTACAAGTCTCCATTCGTGGTGCTGTACCCAAGGCTGACATTCCAGACTTGGGTGAGGGTAAGAAGTGACATCAAAGGCCCTGCCAGAAATAAGGGCACGTTTCAAAATTCTACCTGGAAGAGCATCCGTAGAAGGTTCAGATTGGTAATAGAGCCCATTCATTTCATGGATTTTGGAAACCCCTCTCTTTGGGAGGTTCATTAAAAAAAAAAAAGAGGGAATGAACAAACCCTAAGGATATGGCTTTGTGCAGCTCCTCTTGTGGGGAGGGCTGGGGGTGGGGCGGGCAAGCCACACTACCCAACTGGCAACTTCTCACAATACCAGGTGCGTTACAGATTGGTGTGTGGGCTTTTGTGAATTGGTTGCATATAAATGAGGAACATTTAAATAAAAAGGAGATCTAGAAACTTTCACTCACTTGGGGCTTTTATATATAGCTCCACACGCACTCTGTTTTCCCCCTTCCCCTGTGAGCCTGTGATGTGACTGTCCAGTAGGACTTATGTAAGGTGGCGCTGATGTCAGTGTTTCTCGAGTGTCTTAAGCTCCTCCTTCCCAGGAAAACCAGGAGAGACTGGAGAGGGGGTAAGGATATGGTGGGGGGGGGCATTGAGGAGGGAACTGGCTCTGTAGAAGCCTGGTGCTTTGCTGGAAAGAAGCAAGCAAAGCAGTGAGAGCATGCATTTAATCCCAGCATCAAGACCTCCATGGACCTAATGCCCATAATTATTAAAGAGTGGACTTAATGCAGACCCAACACAGAGACAGCATTTGAGATGGTGTGAGAAACAAAAGCTCATAAAAATTGTGCCTGTCAGCTGAGCTTTTCAATGGGATGTGGGTTCCCCAGTAGGTCCTGGTCTTGAGGAAAACCCCAAGCATCGATCAATCCCGAAGACAATTGCGTCCTCACCACCTAAGAAGGGCTGAAGGAGAGGAATGCTGTGGCACTTCTAGGACTCAGCCACAGGACACTTGTCTTCCTCCAGTGGTTCTCCACCTTCCTAATGCTGTGACCCTTTCATATAGTTCCTCATGTTGTGGTGACCCCACCCCAACCATACAATTATTTTCATTGCTACTTCATAACGGTCATTTTGCTACTGTCAAGAATTAGGTGACCCCTGTGAAAGGGTCACTTGATCCCCCAAAAGGGTCATGACCACCAGGTTGAGAACTGCTGCTCTAAACAAATTCTGGGCTCTCTTACCTCTGTCACAGTCAGCCCAGTACCAGTCCCATGCATCCCCCCTTCCCACTCACACCTGCTGGACATTGCTACTGGCTGCTCACCCTCTTCCCTGCCCAGTTCTGTGATTCTGCTCAGTCCCGTCCTTGTTAGCTCTGAGTCCCTCTGATAAGCACATCTGGATGCCCCCCAGCTTTGTGGTGAGGTCTTTTCTTCTCACCTTCTAAGGACTGCACTGAAGATGTCTGTCACCATCTTACAGTTACACACTTACCCCATCTCATCCCAAGACCAAATGCCGAATTCCAAATTGAGTTCATTCCAACTCCTGGCACCCCTGTAGGACAGGGTAGAACTGTCCCAAGGCTGTGAGTCTGTCTGGCAGCAGACTGCCACAGTTTTCTCCTGCAGAGCAGCTTCTGGGTTCGAACCATCAACCCTTTGGTTCGCAGCCAAGTGCTTAACCACTGAGGCACTCAGGCTTCTTTTGCTCATACAGAGGCTAGGAGTTCCTGAACAAAATCCATAGACAACTGCAAGAAAAATAAATTGTAAGCACATAGTAGGCATCCATACATTAGCCTTTTTTTCTTTTATAACATTTCTAAAATAACTATCTCTTCCTTGTATTTGTATTTTATAGTTATCACCACCACCTGTCAGTGTGCCATCCTGTATTTTGATGGCTTTCATGTTGGAAGCTACGGCACTGGTATTTCAAATGGCATGAGTGTCAGCAGAAATGCTAGATCAGCGGTTTTCAATCTGTGGGTTGCACCACTGTGGGGGGTCAAATGACCTTTCACAGGGTTGATCTAAGTCCAATGGAGAACACATATTTCAGATGGTCTTAGGAACAGAGACACCACTCTTCTATTCATCTCCAGGTGGGTCCACCCTCATGCAGCTATGCTCATGTATGAGTACCCAGTGTAAAAAGACTGTTACCCATGCTACACCATGCTTCAAGACAAAATTACATTTAATTGTAATTAAAAATAAATATTTCACAATATACAATTACATATTGTTCCGTGATTAACCGCCATGCTTTAATTATGTTCAGTTTGTAATAATGAAAATACATCCTGCCTATCAGATACTTGCATGATGAATCATCGCAGTAGCAAAATGACAGTGATGAGGTAGCAAGAAAAATAGTTTTATGGTTGGGGGGGGTCACCACAGCATGAGAAACTATATTAAAGGATCACAGCATTAGGAAGGGTGAGAACCACTGCTCTAGATGAAGATTGACTAGGAAGAAGGATCTCGCAATTTACTTAATAACACTAGTCATTAGCCATAATTCTATGAACCACAGAATACTATATAGCACTTCAGTTCACCTACTTTGGACATATCAAGAAGAACCGATAACAAGGGAAGAAGTTCATATGAGGTAAAGTGGAGCCTTTGCACCAGCCAAGGCAAGGGGAACCCTTAGGGAGATGGGTTGACACAACAGCCACGATAATGGACCACACATGCCAACTATCAAGAAGGAGGTGCAGGGCTGTGCAGTGTTTCAGTCTTCCATACATGGATCTGTGGCGGTCATGTACTTTAGTGTGAATTTCCATGATTGGGAGTGTAGGAGTTGCGTCTAACCTGTCAGTCTGGAGATAGCCAATGAGCTCTCTGTGTGAGCATGACTTTCTCTGAGAATTCTGGGAAATCTCATGGTATTTCCTGTTGGAAGTGAGAGCTTATAGACTCAGTCCCTTGTAGACGCTCGACTGACAAGACAAAATGGCAGCATAGATGCTGAGTCCTAGAAACTGAAGGAGCTGGAGGAGAAGTCACATGGGCTTACCCTGATGGAACCAGACCTCTGAAGCCAGAAAAGTCACAGAGACCCGTACCAATACTGAGATTCTTCTACTGCCAATGGATACTATTGATGGACCCTGAACCCTGGAAATGAGGAACCATGGGGAAACCCCTGTCAGCACTGGGATGCTTCTACTGCCACTGGATACACAAGATTCTGCACCCACTGCCCTGTGATTGTCCTGGTGTCATTGCACATGTTTCATGAGTTGGAAGGAGACTTTATAGACTGGTATCAGACATATGGGTTAATGTCAGACTTGTGACTTTGGACTGGACTGGGTTGGAATGCTTTCTTAATGTTCCATTCCTCTTGTATATAAACCTTTCCCTTATATCCATATGCATATTTATGAATTTGTTTCTCTAGTCTACACGGACTAACACAGTGGGGAACTTTACAGTTGGCTCATGTCAGACTTGCTCCTATTCTGACCGTACTACCAGTAATTATATTGCTTTGTACAAAGTAGGTCCTCGAAGGATTCATTGTTAATGGATTGGTTTGTGATCTTCACCGCAGGCCTGTGCCTTCAAGGACTCCTTGGTTAGGATGACTAAAGGGTTAAGTATGATTGGTTGTGAGCATCTCCTTTTGCCACATGGAAATCTTCAACGTACTTCCAAGGTATTCACACGTATAATGGAGGATTTATTTAGCTTTAAATAGATGTGACAATGTTTGGCATTCATCGAAGAATCATACAATGGATGTTAATTGTAGATGAGACTAGCTCATGTAGAAAGAGCTCCACAGTGAATGAGGCCAGCATGAGAAGCGGCCCCTTGCTCCAGTGAAGGGCGCATTCCTGGGTTGCAAAGATTCTTTAGAAAGTATAGACCATCACAATCATCAGAATCTAATGAACTTTGTAATTTGTTCGAAGATCATAGCATACAAGTCCATAAAAAGTAGTGTGAATCAATAGATACTGAGAACATATCGATTTAGGACTATTTTGACATATCACTTTCCAGAAAAGTTTCTGCTGTCTCCTGGCGTTCATAGATCCTGAGAAGTGGTGAGAATCCCAAGTGATTTGGGATGGTGCCCTTTGTTACCAAGGCTGAGGAAAATGGGGTGTTGGGCATGAGACATGATTCTAGATTCTGAGGTGGTGGTCTTCAAATATTGTAGGGAACTGTCTTGTGAAAGAGAAAAGCTCTTTGTTCTGAGAAACACCAGTGGGCACCACCTGTGGCTAAAGGTGTAGAAAGAAAAAGGAGGTTTGCCTCAACATTAGAAAGAACTCTCTAATGAACTGATTGGACAGGACTCAGGTAAACGGGGTGAGGCATTGGTGGATGGTTCATGGGCGTAATTCTCCCTTTACAGTCTCGTGAATGGGGTCATGAACAGTCACCACCCCCCTCTGTCAGTAGAAGCTTGCATGTTGCTAGCATACTAACCGAGTTTCAGTAGAACTTCTAGACCAAGACAGATTCATAAAGAAAGTTGGGCCAAATACTTCTGAAAGTTGGCCAATTAGAAGACTATGGAGCACGTGGATAACAGACCTGGTCTAGGGCTGGGGCAGAATGTCCTCCCACTGTGTGGGGACTCCAGGAGTTGAAGGCTGGCTCAATGCCAGCTACTAACCACAACAAGAATATGGAGTCGAGATATCTTAGCTTCTTAGTGCTGGGATAGCAGAAATACCACCCATGAGTGATTTTAATGACCAACTCTGGGGAGTCTTTTCTTTTTCTTGTTGCTTTGGGGAGGATTTTTGAAATGTCTGCTCTGTTTCTCAGTTCCTGGGTGATCTTCTTGTGCAGTGTATTTTTCCTATTGGCCTTCCTTCCCTGGTCTTTTTATATCTTAAAGTTGATTGGCTTACAATGCACCCTACACTAAAAGGGTCTCATTAAAATCAGAGATCAGCCAAAAATCCAAATTCACTCCCATGGCATCGATACTGTGTCCTGGAAACTCCACAGGGCAGAGCAGAACTCCCCCTAAGGGTTCCTGAGATGAGAATTCAGGGGTTACATTCCCAGGCATTGGGGTTTGGGATTACAACACACATAGGCTCAATTCAATTTGTAACAGAAGGTGGGAGTCCGATCACCAAAACACCTTCGGCCCTGGGATCTAGGACCTCTTTCCTCTGGGTCTGTTCATTGTGAAAGAATGGACTTCATTCGACGCCGTCCACAACCACAGCGCTTTCGGAGATGATTTCAAAAAGAATAACAGGACACATAATCACTTCTCTGACTGGAGTGGTTAGTAAGATATTTTTGGTCTCTGCTCTTGAATAATGTTGGAGAACCAATCAGATCCCTAAAGGAAAGGTGGTTCTGCATGAGGATTTATACATGGCAAACCCACTTGTCCTTACAGTGAGTCCTCCAGCAGCACGGGTTGTCTCTGTAGATAAACCTGTGGGAGGGCACGGGTCGATTATCTGAGGAGACTAACGGGGTCACTGTTGATTTGAGGGACCCAATGATTGCCTCTGTTCTTCATGGAGCAGCAGCCACCGTGAGCTTCTTTGTGTACCAAATTCAGCACCATCAGGTCAATCCCAACCCGTGGGGACCACCTAGGACAGAGCAGAACTGCCCCTGTGAGTTCCTGAGACTGCAAATCTTTACAGGACCAGCCTCATCTTTCAGAATTCTGTACAACTGGTGGGTTTGAACGTTTGACCTTGTGGTCAGCAGTGCTGTGTAACCCACGACACTGCTAGGGTTTCTTGCACTTTGAGTCATTTAGAGACACTAGTTCACCATCTGCCATCTCCTCTGCTCGTGTAGTGGGCTCCAACTTGGACTGTTCACCACACTCCAGCAGTGGCAAACCACCAGCTGCCCTCTAAAAGCCTTAGCAGCCTTGGAAACTCCCAGGGGAGATCTACTCAGTCTTTGTGGGGTTGCTTAGGGTCTGAATTGACTTGATGGTGGGGGTGGGGGGTGGCGAGGCGAGGGGAAATTTTCACCCATGAAAGGGAGCAGTAAGAACGTTTTATAAAACCACTAGACAAGACCTCCAACTCTTGCCTTTGAGTTGGTTCTGACTGTTGGCAACTCCAGACAGGGTTTCTGAGACTAGAAGCCGAAAGTTTCGTCCTCCTCCCTCAGCATGGCTGCTGGGCTCACATTCCTGACCTTTCTGTTAGCAGCCCCATGTGTCAGCCAGGGTGCCACCAGGGGTCCCCAGGGAAGAGATTCATGAGGGCTGAACATCCTGTTAATTGCATGGCCTTGTGGCACACAGGCAGCTCTCTGAGCAGCGTCAGGGAACAAGAAGAGCTAGCCTGCTAGAACGTTTCAGCAGCCGTTGCTGGTGGAGTTGAATTGTTTGTTCTAGTACTGGAAAAACAAAACAAAACAAGCCAGTATGGCAGGGCCAGGGGTGTGGATTTCCTCCTGTTTGCCTGAGTACAGCTGGGTGTTTTTAAAAGCCTCTTTTTCTTGGGAAGATATCAATGATTTGGTCCCTTGGAGACTCAACAAAAAAATAAAATACATGCAAGTAAGGTGGGTGCAGTTTTCATTTGTTATGAAACAGCTCCCGGAAAGCACCAAACAGAATGAAATCAGCTGAATCTACTTAGCTGTTTGCAGTCCATTCATGAAAAAAACAAAAAACAAAAACCCACCGTTTTGTCTCACTGCTAGAAACTGCAGTCTCTTAGTGAAGACAAGATTGCCTTCTAATTGGAGTTCAAAGAAGCCAGGATGGCGATGAAGGAGTGAGGTCTCCCTGGCCTTCCACATGCCCTTGGACTCTAAAACCAAGGACGCTGGCCCCCGTCACATTCAGCATGATGGACATTCATAGTTTCACCCAACAAATAGCTCCGAGATAGAGTGACTCCAAATGAGCAAACAAACAGACAGACAGTCCAAATCTGTTGCTGTGGATTCATTTCCAACTTATGGCAACCCCTAGTGTTGCAGAATGGAACTGCACTGCCTTGGGTTCTCTCAGCCGGGGCCTTTCAGAAGCAGATCCCTATGAATTCCATCCAAGGGCTCTCTGGCTGAGTTTGAACCCTCAGCCTACTGGTGCATGGCTGAGTGCTTCACTTGTTGCACAACTCAAGGAGGTCAAGACACAGTGCCAGGGAGACCAGTCCTCGGAGAAGGATATCATGCTTGTTAAAGTAGAGGGGCAATGAAAAGAAGGCCCTTACGAAGATGGATTGATACAGTGGCTGCTAAAGTGGATTCAGGGATGGTTGTGAGGATAGCAGAGGACCAGGTACTGGTTCCGTCTGTTGGGCACAGAGTCACTATAGGCCAGGTCTGAGTCAACGGTATTGAACAGCAAAACAACAACAGCAAGAAAGTCGGAGTGCCTCTAGTCCATCAAGGGCTGATGAACCAAGCTCCTCATGCATTACAAGCTAAGCGCACTTGGGGGAATTAGCGAATAAGAAATGAAAGAAGACAGAGTTATGGAGGCAACGGTTTAGATTTAATTGCATTTGATGTAGACCACCCTTTAAAAATAGTTTGGTTGGTTAAAGGCTGCAATCATTTATGGAAGATCTGTTTCCTTCCTGGGAAGTTAACAAGTCTGGACTAAATCAAGTGAACCAGCATAAATCTCAGCCAATGCCTAATTTTAGAGATGTCTGGTCCTTGAAGAAGTCTTGCCACAGCCAGATGGATTGGGAGACGGCATCTGAAGATGGGAAAGCATGGGGTGGTCAACAGAAGGGCTCAATTGCAATAGGTGAACATGTTTTTATGTGGATGACAAACTCGGAGCAAAAATAAATCACATTGTGGGAAGCATTGGAGACAGTGAGGCTGAATCCCTGCAGGAGGCTGCCAAAGTATTGAAGGCTTAAGGTGCAAATGGCATTGATGTAACATCTCTAAAAGGCAGAGCACATTCTCCCTACAATCTGCCCAGGATCAGGGAGGGTCATATAAGTAGGATCACCAGTAGCAGGTCACTTAGTCTTTTAGGGATTTTGCTTTTTATGCGTTTAATATGGAGCATCTGATCAGCTGCTAGTGGAGAGGTTGCCTGTTCAATCTAGGAGTGACACAAGTCACAGTTGGTTGGAATACAACTGGTAGGTATTCAATATGGAAATTCCCCTTCTTTACGGGTCATACTTCTCAATGATGTCATGAACACTGAGAAGCAGCCATTGTATTGCTTAGAGCAGTTCTCAACCTTCCTTAGGCCGTGACCCTTTCATACAGTTCCTCATGTTGTGGTGACCCCTCAACCGTAAGATCATTTTCATTGCTACTTCTTCACTGTCATTCTTCTATTGTTATGAATCACAACCCCTTGGTTAAGAACCAAGGACTTAGAGTACAAGTGCCTCCTCCTCTGTGACATTGTTGGACTTTTGTATCTATGGTGCCATGTTGTATTTATTTACTCACATATCCATCTCTGCTTCTAGGCTGTTCCCAAAGGAAGGACGATGTCTTCATCATTCCTGTAGTGCTGCTGTGTGACAGTACATGGCACTTGGCGGGTATGATAACAATTGATCTGAAAGGATCAGGCTGGGTAATTGTAATGATAAATTGTAGCTCTGAGGCTCTGGAATTTTACATTGAACTCACTGAACCCACTCTGAAGAATGAAATATTCATGTTGGCATGATCTGTCTGCTGCTCATAGCATTGGTTCTTGTGCACTCGTGAGTTATATTGTGGATTATTATTATTACTATTATCATTATTGCATTCTGGGCAAAGAGAGAACAGGGGCAAAGAGACTTTCAGAAGCTCTCAAATAAATGTGTAGGCTGCATAAGTTGGAATCAATTTGATGGCATCTTTATTTTTAAATTTCCTAGCAATGAACCCTAAATCATATTGCAATACATTTGAAGCTTAAGATTGTGGTCGAACTGAAATGTGCTTAAAGTTGTGTTTCCAAACCATCTGGAATCAGAATTACTTGCTTACTAGTTCTCTGCCTTAGACATATGAACTAAAAAATGTCTCGGGGTGAGCCCAAGACTCTGCAGGCAGGTGTCTCCTTTAAGGTACCTTAAAGTTTGGTACTCAGTGGACATAGGAAGTTTTGATGGGCTTGGCATGGGGAGGCATAGTCCAGTAAGCATCGTGAGACGATGGTGGAGCTTGATGACGAGGTTTCTTTGGAGTGTGAAAGACTTGTGTGGTAATCTTAACAGAAATACTTCTTTTTTTTTATAGCTATGAACAAATGGCTTTCTTCTCTAAACTTCTCTTTCCTCATGCTGTGAAATGCACACCACCGTGTTCTTCTTGTTTTAAAGGTTTAAAAGCATCTAAGGAAAGAGTTGTGACTTGTTGGTTCCCTCTTTGTAATCAGCCATCAGAATGAAGTGCTCCCAGGACTCCCCGGGCTTTGCCTGTAGCAGGGAAGGAGAACTTCCTCCTGGGAGTCTTCACACATCTTGGATGAATGGGCAAGAGACTTGGAGAACAGAGGAGAGACTAAAGAATGATTTCCAAGTATGTTTTCTGCAATCACGCTTCCCTGAAAGATTGCTGTGAGATATTTCTAGTACATCAATTGATAAAATGTCCATTATTTTTACGTTTTTAAAAACATGTATCAAGTTCTATATGGAAATAAAAACTTTACAATAGATATCATCTTTCATCACTGAAGGAATGCTGGTAGCATACTAGGTATACATTGGTGTTCTAACCACAAATTCAACAGTTCAAACCCACTAGCATTATTATGAGAGAAAGAAAAGGCTTTCTTTTCCTACAAGATTTTCAGTCTCAGAAATCCTAGAATTTTCACTCTGCTTTTAGAGTTGCTCTGAATCTAAATGGACTCAGTGCCAGTGAGGTTGGTTTGCTGGGGACTGATCACCCATTTTCTGTGATTATCATTCATCGATTGGCCATCTTGTGTCATCTGTACTCATTTTTTCCCCTAGAACTATTGTAGAACAAATCCTTGACATCTTTTCATTTCATACACAGATATTTTATTAGTATGTATTTCATTATTATTATTATTAAATCATTTTATTGAGGGCGCAAACAGCTCTTATCACCATCCACACACACACATCCATTATGTCAAGCACTTTTGTACATTCGTTTCTCTCATCATTTTCAAAACACTTGCTTTCTTCTTGAGTCCCTGGTATCCACTTCTCATTTTCCCCTCTCCTCCTTGATAATTTATAAATTATTATTATTTTGTCATATCTCGAATCCTTGATAATTTATAAATTATTATTATTTTGTCATATATCACACCATCTGATGTCTCCCATTACTCACTTCTCAGCTGCCCATTCCCCAGGGAAGAGGTTATATATAGATCCTTGTAATCTGTTCCCCCTTTCTCCTTCACCTTCCCTCCACCCTCCCAACATCGCCCTTCTCATCCCTTGTCCTGAGGGGTTCTTGTGTTTTGGTTTTCCTGTGCTTCCAATTCCTCTCTGTACCAGTGTATATCCTCTGGTCCAGCCGGATTTGTAAGGTAGAATTGGGAACATCACAGTGTGTGTGTGTGTGTGTGTGTGTGTGTGTAAGCGTTTAAAAACTAGAGGAAAGTTGTATGTTGCTCTACTTCACCCTGTCTGACTCGTCTCCTCCCTGAGCCCCTTTGTAAGGGGATGTCCACTTGCCTACAGATGGGTTTTGGATCTCCACTCTGCACTTCTCCCTCATTCACAATGATAGGGTGTTTTTGTTCTTTGATGCCTGATACTGGATTCCATGGACAGCTCATGATCACACAGGCTGCTGTGCTTCTTCCAGGTGGGCTTTGTTGTTTCTCAGCTAGATGGCTACTTGTTTGTTTTCAATGTAAATACCTTTACATACGATGAAGGGGAATCGATCTATGTACACATATTTATAGGTTTAGTATTAAGGAAACAGATGGACAGTGAGTGCCTATTCAAGTACTCCGTCAACATAAGAACACTTTGTTCTAATAAATCGGCATCTGAGATGTCACCTTCTGGACACAATTGCTGAATACAAAACAGGTGCATAAGCAAATGTGGTGTAAAAGTATGTACTTCTAAGCAACAACAACAACCACCACCAAACTTTCTTCCATGGACTCTACGCTGACTCTTAGCGACCCCCTTGGAATTCCGAGACTATAACTGTTGCAGGTATAGAGAGAGCCCACTCTTTCTCCTCAGAGCGCCTGTGGATTTTGGACTGCTGATCTGGTGGATCTCAGCCCACTGTCGACCACTATGCCCCCTGGGCTCCTACCTCCACAATAGAAGGCTTAATAATAATAATAATAGCACTATCAATCTGAAAAAAATTCTAGTTTTAAATTCTATAATATCACTCTTGTACATAGTATTTTTAAAATTCAATAGTTGCTTTGTTATTTTTAGAATTATGATTTAAGGCTGATGTATTAGAATTAACTGATATTTTAAAACTCTTGCTTTAAAAATAGGTTCTCCCTCCATATTGTTTTTCAGCTTACAACTTATTTGTTGATGAGTTTTAATTCTTTATGTGGCTAATCACATTCCCACAGTGTCATTTCTCTATCATCTGTATTTCCTATAGCTGGTAGGGAGATATAAAGGGTTTTTTTTGGATTCAAATTCTTTGGAAAGAACTCTTCATGGCTGGTTGTGAATTTTCCTAACATTAGCCATTTCATGTATATTTTGTTTTGAGATGAACTACCATTGACAGAATATCCTATCTTGGTTTAGTATCAAAATGAATTTTACTTAAAAATTTTATAACATAAAATACAGCCAGAGAAGAAATTTTCCTTTATAAATATTTGCTCAAAAAGTATTGATTGATTCATTATATTCTTCAAAGATATATATATATATATATATGTATTTATATATATATACACAAATGCAGGGATTTATGCACATTTAATGTGCTTCAATCCATTGCAATTATTAATTTTATTGATCCTCAAATAATACCATGTTTACCAGTGAAAGCCTCTTCAAAATCACTTTTTGTGTTTCTTGTTAATAGGATTCCGGTCATTTGGAAAGCTTCTTCATGTTCTGTTATGACAGGATGGTCCATGCTCATCTTTCTGAATACATTGTTTCCTCAGAAATGAACTTGGATATTTCTCTCAGAAAATGGCAATGAGGAACCATAGCTGATCCAGAGTCCTCATTGCTAAAATACTCATTATTGTTTCTAGCTCTTTCTAGTGGACAATGCTAGAAAATAAGCATTTTTAAGATATCATGATTCTATACTCATTATGCTCAACCAAAGCTATTTATCTGCTAAAGGAATTTTAAAACTTGGGCTGAGCCCCAGTGGTGTAAATGGTTGAGTGCGGGCCTGTGACCTGCGGGCTTGGTGGTTCAAATCCAGCAGCGGCTCTCAGGAGCAGCACTGGGTAGCTCCCACAACCACCAGAGGGCAGTGATGCCCCCCCAAAACAACAAAACAAAACAAAAAACCTCTTCCTTCCTTCCTTCCTTCCTTTTCTTTCCTTTCCTTTCCTTTCCTTTTCTTTCTTTCTTTCTTTCTTTCTTTCTTTCTTTCTTTCTTTCTTTCTTTCTTTCTTTCTTTCTTTCTTTCTTTCTCCCTTCTTTCTTTTGGAGCTCTGATGGCTTAGTGGTTTAAGCACTGGACTGCTAACTGAAACATTGATGGTTCAAGCCCACCAGGTGTTCTGTAGAAGAAAACTATGTCAATTCACTTCCACAAAGATTGCAGCATTGGAAACCCTACAGGGTAGTTCTTCTCTGTCCTAGAGGGCAGTGCTGAGCTTCCTGGGAACCATATTCCATCTGTGTGCCAGAATATTAGGTTATAAAATTTTAAAGTAAAATTCCTTTTTGATAATACATTAAGAAACTAAGATAGGTTATTCTGTCAATGGCAGTTCATTTCACAAAATAGACATTTTTCATAGCCAGTGTTTCAATGAGTGAATTTTATTCCACAGTCCTAAAGTTAAAAAAATAAAGTGTCAGAATAAAATGCAATTAAAATTATAAGTAAAAAAATGTTCAAGATTATTTTAGCAGTTCTCCTTATCTGTAGAGATTATGTCATTGGACTGTATGGCCAATGTATGTGTTTTAAAGCTACTTAGTCCTCCCTTTTGTGGTTCTGCTGCCTTGTCAAAGCATAGGTTCAATTGTTTCATTTTGCGTATGGAACTTGCAGCTTGCATCTTTACATTTAATTTTGTTGGTAATTATGTAAAAATCTTTACATGATTTTAAAAGCAAATCTTTAAAACAAGGTATGAGCCAGTAAATCTTGCTTCTTTTCCTACTCCCTTTATCTTATGCCCTTCTCCCATCATCAGTGAATCCCGGAAACACCTACTGGTGCCAGGTTGGTTCTGACTCATGAGGAGTTCTCTCATGTGCCATAGAGCAGGACAGGTCCATCAGGATTTTTTGGAAAAAATATATGCACACAATTTGAAGTAGATCAGCAGGGCTCTTGTTGCCTCAAAATGCAAACTGCCTCCGTTTAGATTAGTAGGCGAGCACGACCCTTTGCACCATCTAAGGAGGACATAGGAGCTATGGTGGGGTGGGGTGGGGAGGGGGGAGCGCTACGTCCTGGGCTGTGAAGGGCAAGGTCGGCACTTTGAAAACACCAGCTAGGTGCTCCTTTCCCTCTCTGTAGGAGAAAGATGAAGTGTTTCTATTCCTGTAAAAAGTTACCGTCTCAGAAACCCACCAGGGCAGTTCTATTCTGTCTCTCCTCTGGGGTTCCTATTCGTCAGAATCAGCTCGATGGTAGTGAGTTACCACTCTCTTTAATATCATGACTCGCTGTTCCCTTTTTAATATAAGAAAATTAACGCATGCAAATATCTATCTACATACATACATATACACATATATTTGCATATATGCTTACCGAGGTTTTCTTAACATGCCATCATCGTGTATTTGGCATCATGGAATGTGTTTGAGTCTGAAGAAGGACTGTGTGGACTGGTATCAGACATATGGGCTAAGATCAGATTGATGCAGATTGGACTGGGATGTTTTCTCAATATTCAATTGTTGTAGATAAAGCTCTGTCTACCCAAACTAGCACAAATGTTTAGCAGAATCCTTGGCCTCTATGTCGTAGGTAGATGCCATCATATCCTCTCCACAGTTGTGAAAACCAATTTTATGTCCAGACATTGATAGATGCTCCTGGGTATCAAATCACTTTTGGATCAGAGCCATTGGTTTATCTATCTATCTATCTATCTATCTATCTATCTATCTATCTATCTATCTATCATCTATCTATCTATGTTCTTCAACTATGTCCACCTTTTCTGCGCACAGTCATAAACTATACTCATGGTTTCCATCTCACTTGCTTTCATCCCACAAAGTAGATCCTAGAGGTTATTCCTTAGTGTGGAAGAGTCCCCATTCTCTTTCCCGGTTCCATTGTCCTCTGTTGTCAGAGACTTTCTGTCTTTTAGCCTCCTTCCAGCTCGACACACAGGCATACCCAAACCCAAACCTACTAGCGCCGACTCGATTCTTATCATCTACAAAAGCACCACATTTGCCGCCTTCGAGTCAACGCCAATTCATAGGGAGTCCTGTGGGTTTCTGGGACCATAACTGGTTATCAGGGTAGTGAACACAGTCTTTCTTCTTCAGAACTGTCGGTAGTTTTGAATTTAAGACTGTGGAAGTCGCAGCCCAATAAGTAGCCACTAGACCACCTCACCCAGTAAATCTTTGTGGGAGCAGCTAATCTCATCTCTCTCCCTCAGAGCAGCTGGCGGGTTTGAACCACCCAGCTCATGGTTGGCTAATAGTCTCATTCTTACCTGACAGCACCATCACGGCTCTAGACAGAAAGTCCATGGTTATTTGGGCTAGCACTGTGAGACAATTTCTGCTTCCTAGGACCTCAGAAAAAAATGTAATAGCCTACTAATAGAAAATTTAATATCCTAATAGAAAAATTTAATAGCCATGTGATTGAACTTGGAAATGATAATATTTGCAGTTGCTCCCAAAACAACAACATGAAATAATATGAACTCCAAAACAGAAATAAAGTAAAAAATTCAATTGTGAAAAAACAAAACCAAAAATAGCCCCAAACCCAAAATTAAAGAGATAATTTATCTTTGTTCTCACCCTACATATTCACATATTAAATCCCCAAACAAATGTGACATCTCCCTTCTTCTTTTCTATCAATGATGATTCTTCTAAATGAATTTTCATTCTTAAAGCTAAAAAAAATGAAACAAAATGCTCATCATTGAGTCAATTTGGACTCAGAGTGACTCCATCAGACAGAGAAGAACTTCCTCTGGTGGGCTTGAACCAGCTGGTCTTCAGGTTAGCAATCCTATGTTTACCCTGCTGGGCTATCAGAGATTCTCAGGGAAAAAATTAAATTTCGTTATTGTTATCAGATGTTGTGGAAGTCATGAGTGCTTATGTCAATTGCATGATCAGGAGTGTACGGGTGGAGTCTAGCTTATCAATCTGGAGACCTCTGTATGGGCATGGCTTTCTCCTGAGAATTTTGGGAAATATTGCGGTATTTCCAAATTGGAGGTGAGAGACTTACGGCTCAGTCTTTTTGAGATGCTCAACTGACAAGACAAGATAGCAGCATGCTGATAGATGCTGTGTCCTGAAAACTCGAGGAGTTGGAGAAGAAGCCACATGGGCTTACCCTGATGGAACCAGACCTCTGAAGCTGGAAAAGCCAAATGGAGACTCCTGCCAGTACTGAGGTGCTTCTACCACCACTGGATACACAAGACTCTGCACCCACGGGCCTGTGATTGTTCTGGTGTCATTGCATGTGCTTCGTGAGTCTGAAGAGGATTTATGGATTGGAATTGGACATACGGGCTAATGCCAGACTTACGGACTTGGACTGGACTGGGTTGGGATGTTTTCTCAATGTTCCACTCCTCTTATATATAATCCTCTCCCTTATATACATATGCATATTTATGAGTTTGTTTCGCTAGCCTCCCTGGACTAACACAGATGCTGTGGACATTCATGGCCATGGTGCCCGACAGAGTGCTTTGTCTATAACAGCGGCTTTTGATACTCCTCACCAAGTGACTGAGTAGGGTTAAAAAGATTGGAACTTGGAATTCCCAATACCTGCTAGGAAAGAGCAACTAAACATGCCTGTTTCCCCGGAAGAACAACTAGCAAAAATGCTTCAGGAGATGAGGTGGGACAACGAGCTCCCCGGGCACCCAAACCGTTCTCCGAATGAGGAGTCTGAGGCCACCCCAGATGAGTTCCCTGCTGGGCCCAAGGAAATGAGGCCTGGCTTCCAGAGGGGTAGCTGAGGAGGAGCCCTGGGCTTTAAAGTGATGATGGGACATTTCTTTTCCAGTTTCACAAAAGCCTTAGAGTGCAGCAACTTGCTCTCCCTGACAAATGAGAAGGCTGGGCTCAAATTAATTATTTTGGCACTATTATCATACAGTCCAATTCAGGACATTTATTTAAAGCTGAATATTAAAACCTATTTATTTTCCTTTTGCCTCACCACTGCCCCCACCCTTTAATGGTTGCATTATTAAAGAATTAGTGCTGAAACTTCAGGAAAAGGTTCATTTCCATATGAATATAACATCCGGCAGTTTGAAAAAGTACAAAAGTAGAAGAGGCACCCTCTGCTGCATGTGGCCCCCACAAGAAACACTTTTGAGGTCCTGCAGGCAGGGGTGGTGGTAGCGGAGAGTGTGTGTGCTGAATCTGCAGAATGAAATAGTGTAGAATAAGGGGATAGTGTATAAACAGGAGACACGCCATCTACTCATTCACAAAATGTAGAGCACCGGTTTTCCAATGGCCCTCTCATATGATTTCATTTATACTTTTCCTAGTCTGATCAATAAAACCCACCTCTCTGAACACTTCCTTATGGAGTCATTCATGTTGAACCTCTGCTGTTCGAGGCCTCTCTGGTCTACAGCCCGCAGACCAATAACAACACTCTTTCAAGAACAGTCCCAACGACCACGCAACAGAACGGCAGGAGACTTTTCTTTGGGCCAGTGAAAGTACCATCTTGAGCAATTCTTTTGCTCTTGAGTAATTTTTATCTCTTGTTTCTCCGTCCCTCTGCTCAAGATGAACATAACCGCTTACTCCTGGATTCTGCTCGTCTTTAGTCATACAAAGAGCATCTAGCCCATCCTACCTACTGCTTCACGCTGCTCCCCCATCTCCCTTCATTAGAAGGTTCCCTCTGTTCCCATTTCCTCTTCTACTTCATTGTGAGCAGCTGGGCTATGTGCTTTCAGCAAATTAGCTGTAAAATAAAGCAGCCTTTATCCCTTTTCCTTTTTTTTTTTTTTTTAGTGTTTTGGGAGATAAGGTGGTTGAAGAAATTATCCTACTGTAAGTCAGTGTGGACAAGGATCAAATCAGAAGAAGAAGTAAGGCTGTTAGCAGGTTCACTAATGCTGATGAACCATAGTTAATACAGTTCCCTCCAGGGGCCCCTGTTGCATCATTCTGGATTCTTCCTCTCCTGTGTTTCAGCAATGACATTTCTCCCTGTAATTCTCCATTCTCCTAGCCATCCACCAAATCAAGTCCCGCTCAGAACATGTGTTCCTTAAAATATGGAAATCCAGCTGCTGTTTCAGTGTGGCTGGCCTCTCTTTTGGAGTATGTGTTCAAAGGCAACAACAACTGTCACAGTTATTCATCAATTTTAACAGGTAGGCAGACTCTGAAATGGCGCATGGTCCCTAGAGGAAAGCTAGTTCTAAAGAGAAAGAAATGGAAATAAGCGAGAGGAGAGAGAAAGATGCACTGTACAACAAAGCCCTGCTCTTTGTCAGCACTCCAGGGGATCTTGGCCTCTGTGGTGGAGGTGGGCAGGGTTGGTTTTAAGACATCAATAGAAGTTCCCACATGGTGCAAAAGCTGACCGTGCTCAGCGGTTAACCGAGAGCATGGAGATGTAAGTCCACCAAGAGTTGAGCCGTCTTCTCCCCAAACGCCTTTGAAACCCATATCTGCCCTGACACACACACACAGGTCACCCTGAGTTGCAGCGATCTCTCTGGCCCTGGTCTTGGTTTGGTTAAGGACAGTCCACTGGCTTGCCTGAGGCTCCTCCTCCTCAAGCTGCTGAATGGCCACACACAGGAAGGTCCAGTAATGCCCTTCATCCTTGGGTTTTCAGCATCATTGATCAGGCCTCTAGTGACACTCTAGGGTAAGCATGGGGCTGCAAACCTTAAGAGGGACAGTTCAAACACATCCGCCCCGCCTGGGGAGAAAGATGAGGCTGACACTTCCTGTAAAGATCTAGAATCTCAGAAACTGTAAGGAGTAGCTGTCCTCTATGCTGCGGGGTCACTAAGAGTCTGAATTACCTGGAAAGCAATGGGTTTGGTGTTTGGGGGATTGCCTCTTTCCTGGTGGAATTTAAATTAATAATCTTCTCAGTTCCCTCTGTGCGCTACTTCACACAGCCACAGGTAGAACTCAGAGAGGGCAGTGTGGGTCATATTACTATGCCTCCTTTATGGAGGAAAAGGGATGTTTTCTTGTCACTTGCTAGACATTTGTTACCCTTAGTGATTGTCAAATTTCTTTTAAGCACTGATTTCCCCTGCGCCGCATACAGCACATTAGTTGGCATTTGAATATGTAAAATAGTAAAAGAAACATTTGCATGCCTTCCCCTTTTTAAAAGAAATCTATAAATTTATGCGACTATAATTTTAAAATGAATTTATTTCAAAGGCAATCAGAGAATTCTGAGACTGTTTGGTTAAATACAAACAATTGAAATTGGGAATCATCTCTACAGGATGGTCCCCATTTTCTAGCAGTCTTGCTACCCAGTTTCCTGTCTTAATTTATGAATTTTTTCCTTTGTTTATAGAATATGGAAAAATTCTGACTCAGACATTTAAGTAGAAGGCTATGATAAAATTTCTTTTCTTTTTTAAAAATTAAATTTACCTGGTAAACTTAAAACATTCTCCATTTTGGTTTTTTTGTTTGTTTAGTTTTTAGTTTTTTGGGCATCACTGCTCTCCAGTGGTGGGAGTAGGAGGCCCAGCCCCACTGCTGGAATTGAACCTCCGTCCCAGTGGGCCGCAGTCCCGCGCACAACCACTACGCCACCAGGCCTCAGCCCACAGTCTCCATTTTTTAGAGTTAAATATTTTTATTGGGACTCTTGAATCTCTTATCACAATCATGAATTCATCTATCGTGTCAAGTACATTTTCAAGATACACTGCCATCATCATTTTCAAAGCATTTTCTTTCTATTTGATATCAGTTCCTCAATTTTTCCTCCTCCTTCCTTATCCCTACTCCCTCGTGAATTCTTGGTAAGTTATAGGTTATTATTTTCTTGTATGACTTTATCCTCTATTGCCCTTCACCCACTTTTCTATTGTTCCTCCCTCTGTGAGGGTGTTATGTGTTGATCCTTGTGATTGATTTCCCCTTTCTTTCCCCACCTTTCCTTATCCTCCTGGTATCACTATTCTCATTGTCGGCCCTTGGGAGTCTGTCTACCCTGGATTCCCTGTGTTCTGGGCTCTTATCTGTAACAGTGTGCATGTTTTGATCTAATCTGATTTGTAAGGTATAATTGAAGTCATGATAGGGGAAGGGGAAGGGGAAGGAAGCTTTAAAGAACTAGAGGAAAGTTGTGTATACTGTACCCTGACTGGTTCATCTCTTCCTTGTGATTCTTCTGTGAGGGGATGTCCAATTGTCTACAGATGCGCTTTGGGTCTCCACTCCACCCCTACTCACCCTCATTCACATTGGATATGATTGTGTTTTGGGTCTTAGATACCTGATCTCATCTATACCTCATGATCACACAGACTGGTTGCTTCTTCAATGTGGGCTTTGTTGCTTCTCAGCTTGGTGGCTGCTTGTTTATCTTTAAGTCTTTAAAACCCCAGATAATATATCTTTTGATTGTTGGGCACCATCAGCTTTCTTCACGACATTTGCTTATGCACACATTTTGTCTTCAGCGATTGTGCGGGGGAAGGTGAGCATCACAGAATGCCAGATTATTAGAACAAAGTTTCTTGTGTTGAGGGAGTCTTGAGTTGAGGTTCTATGTCCATCTGCAACCGTAATTCTTAACATATAGATATATGTACATAGATCTAGTCCCCTCTCATTATATATAAATATTTACATAAGTCCATGCCTGTATTTAGACCTTTATAAATGTTCTTTGCCTCCAGCTCTTTCTTCTATTTCCTCTTAATTTCCTCTCATCCCACCATCGTATTTGGCTTTCATAGGAGTCTAGTAATTCATAGCTGCTACATTGCCCTTGATTAAGCTCAATTAGGCATCCTATAACCTTCTCTCCATTGATTTTAGTTTGCTTGTTTCTACTTTGTGCTTGGATTGTTTCCTGCCGCCCCCCCCCTTACTTTCTCTTACCTCCCCTTCTCCCATTTCTCTCTGGAACCATTTGTCCAGTTCTCTTTGTCTCTGAATTGTTTATCCCAATTACCTTATCTAGCTAGACATGCAGAGACATTAATACGTGCAAAAACCAGGCAAAACCAAACAAAGGAAGTCAAAACCCGCAAAACAATAACAACAACCAAACAAAAATAACAACAACAAAAATGAAGTCACTGACAAAGATGGAAAACCCTATAAATAGTTCAAGGTCTGTTTGTTGGCCTTTATGAATATTATCCATTCGAGTCTGACAGGGTGCCACACTCTGACTCTAAAGTCTATTTTTGGTATTCCCCAGGGGTTTCATCACTCTGCCCCCCCATACTGCTCTGTTGCATGCCCTCAGTGTCTCACCCCAGTGTGATGGGGTCAGATCCTGCACTGTGTCTCCAGTCTTGTCCCCGGGAGTGCGAGGGGTCAGTGAGGATGTCGTGTCTCATGGTGGGTCAGCCTGATGGCTCTCTCTGCGCATTGGCTGCTGTGAGCAGGAAAATCATCCTCGGGGCTTGGTGGGCCGGGAACATTCTCCAATGGAGCTAGAACCAAGTTCAACTTGACAACACGAGTTTCACAGTTCAGTTGATACATATTTGCTCATATCATTTGAGTGCGAGATTCCTGTGGAGGAGAATTCAGATATATTTAAAATGAAATTTAAGTTAAATGTCTTCAGACCCTTCAAAGCACTTTGGCGAAGCCTGGAGGTGGTATTCCAGAGGGTTGGCTGCAGGAAGCACCTGGTTTCTTAGCATCAGAGTAGCTAGAACTGGTGAGAAAGGCGAGAGAGCATGTCTTCTGGAGAAAGGCGAGAGAGCATGTCTTCTGGAGAGCCACAAACTCCATCTCCCATCCTGAAATTGTCTGAACAACCCATGAGTCCCATCTTTGGTTATTGGTAGAATTTCTCCAGCTGAAACCAGGGAAATTGGTGGTGGAAGGAGTCCTGGTGTTGGGTGTAGTGGTTTTGCATTGGGCTGCAATCGGCAAGGTCGGCAATTTGAAACCACCCGCAGCTCCTTGGGAGAAAGACTGGGCTTTCTACTCCCATCAGTAACTATAGTCTCTGAAGTGCACAGGGGGTCAGCACTGACCTGATGGTACTGATTGTGTTTTCATCTTTTTTTGAGTAGATAGAAACCTTGAAGTGTTCTCTGACCTAAGAGTCCTAGACTTGTGTGAGGTAATGTTATTGCCAATAGCCATAAAATTTAAATTCTAATTTGCTAAAATTACATTAAACTAAATATTTTTTAAGATCTCTTTAGTCACATTGAAAAGAACTCAACAGTCACACATGGCCCTTGCATATTATGTTGGACAGCATGGATAGAAAGCATATTTAGCATCGCAGAAAGTTCTATTTATGGGACAGTACTCCTTCAGACTGAGAATTACTCATTGGCCATTTAAGATTGATCTTGAAAAATGTTTATAATCCAGTGTATAGGATCTTCTTTTCAATCACTTCAAACTTTCCCTGTGTTGCAATGTAACTATTTTAAAAGAAAAATCAAAGGAGGAGGAAGCCACTTGATAGTATCATCTAGTCCCCAACATGGTTTTCTTTCTTAATGGCCCATGATAGAAGGAGCAAGAGAAAGGAAAGTGAGACTTTTTAGTTTGGGAAAATTCTCAAAGTACCATTAAGGCCAAGGGATCATAAGTGAGAACTCTGTATTTTGTCAATTCACTCGATCCCCGGCTAGATGTACCATCTTGGGAGAGTTATCTTCTCTGTCATTCCGTTTCCTCTTGTGTGAATTCAGGATAAATATAGTACCTGTCTCAGAAGGCAGCTGTGGACATGCAATGAGATATTATTTGGAAAGCATTTACAACCATTCCAGATGCATAGTGAGTATTTGATATGGGTTAGCTATCATGATTGCTATCACAAGCTGTTCAAATGAGGAATTTCAGGATGGAAGTCACCCTTTAAATCACCAGGTCAGGGCTGAACCCCAGTGGCATAGTGGTTCAGTGCGGGACTGCGGTCTACTGGCTTGGCGCTTCAAATCCAGCAGCAGCTCTCCAGCAGCAAGACTGGGCCTCCCACTCCCACCAGAGGGTAGTGATGGCCCCCCCCCAAAAAAAGTCTAAATCACCAGGTCAAAAGCTTGAAAACATTTTTAATGTCTTAATATTAGAGCTACCACAAAGTCTTTATTAATTAATTGCTCTCCAGTGGATGCTGACCCTGTAGGTTCCTAAGGGGTTCCAAGGCTGTCATTTGCTTTTCTTTTTAGTTAATTAATTCATTTATTTTTAACAGCTTCACCAACATATGAGTCACATCATATTTATCATTTGTTCAGTCATATTCATCGGAGCAGTGCAACTATCACCACTATCAATTCCAAGGTATTGCTTCTTGCTTAAAGACTGACAGATGCGACTGGAAGACTTCTCCATGAAATCTTTCTCCCATAGAGTGGTGGTGGATTATCTGGAGAAGAGGTTTAGTTACCAGGGCAGCAGCAAAGTAATTAGTGGTCAAAGACCTATGTGGAGGGGGTCTCCTCCCACTACCAGCTTGTAGGCCACCCTTTTTTCATTTTTGTCTGGACTGAAGCTACTCCATGAAGTTGCTGTTATACCCATTTTACAGGTGACAAAACTAACACTCTATTATAACAGGGGTCCTCAAGCTACAGCCTGTGGGCCACATGCGGCCCACTGAGGACATTTATCCAGTCCGCTGGGTGTTTTTGTCGCTGGTGCCTGTCCTGCTCATCAACCGACATAGGTCACCTATGATCTTTACACGCACATAGACAGACAGACATAGATGGGTGTCCAAGGGAGCTTTCAAACAATCCCTTTGTGGGTGTGCGAGCATGAGCCCGTGGGTGTGCATGGGTGCCCAGTGCTGCTGTGAGGTGTCATTGCTTTCGTTCCTAGTCATGGCGATCCAATGTACAACAGAGACAAATCCCGCCTCATCCTGGGCCCTGCTTCCCAGGGGTATGTTGAAGGCGGTTGTTGCAATCACTGGATCAAGCCATCTCCTTAACCGTCTTCCTCCCCACCCCAGTCACCCACTGCTCTTCTGCTTTACCAAGCGTGATTCCCACCCCACCCCCCACCCCCCGGGGACTAGTCTCTCCTGCTAGCATGTCCAAAGTCCATGAAACACCCTCTCTTCTAAGGCGCTTCCTGGTGGTACTTCTTCTAAGGCAGATGTGTCGGTTCATCTGAGTAAGGCTCCCTAGTGATGGGATGGTGCAAGTACTCACAGATTAGTGAAAAGGTGGGCACTTCAGATTTAGCCAGAGCCTCCCAAGGACCCGGAAGACTGCTTCTAGAAAGATTATCGTCTAAGAAGCCCTTTGGGGGGGTGGCTCTTCTGAGTGGGGTCACTCGGAGTCAGAAACCCGCTTGGCAGCTCCCGACCACCATGGTGACATACTTCAGAGTGTGTCCTCCTCGAGGTGCCCTTGCCGGCATCCGGAGCACCATGAAGCATCTTTGTGGGAACGTGGGAGAGTGTAGAATTTATGAGCGGCATTTTCCGGAGGTGGGACCGCTCTTGCGCTTACAGATGTAGCGGCACCACCCTCTGATGCTTCTGGAGGCAAAGTGTCAGCACAGGTCAGCGAGGGCTTTCTAAGGAGACATCTGCTCCCCGCAGCCCCCGTGAGGAATAGCCTGGCCATCGAGCGGGCGGGAGAAACATCTGCTCAGCACACAGAAATGGACTGCTGTGCAGGCAGAACGCGACCACTGGGAGAGAGGGAGAGACCAGCGACAGAGAGCTGCAGGGGGGCCAGAGGCAGCGTTCTCACAAGCAGTGTCTCCGCTCCCTCGCTCCTTCCCTACTAGGAGAGGGATCCACACTGTGATAGGTGAGATAGCACACAGGCAGATTGTCCACCAGATGGTACAATCTTCTATTTAAGAAATATTTGAAAGGGCAACAAAATACAGCAGAAACCATCCGACAGTCCACATGGCTAATGAAGAATTAGCCAAAATGATGGCGGCGGTGGTAGTGAGTGGGGGGTGTTTTGGGTGAGACGGAGACTAGACTGGGAGGTAGAGTGGGTGGAAAGATATGCACGGGGAGACTTTCAGATACTTCCTCTATTATCGCACTGGACCACTTCTGTGGACTTCTGTGAGCCCCCGTCTGCAACCTGTGCTCATGGAGAAGGGCCAGGGCCAAGGCCAAGGGTGATGGACATAGCTGCATTGAGCTATCCTGGCTTGAGGCTCAATAGCCAGGAGGCCTCTTCTGCTCTCACCCTGATTGGCATGGACCTTGGTTGTCACTGCTCTGCTTTCCTGATCCTGCCTCTCTATGGAGGAGCCTTTCCCTCATTGAGACCCTGGAAGAACACTGCAGACAACCACACACCCCATCAGAATTCACACCATTGAGGTTATTGTGAATTGAGCTCCCAATGTGTTCCAGGCTCGAGACTAGGGGCTCTATCTAATCATAGCTCAGACATGTGGTGGAGTGGAGGCTTTCATGCCTCATCTTCTTTTACCCTGACAACCATCTCACTGGTTAAGAACTCTCATTATCATCCTGATTTGACTCCTGAGGAAAGGGAGACTTAGAGGTCTTAACTTGTCCAAATTTCCATAGTTCCTTTGAGGGAGAGATGGCCTTTTTTGACCTCAGAATCAATGTGTCTGAATATTACCATGTCCTAGAGCCTCTATGCAAAAAGTCTTTACTTTCATCCATATGACAGCTGTGGTAGCCGTGTAGACTTGAGAAACAAATTCAGGGAGACTCATATGTGTATAAGAACAATTGAGTATTCAGAAAACATCCCAGGCCAGTCCAGGTCAAGTCTTTAAGTCCTGTATTAGCCCATATGTCCTATCCCAATCTATAAAGTCCTCTTCAGACTCATGCAAGGATGAGGAATGCAGGAAGATCCCAGGCTATTGGGTGAAAAGCCTTGTGGATCCAGTGGTAATGGAAGCATCTCAGCGCTGGTGTGGGTCTCCATGTGGTTCTTCCAGCTCCAGGGCTATGGCTCCATCAGCTTAGCTCCATGTGGCTTGTCAACAGGACTGTCTCTCAGGAAGCGAGTGGGTGTCTGGCCTCCAAACAGTTATTTATCTCCTTAGTGCTTCCAAATGAGATCATCAAGCTGTGACCTGATTGACAGGCTAAACTCCACCCCATTCACTTGTAAGTTTCAATTTGACAACAGATTATGTAATGATCACTACAACCTTACCAATATGTCCTCATTCCTCTGATACAGCAGAGGTAACGGTGTAATGCCTTTCCTGGGGCCACATGTTAGCATGAGTCATCTCTCCTTATCTCCAAAACTTGTGATGGACCACCCTGTTAGACATATACATGTTCCCCAGGATCTTCTCAGATTCCTCTCTGTTATTCAGTAGGCTTTACACCTGGACTACATTGAACTATGGTATTTTCTTACTTCTACATTTTCTCTCTTCCTCTTGCACAGTACCCACCCTCCTTGCTACTGTTTTTTTCTCCTTCTCCATGACTACTGGGCAATCCAGTTGAGATGTGTTGGTTCTGAGTAGTATGATAATGTTTGCCATGGATCCTCACAAGCCTTTCTTCAAGTCTTCAAATGGTGGGCTGCCCACACTCTGTCACTACTGGTAGGCGAGTACTGGTCTCAGATGATGGACTCTGTCATCTTGCAGGCTGGGAGCCAAGCGGTGACAAAAGGCTATCTTTATTCAACATTTTCTAATGCTACAAAAGAAGTCCCTGGATGGTGCTAAGAGAAAGGTTGGTAGTTTGAGTTCCAAGTGGTCTAGTTCTGCTATAGGACACATGGAGGTCATCCCCAGTCAGGCGACTCTTTATACTGTTAACACTCAGAAATGTACAACCATTAGGATATACACATGCATTTATACAGTCATGCAGGTATAAGAATGCAACAGTGAGCAGAGAAGAGTCGTGACCTTTCCAGTGTGCTCCAAGGGCAGAGATGCTGTTTTATGTGGGCAGGTGAGTTTGTCAATGGATGCTTCTCTTTGAACATCATAGAGGGCATGTTGGTAGTTTGAATGTCTAGGTTTGGGAATGCAGTCAGGCTTTATTATTCATGGAGGATGTCTTTCCTCAGAATGGTGACAGTGATACAAAAATGGGGTTGACTAACCCTTTGACCTTGTATCATGAGAGCAGAAAGAAATAAAAACCCTGCAGATCCCTGCGCTTCCCATTTCCCTAAGGGCTCTGCCTGTTCTCAGACCTGGACCACTTTCTGTGTTCCCTCTCGAGGGTTCCTGAATCAAGCATCTCTGTGTTAATTAACTCAGCATGTGGCACATAAAGTCCTGACAGCAGATAGCTAATGTTTTGGATATTGCACACAGTTTAAGGATTAGCTCTATTTCAAAGGACAAGCTAGCATTGCCACAGCGCTGTTGACACTTGGTGATCCACAGCAAATTTCAGGTTCTGGGCTATCTTCCTTCTGCCACCATTATGCTTGCAAATCTCCATTGCTCCTTTTCAGTCTAGATGTGCAGGCAAAGCAAACTGATTGTCATTTATTGATTCAACCTTAAAAAAAAAATCAAGAAGTCACATTTTCTTTTGCAAATAAAATCCAACAAACAAACAAACAAACAAGAAAACTCAACAGCCCTGCAATGCATTGCATTATCTGTGCCAATGGTTGTCTTTACCACGATGGTGATTTTCCTAGAATATGTTTAAAAATTAATTTATAAGGCAGTAGCACACCTCAATTAACCCCGAAGTCAAACTCAGTAGGAAAAGTCAGAAGTGAGCAACCAGTGTGGTCTGGAAATCCAGTGGTCGGAAATCCTCTCCCACAGACTCAGCTCACCATCATGACGTGGATTCTGACTTGCAGTGTCCCCACAGGACATGGAAGAACTGCCTGTGTGAGTTTCTAAGACTGACTCTTTATGGGCGTAGGAAGTCTTCTCCCCCTCCTCTTCACGTTTCAAGTGGCTGACGAAGGTAGCAAGGTGTGACCACCATGGCGCCATGGCTCTTCTCTCTCCAGCACGGAGTGAGGCAAAATGGCAGACACTTGTTACATCTTTTGTAGTGTTTACAAAATTTATCATTGAAAATGCACAGGGATTTTTTTCCTAAAAAGTGGGATTTTCATTTTTTCCTTGCTCTGGATCTGCTTTGCCTCATGCTAATGTTGTCAGGGGTCCACCAACAGCTGTCCCTCCATTGCATTGACAGTGAGCACAGGCCACACGGTGCCAATTTCAACCCAACTACACGGTGTTTGAAATGCCAACTGTTAAGCCCCCAAGCTTGCTTTCTGGTTGTCCTTTCACCTCCAAGTTTGTTAAATCTCCTGCTTTATTTCCTGAGAGTCTCTTCACTTGGGTCCATAAGGCAACCTGTAAAACAGCTCAGGTAGGGCTGAATGGGGCTTACGCTAGAGTCATGCTTTTTACATAGCAGAGTTTCCAAGAATATTGACCAGCTGCCCAGACATCACCTCATGAGCTCATTTTTATAAAATCAAAACAAACAATCAAATATAAAATATGTGACGAGACCGATAAATTTAGCCATTCAGTGTGGCATTTAAAAATGGATACAGCAACGTTTTTAATGTACTCCTTCAAATGTCAGGACAGCTGTCCAAATGGGTAGCTTTAAAATATATTTTATGTTATCACATACATTTGCTATACATGCTATCAAATATGTGACTAATATGTGGAAACAAATATGTTTGCCGTTCTACTGACTCATACTCTTCAAGATGATGAAACCTCCCTGAAGGACCATCAAAAAGTTCTTAAAAGATGGCTTAAAAGATGGATCTTCCAGGAGTATGTTTCCCCTCTGGGTTGCTGGTTCTAGGATCAGCCCTTGTTTCTCCTTGGGTGGAAGGCATAAAAGTGAGACAGTATCGACAAGTCCTAATCAAAAAGACATCTCTCATCCAAACCTGGCTATGATTCTTCAAATCACTCATCCATTCATTTTTCTATTTATCCTCTAAATTAGTATTTATGAAACATACTAGGAGGCACCTATTATTGTGCTAGGTATCTTGAGGAGATAAAAGAAAGATTTTAAAATATAAATAAAACCTTGGAGGTTGAGTTGATTCTGATCCCAACCACCCTGTGCATCCCAGAGTAAAACTGAGCTCCAGAAGGGTTGAACAACTGAGATATTTTGGAAGCAGATACCCAGGCCTTAGGTTAGCAGCTGATCACAAAACTGCTTGCTATGGTCACCCTGAGAATGAGGAGATAAATATGTTGGCAAGATTCCTATTAAGTATCTTATAGTATAGTTCTAATGCTATAGGTTAGAATACTATCCTTCTCTATGCATTGTTCCTGCTGCTTTTATTGGCAACGGGTCATTCCTTCACTGTGGCTAATGACCTTCCCATTTGCTCTGATGTAATGCTAGCCTGGGGGAATGGCACTAAATCTAACTCAATGATGAGACACAAGGAATGGAGATGAAAAATTAAAGGGTTCAAATTTTAGGTGTGCTTTTGTGAGACCAGCTTATGGTCAGTTATGGGCATTAAAAGTCTTTGTGGTGTTTTTAGGGGAAGAAGTTGCCTTGAAATATAGGTATGAAGAGAGAAGAGTGATCCAGGTAGAATAAGCCAGACAGTAAAACCAGGGGAAGTAAGAATCTGGGTACCATTGATGATAATATAACTGGTATAAATTTCTCTGCGTTCCTTCAAAGTGAGAAAGAGCAGAAGAAAGAGCACTTAAACTAACACATGCAGTTGTCTGGAACATGCTCACCGACACTATCAAGTGGTTTGGCTGAACCTGGTCACAGAGGTCCTTAGATAAGATAATGAAGTCCAGAAGCCTGCCTTGTGGGGCTGTGTGGCTGAGCTAAAAGCAATCGGTGTGCTATCCTCAATATGCTCTCTCAAGACCTTTTACTTATCTTGGCCCTTTCTCTCCAACATTGCCTTTATTTCTCTTTACAAGTCACTTTATTGGGGGCTCTTACAGCTCTGAGAACAATCCATACTTCAGTTGTATCAAGCACATTAATAAATATGTTGCCATCGTTATTTTCAAGACATTTTCTTCTACTTGAGTCCTTGGAACCAGTTTCCAGCATTGCTTTTTTACTGTTCTCAGTTGACCCCAGGTAACATGAGGAGTGCTTCTCCCATAAAGATTTACAGCCTTAGAAACCCACATGTACAATTCTACTCTGTCTTACAGGTTCACAAATGAGTCCGAATGGAGTTGAAGACTATGAGTTGAGTGAATAAGAGAGCTGAGAAAAATCTAGAGCTCTCTCAATGGTACATGCCTTTAGCTTTGAAACTGGCAGAGGTTGAAATGCTTCCAAGGGCAAAAGAAGGAATGATTGGTCTCCAGTTGCTTTGGAATCAAGGATGACTCATAGCCCCCAATGGCTGATTTGCAGCAGTGGATTGTCCTACCTTTCTTCTGAGGAGACTTGGGGTGGACTGGAACCTCTAACCTTTGGATTAGGACAGCAGTATACCTGAAGACACTCACTCTAGTGGACACGCAATGGACAGTAGAGTTGATGTTTATTTATTTGGCTCACGGGCTTCTTCCTGGCCCACCCTCACATCACTGCACTGATGACCCTGCTCTGACTTCTTTTAGGTGTAAGAAGACTCTGTCCTCTTCTCTCTAGCAGCAACTCTCCCAACATTACTACCCATGCATCACCTAGGGACTTCTGCTAAATAACTGATTCTGATCCACTGAGTCTGGTGTGAGTCCATGATTCTTAAACAAATTCTTGTGTGCAGCTGAGGCTGCCTGTCCTTGAATCTCACCAAATAATAATGGCTGATGGCAGGCTGGAAACTCGGGATCAAGCTCCAACCCCTCTCTTGGGAACTCCTGGCTCAGCAGGGTTCTGAAGTTAAGATTAGAAGGTGCCCTTCTCGGCTCCTACATTCACCTGAACTATGACCAGCTCCCATATTCATTAGGAAGGGTTCGTGAGACAAGAAAAGTAACAATCGCATTTCTTAATTGGATCCCTGAAAGAGATACTGCGTTTCCACTGATTAAGTCAATTAAAGGTGCAGACTCTGCTGCTCTAAAGCTGACATCTTCAGGTGTCTCATAACAGAAATTAATACCACTGCTAGCTCTGCCACCTAGTCATGCTGTAAAGTAAATTAATTACTGCACCCAAACTAATAAGAACTGAGCCGGCAGAGTTGTAGCAATCTTGTGGTTTACCATTGGAGATTGAGCAGGGACTTTTGCCTCTCTGCTACCCATGAGCGCAACCCAGCAATTGCTGACTGTAACATTTCTATTGTATGGTTTATGCTAAATATGCATATCTTAATTGCATTAGTCAAAATAATTAGCTAATATATTTTTGCATAATGACGAGGTAAGCAAATATCACCATAGCTCAGTGGTTCTTGCATGAGTAAATTTGGAAAATTAATAGACTCCCAATTTCCTAATTATCTGTCTTTTATTCCATGCTCAAACAAAGAAATGCTACTGCACACTCCTGGGCATCATGTAATTTAGTTTGCACCTTGGAAAAAAAATTTAAAGCACCTGTGTTTGTTTTCTGCACCCTCCCCCACACCTTATTTGCAAGAAAGAGATAGAAGGAAAACTACAACTCCTTCTTTTCATCACCCCCCAAATTGAAATATAAAAGGAAAGCACTTGAAGGGTACGTTTTCATTTCTCTATACCACTGGGACCCAGAATTACAAAGCATTTTAAAAATGCAACATGGCAAATGTTATGACAAAATTAACATGCTTGTCAAAAACGCATGGCCAAGTGTCCAAGTGTAGTAGGAACTCGAGTCCCGAAAGCACCCTCAGGTTTCTTCTTGTAGTGCTGTCATGCCCTGATAGCAAACTCCCCACTTGCTTCTCTTTTTTCTTGCCAGGTTTTGCCTCCGTTTCCCCATTTTCTCGCACCTGGTTGGCCAACACACAGCTCCAGTCACTGAAGACGACCATAGCCGAGAGTTGTGGTTACTCTGAGTTTGTTGCTTGGATTCAAGGGCTTGGTGTCCCACTGCTGGATGGCTTTGGCTTGGTGTTATGTCTTTGGTGTGCCCTGCAAACCTGCTGAACTTTCCCACCCACAGCCTCCTGCTTTTGCCGAATCTGACCATTCCCACCGAAGGTGTCAGCTCGTCCTCCCTCTTCATGAGCAAGCATATCCTTAGCATGCTAATTTAATGCGCAAGGAAAACAGAAAGCTGCCCAAGAGGACATTTGAGCAATCTGCCAATATCCTCTCAAGAGCTGGCAGCCACTCTTGCCTTGTGTCTTTCGATAGCAGGTTTCAGGCCACCACTTAAAAGGAAGAGTGTGCTGGGGCCTGAAGCCCTCCACATCTGGATGAAATCCTCACGCCAAAGCCTGAGCCATCAGTCTAGCAATAGTCAAGGCGTTTAGAGCAAAAAGCAGCTGGGTGAGGATTTCCCTTAAGTTTCCAATGAGCCTTTAGATTTCTGTTGACTTCTGGGAAAGCAATCTGCAACCGGATGAGGGAGACGATCTTCATCGATGTCACTGTCTCTAAACAAGCTCCGATCGGATCAATTCCCTCAGCAGGTGCAGCACTTGTCAAGATTCCAGCCTGGAGACCACTTGGGCCGCCTGTCAGCAAACTCCATGTCAGGGTCTGCAGCAGGTAGCAGCTGTAGGCTGTAACATCATCAGGTATTGTATTAACTTCCGTGCTCACATACAAATTGCCAGGAACTATAAAGGGAATGTACAGAAAAGGTGTTTTAATTTGTCCATGCAAGTGTAACATTTTATTTAATTAAGATGGGGGGGAGGGGGAATGAAATGGGCTAAGTGGCATGCAGGAGGCCATGAAGGCATCCTATCCAATTTGATCGAGCTGCAGCGGATGCAAGAGGAAAACACTGGGAACCCGAAGACCTTGGCCAGCTAGGCAGGGAAGGCTATCCAAGGTCAACCAGACACTGAAGTAGTATCAGGGCCATTGAGCATTGGAGGCCAAAGGAAAAGCCCTGCCAGGGAACTAAGAACAGACATCTGTGAAGAGTAGTGTAGGAAGAGAAACCAAGACTGTAGATGAGTACTCTGAGTGAAAACTCAACATTCTTGAAGATGAAAATGTGACAGTGTCACTAGGGTTGGTGTCATCCAGTGTTGTAACTCATAGTGTCATGGTGTCACTCTCCCGAGGATGGACCTCCCTCCTACACCAGAGCACACAGAATCCTTAGTAACGCTATTACCGATTTGTACTCAAAGGATATGATGGATTGTCACATAGGAGTGTGCGCTTGCTTTCTGCTACGTCGCTTCTGTGTGCTAACCCGTTCTTATGTAAGACTACTTGCTGAAGTGGCCTTGGAAGTTCAGAGTCCTCAAATGAAGCCATCTTTGTTCGCAAGAGTCATAAAACCCCTGCCACTAATTGGGAACAATCAGACTCCCATTTGTCTGGACTGCTACCCAGGCTTGAAAAGACCCTTAATTAATTCCTTTATTGCAATTCAGAAGTCAACTATGTTCATCAGCCTCTCTGTTGTCTTGATATTTTGAGGAAAATTTAGAGCTACTGGTTTATGGCAAGACATAAATGATAAATATAGCTTTGACTGGCCTACGTGAAGTATTGCATCTACTGTATGCAGGCTACCATCAAAATCCACTACTTAACTGTCAATTTGTTGTACTGTGATAGCTTGTGTGTTGTCATGCTGAAAGCTCTTGCCCTGGTATTTCAAATGTCTACAGGATCACCAAAGTGAACAGATACCAGTGGAGCTTCCAGACTAAGAACAGACCAGGAAGAAGGGACAGAATCAGGTAAATTATTCTATAGCGCATAGAGTCGAAGTGGATCAGAAATGAGTTGATGGTCCCTAACACAAGCAGAATTTTTTTTTTAAATCTTCCCACTTTGAACTACAGCATGATTCCTTACAGGATAATCTATAACTGAGTAGAAGTCTTTGTTGATTTTTCTCCTTTTCATTTATTTACTACTTCATTCTCAAACAAAATGTACTGATTTAGTCTCACAAACACTATTCACCATAATTTTGCATCTAGAGCATCAGAAAAATTTGACAAAGTCAGTGACTATAAAAGTTCCAGCAATAACCCCAATAAAATTATCTTTTAATGGAAAAAATAATTTAAAAAGCACACCAGCAATGACAACAATAACAAAACACTAGCAGCAACAAAAACAACAGTGTGTGCTAATAGCATGTGCAGATGACGCTATGTGA
This sequence comes from Nesogale talazaci, assembly GCA_004026705.1. NCBI lineage: Eukaryota > Metazoa > Chordata > Mammalia > Afrosoricida > Tenrecidae > Nesogale > Nesogale talazaci. The sequence goes on along the minus strand of PVJH01000496.1, from coordinate 9,058 downwards.
TCCAAGTTTCATTATACTTGAATCATATTGGCATATCTGACCAGTGTGTGTGCACGCGCGCGTGCGCGCGCACACACACACACACACACACACACACACTTCATGGCTATTGCATTGACTTGGACTCAGATTGACCCTAGAAGACAAAGTCGAATTGCTGTGTAGCATTCTGAAGGCTATAATCTTCATGGAGGTCAACTGCTATATCTTTCTCCTTAGAGCAGGCTGGTGGATTTCAACCATCTCCCTGGAAACTAGCCCCCCAATACTTAATCTACGACACCACCAGGGCTCTCTGAGAGTGTTACAAGTTTCCCAAAGTAAATTAACAGAGAGGTTTTAGCTTAGTAGGCATACTGATACACGCAGGCCAGGTTTATGGGGAATGTTTTAGTTGTGATTAATGATAGAGATTTTTTTTTTGCAAAAACAGATTTCTACAGAAACTCTGCCTACAAAGTTAAAAAAAAAATCATTTTGGTGTCACTGTCTCTGATAGTGTCACACAGTCTGTCTACGTTCCATGTACTCCCTACAGTAATAATGCCACTGGAGAGAGAAAAGTAACGGGAAGTTAGCGTAGGGGATGGAAGAATGTTAGCAGTGCTGAAATTAGCAGGTTCAAGGAGAAAAAAGAAACACAAAAAAGCAGAAACACAACAAAAGCACAGAGGAGAGAACTGGGGACCAGCGAGGTGCAAGGAAAGGCTGCCCATTTCTCATGGTGCCGCTGCTTGCTGCCTCTGACACTCCAACAAGAAACCAAACCAAACATCAGACTCACTGCCCTCAAGTTGATTCCACCTCCCGGCAGCCCCATCTGACAACTGTCCCCATGAGTTTCCACGGCTGTTCTCTGAGACGGTCATTAATTTGTCTTTCTCATATGCCTCTGACCCTAGGAGAGGCTATATCTGTTTCTGAACTTTGGAAAACCCTGTCTCCAGCTGAGAGTGGAGAACCAGGGGAGACATAGGACATCCTTCTTACCCTTCCTTTAGCGCTTCAGGGTCCTAAGGGGAGGTTGTCTATGCAGTAAACACTTAGACCTGAGACCTACATATGTAAAGGGTATGGAGTGGGGCGGAGACACTGAGCAAGAGAGGTACATGTGCAGCAGATCGGACTGAAGAGAGCACCCAGACCGGATCACACCCGACTTTTCCAGCAAGATCAAAGGAGTATGAAGTGAATCCCAAGGAGAACTGAAAGCCAGGCAAAGGGCTGTGGAGCACTGCAGAGTCCCGAGTCAGATCCTTAGGAATCAACCATTAGTTTCGGGGAATCTGACCTTGTCAAGGAGCTATAAGCATGTGGAAGACAGAGCTTAGCCTTCAAAGAGCCACCATGTTCTAGATATTTGAATAATTGAGTGCTTAAAGAGAACCCTAAATAAGACATTTATACAAGATGAGAAATAGCTCAGGGGAGAAGAACAGGATTAGCATGCAACTTCCTGCTGCTCACGGGGTGGTGGGGATGGCAGGAAGAACACGGAACCCCCAGCCCTGGCCTCACTTAAAGGTTTATTCGAGTTGCAGAAGTTCAGCTCCCACCTCAGATCCACAGAACCCAAATTTCAACCAGATCCCCGCGTGATCAGAACTCTAAATGCTGACCCTAACGTCTTGCAATACTACCAGATGGCAAGCCTCTGGGGTAATCATTTCTTGGCCTGCTGAGATTTTAAAAATCATTTTATTGGAGGCTCATACAGCTTGGATCACAACCCACCCATCCATCCATTGAGTCAAGCATATTTGTACATATGTTACTGTCATCATCCTCAGAACACTTTCTTTCTACTTGAGCCCAACTCATTTCACCCTCCTACCCTCCCTTGAAAATTTATTAATTTTTTCATGTCTTACACCAGCCACTGTCTCCCCACACCCATTTTTCTTTTGTCCATCCCCCTGGGAGGCCGTTATATGTAGGTCATTTCCCCCTTTCTCCCCGCTAACTTCCCCCTACCCTCCTGGCATCAATACTCTGATTTTTGGACCCGAGTGGTTCATCTCTCCTGGATTCCCTGTTGCAAAAGAGTTTGCAACTCTTTTTTTTTTAATCACTTTATTGGGGCTCGTACAACTCATCACAATCCATCCATCCACCCATTGTGACCAGCACATTAGTACATTTGCTGCTTTTGAGCATGTCATTGAGTCTGAATCACAGGCAGGAGGCCACATAGGCCACTCAGCAGCAACTTCCCTGTCAATATCTGCTTCAGGCAGTGGCTGTAGGCTAGGGGGTCATCAGGCATTGCATCCCATCCATGCTTATATCCCAGTGAACAGGGACAACAAATGCAGACTCCCGGGGGCTCAATGCATCACAGAAGAAACATAGCTTGGCCCCAGGACATCTTTGTGACCGTTGGCCGGTTTGAGTCATTGCTAAGGGTGTTGTGTCATGCTTTCCCACCTAAAGGGTTCATGTGGCCAACACTATAACAATGTTCTGTGGGATCCTTATGGTTTTCCATTGGCTAATTTTCTGAAGGCGATCACTAGGTCTTCCTAGTGTGTCTTAGTCTAGATGATTGACTATAATTTGTCCAACCTGGGTGACTCTATGGTATTTGAAAAGTTGGTGACATAACTGTCAGCATCATAGTAGCACATAAGCCACCACAGTGTGACAGATCAATAGAAAGCCAAACCCACTGCCATCAAATCAATTTCAACTGATAGTGACCCTACAGAACAGAGCAGTACTGCTCTTTTGGATTTCCAAGACTTTAAACCATTATGGCAGTAGACAGCTTCATCTTTCTCCCAACGAGTGGCTGGTGGTTTTCAACAATTGAATTTGAGGTTAGGAGCTCAGTGCATAGTCCTCTAAGTGGAAACAATATATAGCTGTGATTGATACTTCCTGTGCACTTCATGCCAGACTCAAGTTCCTTGAGACCGCTAGTGTATTTCGAATCTCTGTCATAATACATAATGAGTAGTTATTTATAAATTTGGGCTGCAGACCACAAAGTCAACGGTTCAAACCTTCCAAACACTCTGTGGTAGAAAGATGAGGCTTTCTGCTCCCATAATGCTTTGCAATCTGGGGAACCCTACATAGAGTTGCCATGACTCCAAATTGACTGACATGATGGCGATGTATTTGGTTGTGTGTGTGTGTGTGTGTGTGTGTGTGTGTGAAAGAGAGAGAGAGAGAGAACGTATTTAATTACAACATTTGAAGGGTCCTGGTAGTGCTTTCAGCTAAGCCTTGGGCCGACAGTAGCAAGGTCTGCTGTTCAAGCCCACCAATCGCCCTATGGGAGAGTGACAAGGCTGTCTCTGCCAGTCAAGATTTACAAAGCCTTGGAAACCCTACAGAGGGTTCCTGTAAGTTGGCATTGAGTCTCTGGCAAAGGATGGGTTATTATCACATTTTAAACATATTAGTTGTTTAAATATTAATGAATACTTGGCATTAATATTAATATTAATATGAATATTAATGAATACTTGATAATGAGAGAGTAAGTAAGTGGAACAAGCAATGTCAGGTTATAGAGAATCTCCCATGTGAGGCTCCCAAGCCGAGAGCACAGAGCTGAGCTGCCACCTGTGAGCTCCTGAGACTGTCAACCTTCACACGAAGAGAAGCACTCATCGTTCTCTCCCAGAGCAGCTGGTGGCTTTGAACTGCTGACCTTGTGGTTAGCACCCCAACTCCTAACCCATTAGGACACCAATAAGTAAACCCCCCCCCAAAAAAAAGCTGCTGCTTTTCTGAGACTGTAACTCTTTATGGGAATAGAAAACCCTGTCTTTCCCCCACCCCACAGAGCAGTTGGTGGTTTCAAACCATTCACCTTGTGGTTAGCAGCCCAAGGCATGATCATTATGACACCATGGTGCTTGCAGCTCAGCTAGGGCAATTGAAATTCACTGTGCAGCCGTTGGAAGGAAAAGGCAGTAGGAGGAGGGGAGCAAGATGCATTGATACCACTCCCAGGCTACAAAGTAAAATTGGGAGAACAAGTGAAAAAATGCATGGGAACAGAGAGCAAAGGGGAATCCAGTGAGGAAAGTGGTCACATGAGTCAGGAAACTCATTTTGTAAAAGAAACGCCTCATCTCTGCATCGGGGCCTGTGGGACTGTCCAGGCAGCAGTCCCTTCCACAGACTCCCCCAGGGCCTCCACGGTGGCCAGGAGCCACAACGGAGTGGCCTGCTTTCAGGAGTACCTGCTCCCGCATGTCCTGATGATGCATGAGTGTGATTTCAGATCGCTGTACATTTCCTCTATCATTTGCAAGATTATTCCGACTTTGGTTATCAGACTCCAGAGCACGAGCAAGCAGCTGCTATGGTGTGGAATGCTAACATGTGCTGTGCGCGGACTCTTCTGCCGGCATCTACTGGCCACTGGCTTTTAGTGGGGTGGGGATTTCCACTCAGTTCCCAGGACAGAACCTTAGGACTGCTCCTGCTTCTTTTTTCTCTTGGCATCACACACATCTTGGGGGACATACAGAGAACGTACTCCTTTCGTTGACTTTAAATCGCCTTTGGCTCTATTTCGTACTAGCCTTCCAAGTATTGTGTATTACAATACAATTATTGAGCAAAGCATAAAGTCAGGGACTTTTGCAATCAATTCCAAATTTTAGGGACAACGCTGTGTGTCTGGCAAAGCAGTTGTGTCTGGGAGAAGTCTGGCAGGCTTTGAGGATAGCGTGGCTGATCTAAGACCTCCGTTCCTGGAGTGGCTGCCACTGGAAGTGGTATTCTTAATTCAGTCCCCATTTTGTCTTTCTTTCCTGCCCCCCCCCCGAATATTATACTGGGCTGTTAAACAGCTGCTGTGTTTAACCACAGATGTGGGTGCATTTTATGGATGTGATTTCTGAGAGAGTGTGTGTGTGCCAATAAACAAACATGTATATATTTAAAACCAATATTGACATAGTGTTAAGACTGAAAGCCTTGCAGTCAAATCAGGAAATTCCAAAGTTGCATTTCCTCTAACTATAGTATTCTCTCAGTCTCTTGCACACCCAGGATATGGCTTATCAGCCTATTAATTCCACAAACTCTAGTATGGTCATTTCCTGAATGGCCTGGCTTTCAAAATGGGTTCATTGTACATCTTAGCTTCACATTGACAAAGTACTTGGACCCATATTTTGAAAGGTAGAAGTAAGACCAAACAAAATAAAAAAGAGGAGTGGGGTGTGGGGACAATCAGGAATGATGTTGTCCTTTAGGAGATTAAAAGCAACATATTTTCCCCCCTTTGGTAATTTTTTCCCCAAATGAATGCTAAAGCAGCAAGGGGAACGTCTTTCCTCATCTTAGGCTCAACACTCATTGTTTAAACCTACTAAACTCAAAAATAGGAAACCATTTTTCTTCAAAATTGGCTCCCATTCCCTTCCTTAATGAGGACTACGATCTTGCCAAATTTGAAGTTCACAGCTTCAGTCATTTTTGAATTACAGAAGCACAGATAAAACATTTTGATATTTTTTAAAGATGGAACTATGAAGAGTATTGTGCTCCTCCCCCAACCCCGACAGCCTCCATCTAGGTGAAAGACAATATTCTATGGTATATCATGGCTAAGTTTCCATTCCCATGAGGTCGCCGGTGTCTAAAGTGCCGATGACTTGCACAACTGACTTTGGTTTTATTGTTGTGGATATCTCCTGGCGCCTCTTTCATTTGGTTGCCTTGCAAGACCCTATTTCCTGGTGGGTGTGGTTTGTCAACAGGTGCGGATTGTCCAGTCTGCAGGGCCTCCAGGAGCCGGACTATCTGACTTGTAGTGCCTCCTGTGGTCTGACTTTTTAATCTTACTGCTTATTATGTTTCTGCCTTCTCTCTCATTTTCTGCTTCCAAAGTCTTCTGAGAGATGCCAGATAATAAGAGACAAATTGTGCAAATTAAATGTCACGAAGTGGTGCATTAGTAAGTGAGCTTTTTGCCATCAATGGTACAGCCGACCCCCCTCGCTCTCAGCCAAGTACTTCTCCAATTTGGAGGAGGCTCGATTTCTTTCTTTTCTTTTCTTTTTTTTTTTTTTTAAGTTAAAGTATGACAGCTGCTTATTTTCATTTTTGTTCATCTGGTGAAACCGGAAGGGACACAAAGAAGTCATTAATGTCCACTGTGTGAGGGCTCAAGGAAATGCATCAAGGGTAGAATGCTTGAACAGTATTGTTCACCATATGTAGACTAGAAGCATCCTTATGTTCAGGGTCCATGGGTAAGAACGGGAATGTGTTATAATTAACTGTATAGTACATATGGTGGACTAGAAAGTTTACTCCTTGGAGACTAGTTTAGTTATAAAATCAAACAAACAATGAAAACAGAGTCAATTAACAATGGCTCTATGCAATGCTGTCACGTAGCTCCTGTGGTTGGTAGGAGAGCCCCTGGGTCAAGAAGTACGGATATAATGTGGCCCTTGGGCCCCACTGTTCTGAACAAGTCAGAATAAGATGTATTGGATGACAAGAAGAGGGCAGTTCAAAAGAGGATGCCATTGAGAAAGAGATTACCATTGAAACCTTTTATCACGGCTTCACCAAGGATCCCCAGATAGTCTCCAGTGGAGTCTTTCCCTCAGAACCTGTGTTCTGGTAGCTGTCTGAGGGCCTTTGGTCAACATGACCCTCCATCCAAGTGTAGGGTCATCAAGGACTGCATTGGGACTCCATGAATTGCTTCCTGTAACTACAGTGCTATAGACTATGTAGCTACTAGGCTTACTGACTGAATCATTGATGGAAAAAATTGGTCTGATTAGTGCCTAATATGATTCTGGAGAGTGAATATTTTCAATGCGATTAATCTGACCTCCCTCAAATGAGAACAAGCCTCTAGGATCCTAAATCTCCCTCTTGCCAATATGGAAGACAAAAGCAACTTCCAAGCCTCCAGCACGGCAGCATCTGGTTTTCATGGGACAGCTGAACTTGAGAGCCTTTGATTGTACTCTTGACATCTGATGCTTTCCAGACATTACTGAGATGACTTTCGTGGTTTCAGATGTCCTGTGCATGTTAACAGACATATGTGCAGCACATAGATTCTCTTAGCCCTGATTGTCATACAAATTATAGTCACATCAGATCAAACCAGTAGCTTGCTCAAACCCTTCAATGACCTCTGTGGCTATAAGCATACAATGAAAACGCTTTAGCATAGTTTCTCTGACCCTTCTCCATGTGACCCACTTGCTTTTCCATCTTCACCTTTCTGTACTCTGCTCATCTTGCACAACACTGATATATATGTGATATATGATATATATCACATATATGATATATATATGAAAATCTTCTTTGACCCTCCCTTTCATCATCCTCTGTTTTGCCTCTCTCATCCTCTGAGTTGAGTTAGGTGACCCTGCTATATACTCATATAATCTCAAGTAGTTTCTTTGCACTTTGATTATGAGATTTCCCTGTATTTTCTGATATATATTTAGTTGTCTTTCCAGCTAGACAGTGATAATCTCGGCCGTGTCAGGGGTCATCATGCCCATCTTCTTCATCTCTGGACCTTGGTACCTAGGATACCACGTGACAAATTGTGGGTAAGCAATGAAAAAATGTGTCAAGTGGTTGAATGAATCATGTTTTTAAGTGTTAGGCCCTAAGCTGAAATATGCATGTATGCACAGGAGTTTATTAATATAGTCTCTGGTTTGTTTTAAAAATCTAACCTGATTTTTTAAAATAAAGACAGCTTGCTAGTTTACCTGAACTTCATCATATTTTGAATCTTGTCTCTTTCTCCTGGATATGGTGAAGGTCTTTGTTGCAAAGCAATGAAGCTGTAACATTGAAAGAGCCTAAGATTAAAGTTCCTTCATTTCCTATTTTTGGTACCCACATGATAGCTCTGTTTTGCAGGTAAGACCAGCTTCAAATGAAGCCCTTGAAGTACTTGCATCTTTCAAGCTGGTGCCGAGAAGTGCCTGCTTCAAGTAAAACCCCATTGCCCATCAAATGTTTGTGTGGTTAAGTTCTGTTGCACAAAGATTTTAAAAGAATTTTTTTTATCCTGTAACTGAGAGATTAGCTGCCAGAGCATATGTACTTGAGACTTCAGTATCTCAATCAATTTTGGAGGCAGCAGTGGAATTCAACAGGAAAAGCACAGGATCCTGAGGCTCATCCCAAACTAGCCTCTTCAGAAAAGGAGCCGCAGCTCCTCTGCCCACAGAGCTTCCAATCTCTGCCAGTCATGGTGCCCAAAATGCCAATAGCCGGGGCACCCTTCGATCATGATTCATGATTGCATTGAACAAATAGCAGCTTAAACGGGGCGCACATTGGCCCACGAAGCCCACTTTAGGGAATAGCTGTGTCCCAGATCAACTGGTTTATTTCTTAGAAGAGAGGAAACCAAGCGTTGGAGAAAGAACATCCCAACACCAAGTCGCCTGGCCAGGACTATGATGGGAGGCAAGGAGAGTAGGGCATGCTGAGCTCGCAGAGTATTTGGATGGGGGAAGCAGGTCAGGGTCAGAACCGCTATAGAATGCTGTGTCTGTCCAACACTTGAGGTCCAAAAGACAAGCGAGGTCTACTAGTTAGCTTTATCCCTTTGATTTTGTCCAGATCCCATCCTGCAGTCATCCATGCTTCCCTGAGGCAGGAAGTGAGAGGCACAAACTGGTATCAATTTTCAGAGTAAACGGCCGACCTCCAGTTAATCTCACCTTCATGAAACTCTGGTAGCACAATGATCTGTCTGGCTGCTAACCTAAAGAATAACTCAAACCCATTCAACAGCTCCACAAGAGGTAGACTTGGAAGTCTGTTTTTATAAATACAGAAGCTTCGAAAATCCAATGTGACAGTCCTTTGCTGTTATCCGGTCTTAGGAACATCCAGAAACAAGATAAAAACCAAACTCATAGCCTTTGATGTACTTCCCCAAATATACCACACACATCAGGTATTTCTTTCTCATTGTGGAAGGCACACAATTATCCAGACACCAGAGAGATAGAAGCAGCAATGATTATCCTTCTGATTCCCTCTCTTAAGAAAAATAAAAATAAAATAAAACAGGACAAGTCCT